>CM053593.1:338152677-338190526 GCA_028646575.1 Pseudocheirus occidentalis | reverse complement strand
TTTAATTTGTTCTTTTTCTAGTATTTTTTTTTACTTGAGTGGAAAATTCATTGATCTGCTTTTTCTCTACTTTATTGAAATAAGGATTTCGATACATAAAATTTCCCAAAAGTACCAGTTTGACTACATTCCACAAATTCTGATATGTTAAATCATTCTCCAGCTCATTTTACAGATGAGTAAAGTGAAGTAAACAGGGTTAAGTGACTTGCTACTGTCACACAACTAGTAAGTGTGAGACCAAATTTGAACTCAGGAAGATGATTCTTCCTGACTCCAGACTCAGCACTCTATCCATTGTGCAATTTAGCTGACTAACCCACCTTGCAACTAGGTACCCTCTAAAAACCTCACTTCCCTAATTTGTAAATTAAATGACATAGAATTACACTACTTTCATCCATGCAGGGTTTTGAGGATTAAATGAAATAATGTGTTAATATCCATACACATATAAGCTGTTACTATTTATGTCCCTGAAATCTATGACTATATAATATTTAGCAGTGGTTCTCAAATTGTTCTTTCCAGACTTACATAAAAGACTATTTGTTCTTTAAGAGGATTAATTATAATATGGAAATAATATTGTTTCTAGCGTGAATTAATAATTTACTTATGATAATCATGTAAATATGATGATTAACTGTAGGTTGCATGACAAACAGTATGGGTCAGCACACACATGTGGTAAAATAGTGAACTCTAACAATATTTTTTAATATCTGATATATAACACATTATTAAAAATATCTGGCAATTGTAGATATCACACTTGAGGAATTTTTTATATATTATTGACTGTTTTCTACCATGTCCTACTCAATAATGTTTATTAGGCAGTCAGTTGACACAATGGGTGGTATTTGGGGCTTAGAGGCAATAGAGAATAAGTTCAAATTTTACTTCAGACAATTACTAGCTGTGTAACCCTGGACAAGTCAATTAACTTTCATTTATATCAGTTTCCTCATCTGTAAAATAGGGATAAAAATACCATCTAATTCAAAGGGTTATTGTGAGGATAGAATTTGCAATTTAAAGTTCTGAAAATCTTAAAGCTTTAAATAATGCTAGCTATTATTATTAAAGACTTAGATATAGACAAGTAAGGCATATTTATTACATTTACACAAAACTATGATCTGGAAGTGAGATCCAGTATATATCACTGAAATAAATAAGCAGAACCTAAAAGACTACTCGGGAAAAAAAATTCATGTGTTACATAAGGATTTGCATTAGATTACTTTTACAATTCCATTTGAGATGACATTCATAAGCTTATATACCATTTCATCAAAAACAGAACCATTCTGCCTACAATTTGGGTGTATTTTGTCCCTATTAAAGTGTTCTTTGAAATGAAACAAAATAAAGTCTTATGTTTTCTATCAGTGAGAAAGAAAAACAGAGGATACATGAAAACATAAAAATATTTTTGTTGTTCTCTCCATCTCTCTTTTAATTGGATGTAACAGAGAAGATAATTATTATATTCTAATTAATGCATAAAATATACTTTAAAGGTCAAGATGTTAGAGTTATTTTGACAGGATTTTAAAAAAATTATGTAGCATAAAATTCCATGATTTAAACTTTATCTGTCTATCTAAGAAAAGGGAATTGATCATTATGGGATTTGATTTTGCTTATTGTTTCCTGAAATTCTATTTATCCAGTAACTTATTATAATTTAGCATCTACATGGATGGCAATAAATGGGTCTTCAGCAGTGTTGCTAATACTAAAGTAAGCAAGACCATCACTACTAACATAGATTTCAATTCCTGTACAAAAGTTATCGCTTTTATCTCCAGAAATGACATCACAGTAAGTTCCAGCAGGAAGACCAGTTTGCAGATTTGATGACAGTGCCCTGTAAAAGAAAAAGCAAGTCAGTGAAAAACATACAAGCATGACCACCCTAGATGCTTATATTATGAGTATATCTGTTCCATAAATAAAAATCCTGTAAAAGAAAAGGCTCAAGACTGATAAATGGTTCTAATGAATCTGGGCAGTCTTGAAACAAACTAAAGAAACCTTATTCAGTACCAGAGAAGGCAGAACTTCTTAGCTAGTGGTGAGCACTTGAAGGTGGAGATTTGAACAAGAATGGAGACTTCAGAAAATTTGTATCTATAATCGATTTTATTATATTCTTTTTTGATAAATGGAAACATTTCAGATCTATGCACTAGTTGTTTGAATCCAGGAAACTGATCACTTTCAATAATTTAAATTGGATTGTTTTTACCATTTTGTTGAGGAAGCAGAATTGTTTTGGACTGAAGGCTTAAAAAAAATAATTTGGTGCTTCACTGACTGAATGGTACAGTCATCCAGTGTCAATGTATGCCATTGTATATGTCATTTTGATGTCACTGTATATAGAAGATATCAATTAGAAAGGCAAACAGCTACAATTTTTAACAAGACAATATACTTGGGTGACTGTTGTCTTCTGTTATTTCAGTAAGTAGACTAGGACACTAAGTTTTGGAGGCCAAAGACTCAGTTCCAGGTATGGTAGGTTCACTGATATAGGATACTTAAAGGATCTAAAATGCTAAGGCATAACCCCCCTGGCCAGAAGATCACAAAAGCTTTACATGCCTTTTGTAAATTATTGCTGTCAACATATTCACTCTAACAAAAACTGTGAGAAGTTGGAAGCTAAGTTGGAAGTTCTTTATACTCAGGCTATATTTCCCAAATTTTAAAAGCAGAACTAAAAGACAACTTTCCAACCCTACCTGGTGTTATCACAAATCCCTCTCTAACAATTACCATTTTCATTTTTTTGCCTTCCTTCCTCATTTTGCATAGTGTATAAGTACTGTTCCTATTTTCATTTCTTTTTATTTCTTCCCTCTTCCTCTAATATATTGAGATAATTCATCTAAAGCTGTGCACATTTTTTAGCACTGATATGTTTGTTATCAAGGTTGCAATTAGCACAATGATGATGATGTTGATGTTGATGATGGTGATGCATCCATACTCCCTCAGCATCTGCTACCTCTTCAACAAATCTGTCACCTTAAAAGTGCACAACTGTAACGTACACAAGGGTTTTGGGTCACTTGTCAGCATTAGAAGCAGTTTTCATTTAGGACAATAAATCAGAACCAAAAGGGTTTTTTGAGGTCATTTAATTAAACCCATTCATTAGACTGATCAAGAAACTGAGGCTGAAATGTTAAGGTAGTTGGTGCAGTGAATAGAGAATGTGGACTGGAGTCAGGAAGACATGCTGTCAAATTCCGACTCAGTCACTTATTGACACTTATTGTGTTTGCCTAAGAGAATCACTTAACTGCTCTGTGCCTCAGTTTCTTCATCTGCAAAAAGTAAATAATAGCAACAATGTTAAAAAGTTGGTGTGTATATCAGTGAATCAATATGTGTAAAGTGTTTTATATATAGATCTTAATTTGCTACATAAGCTCTAACCATTAAGTAACTTGATCAAGGCCACGTAGTAACAAAGCCAAGATTTCAAACCCAGGTTCTATGACTCAAAAATCAGTAGGGTTCCTACTTCTCTCTGCTTCACTTTGGAGTTCAAGATTTATACAGAGCCTTCTCAGGATAACGAACACCTTTTATACCTCTAAAGATATCATGAATCTCTTATACTGCCTTTCTATTTTTCCCTTATCAGGGCTAATCACCCCCACCCTACCCTCAACTAAAGTGTCACCTATTAACCAAATTCTTCTAAAACCATGAATATAAATATTTTCCTTTTATCCATAGCAGTGGTTCTCAACCTTGCTAATGCTGCAGCTCTTTAATACTCTCATGTGGGTGTATTTGCATATGACCCGCCTGGAGACTCAAAGATGAGCCCTGTCTCAGTTCCTAAGACCATTGGAAATATGTGTTTTCCAATCATCTTAGGTGACCCCTGTGACCCCTGCTAAAGGGTCGTTCAACCTCCAAAGGGATTGCAACCCACAGGTTGAGAACCACTGATCTACAGTCTCAAAGAAAATGATGGGAAAAGGTAGAAATGGTACTTTCAGACCTCAAACTATATTATAAAGTAATAATTACCAACACTATTTAGTAGGTACAAAAACTAGAAAAGTAGAACAGTGGAATACAGTAAGTGAATGTGAATGAAGAACAATATAGCTCTGTAACACAGGATTCCATCAGTAAAATAAACTACTGCAGGAAAGTTAAATGAGAATTGAAGGACAAACTGGAATACATTTTGACCAAAAATAAGTTTAGACAAGCAGCTTATATTTTGTACTACTATAAGTTTCAAAGGATGAATCCTAAAGGCACCTTAAAAAAGAAAAGAAAAAGAATCACAGAATTTGAAAACTGGGAGAAAGGCCACTGGTCATTTTAGTCCAGTTAGTACATGAAAGGAATCTCCACCATAATAATAACTGAAGTTTTCTTTTTCTTTTAAATGGAAGAGAATGGAAGGAAATATATTTCAAAACTATGGTTAGGGAGAAAACTCCCAACCAAACAAGAGATAAGGGAGAGCATAAAATAAAATAAAATATAAAATAAAATAAAATAAAATAAATGGCATGCTTTTGTAAATATAAAATTAATTCAGCTAAAATAAAATGAGAAAATGTGAATGGGAGAAAATCTTTGTGTCAGTTATCCCAAAGAGAAATATCCTATCCCATCTGGTTAGGGAATTTTAAACCGAGAGTCATTCCACAGCAGAAAGTGGGCAAAAGATAAAAATAAGTAGTTATCAAAGGAAGTATTACAAACTAATTAAAGTTTGCTCCAAATTGCTACTAAAGAGAAAAATACAAAATAAAATAAATTTTATATTTCATCTGAAATCCAGAAAATTTGCACAAAGTTGACAACAACTAGAAAATTCACTGTTTGGAGACAAGCATGCTAGTAGTGGAGAAAGGAATTTTTTCTAACCATTCTGGAAAACAAGTTGGAATTGTGTAAAAAAAAAAAAAGTGACTATACTATTTATTCTTTTTGATCCTGAGACTCCACGCATAAGTAATTGCCCCAAGGAGGCCAAAGATCAAAAAGAAAGTTTTCAAATATGTCAAAATATTCATGGAAGCACTTCTTTGTGGTAGCAGAAAACTGAAATAATTAATTAATTAATTAATTAGCATCCATTGAAGAATAGTGGACAAATTTGTCATTGAGGTCAAATAGAGTAACAAGGGGTCATAAGAAATAACATATAAGAAGAATTTCAAGAACCATGGGGAGATTTACATGATATGATATCAAGTAAGGAAATATAATCATAAATACAATTATTATAACCACATATATGAAAAGATCTTTCAAATCAAGATACACTCTAAATAATTTCAATGAGCAATATATGTCTGGGAAATAAAACACATTTCCTACCTCTAAGTAGAGAGGTTAGAAACCTCCGTATGTGGTACTGCATCTATTGTCTAACACATTCACTGTATTGGTCATGGATGCAGTTTGTTTTTCTTAACTGTGCATTGGGGTTTTTGTGGTTGTGGTTGTTGATACAAAGGATGGTTCTACAGGATGGGAATACTAAGAAATTAATAAAAAAACAAAAGACATCAATAAAACATATTAAAAAGAGAAGCAATTAGCAAGTTTAGAAATTTTAAGAATAAATATAAAGCCCAAAACTTGCTTTAAAAATGGGAATTGTTTTAGTAAGGGGAATAGAAATTTATAATAATGTCTTCCTTATTTATACTATCTTTGTTGTTTTCAAATACAGTATGATGTATATAGGGAGGCTAAAAGAGGAAATCCCTTCAATTTAGAAGCAAATTCCTTCAATTTAGAAGTGATAATTTTATTGCTTTTTGCTTTTTTTTTTTTTGGAGGGGCAATTGGGGTTAAGTGACTTGCCCAATTTCACAAAGCTAGTTTTGTGTTAAGTGTCTAAGGCCAGATTTGAACTAAGGTCCTCCTTACTATAGGGCCAGTGTTCTATTCACTGCGCCACCAAGCCACCCTAAGAAGTGATCATTTAGAAGAATGTACTTCATGGAATCTTGATTTTGGAGTTTTTTCTCCCTCCCTTTCATCTTCTTTCCTGCTCTTTCCTCTCTCTTTTTACTTGGCAGCATCTATTCTAATCCCTACAAGTATCCTTCAGGAATAGAAGAAGCATTTAGAGTAAGAAAAAATGATTAATCAAGCATATGTTTAAATGAAACTTAAAAAAAATCAACTTCCACTTACCAGTCATCATTGTTAAATACAATGAATCCTTTATTGCCTCTGCCAAAAGCCACCTGATTACTTCCATTATCCCACCAATTTGTAAAAGCCTGGCCATTAACTACATTACGGAAAATAACCATATTCCTGTAAACAAAATATACAAAATATTGGTATTTTTGTATATTTGATTTGGGTGTTCTCCTCCCTCTTTTTCTCCCCTCTTTGTGAGGATATGTGTGTGTGTCTGTATGTGCGCATGCACATACTCAAATACAGTTGCATTCAGATCAAAGTATTAGTGCCGTTTTAAGGTATCAAAGTTTAATACTGCATTAAAACTTCTGGGATACCCATATATCAGTTGTTAAGAAAATGTTGTCAGACAGGTACAACTGAGCTTTCCTACCTTATTTGACGCCATCGATGTTCACACACCCAGCCATTGCCACAAGTATTGTCTGCATTCACAGTAGTTACTTGTTTAATAACTCCATTGTCATTGGGTGGTCCAACCCAATCATTAACATCCTTAATTTATCAAAACAGAGACATGAGTAGCAGTGATTTCATTTATTTGGTTCTTCCCCCTTTCTTTTCCTATAGCTGGATTTGAGTCCTACTTCTGCTATTTCCTACTTATGCGAACCTGGACAAGTCACTCTGGGCCACAATATCCTGAACTGAAATTCAGCAGACCTATAAATCTTCTTCTGGTTCTAAATCTATAATTCTACTTGCAAATTGTGTCATCTTCTGTTCAAAATTCCTCAGTAACTACTCCCTGTTACCTAATGAACAAAATGTAGATTTCTCAGCCTCTTATTCAGAAACTTTACAATCTGAGACCATGATATATTTCAGTCTTATCTCCCACCAGTCTCTATGACAATAATCTATGCTTTAGCCAAACTGCACTAATTGTCTCACCCTGAATACTTTCAATACTCTCAGTCTTGGGCCAAAAATCCTGTGGTAGTTACAGTACCTAGAATCCAGTTCTGTCTTCATCCAACTTTGAAGCTCAGTTTAAATCTCACCTCCATCATGAAGCCTTCCCTGGTTCTTCCAGTAAGTTACAAACTTTCTTCTTTCTCAGACCTCACAAACAATTTGATTTGGCTTTCTTTCTCTTACACTTGTTGAGTATAATTTCATTATATAATTATCTGTACATTCACTGTATCTTCTCAATTGATTATTAGCTTGATAAGGGGAAGACATGCACCTTATTTAGCTTTTAATACTGCTTCATGTCCCAGAAACCTAGCACAGTTGACATATAGTAAACAAACAATACTTATGGATCAGTTGATTGATGATTGATTATATCTTCCCCCAATGCCTCCCCATGGGTCTCTTTTTATAATAGGTACTGTCTAAATGGTGAAATTAAAAATACCTGTCCATTCACAAAGTATCTTGGCCACTTGAAGCTTGACATCACTCTTGTAAATCCATAAGGATGAGCAAGCATAAATCCAACTGCCATTTTGTACAATCTGGAAGTTATAAAGCATGACCATCAAAGAAAAGAAGAAAATTTTGGAGACCATTACTAAATTTCTTTAAATGTAGAGGAATCTACATCTACCTGAAGTCCCAGAAGGTGAGAATGGATGCTCCTCCAGCCCCATGGCCTCTCTGGTTGTCATGATTATCCACAAAGACAAGTGCTCTGTCTGAAGGCATCAAGGACCAACCTTCTCCCCAGTTCCTGTACAAAGAATCAAGGAGTGTTTTATTTATGGCTCACAGGTTTTTCCCAATAGAGTTTCAGCTTAACTCTGAAATATATCTAACATTCCAGAGTTAAGCTGAACTTCTATTGGTCCCTATACATGTTAGGTACTTTTGTCATATTTACATACTCTCTGTGAGACTCCATACAGGAAAAGAGTATTGTAGAATCTGTACTAAAGCAAGGGATGTCATAAAGAGGCCCCAATATGATGATTTTATATTCCACTGGTTTTTAAATGTTCATATTCATATGGTTTTAGTATATTATAAAAATAAGCATTAGTCAAATATAGTTCCATTCTATCGTGATTGAATTAAAGCCTAGTAATCCTAAGGGTTCTGAAAGTGCATGTTTTCTAATTGACATCAATGTGTAATGAAAATGCTTAATTGATATCAATGCAAAACTATCCCAGTTTATATTGGGAACATTGAAATAAATGCCTAAAATGTTTGGCACATTCAGTGAGCAGTAGTCCAAAGGTGAACCTTTCTTGTATTTACTTTAAATAAGCCAGCTTTTCTCCATTCCACTTGCGTAGAACTGTGCCAAGTTTTGCACCATATTTGAATTCCGTTACCCGACCATTTCCAAAGTACTCACTGCTTTGAATTGGCTCGCCACCTAGATCAATTACCTAGTAGAAATCAGAGAAACAATATGATGTTGCGCAGAAATTCTCAAAATACTTCAGTCCTTATATTAGCATTTTCTACAGACGATTCTAATGCTATATGCTACTAAAATATTTGAATCGATTTTCTCATTTTAAGAGATTAATTTTTCCATTCTTGAGGGATAATCTTAAAAAGGATCAAATTATCTAGACAACTTTTTTTGCTGCTCTTTAAAAATGCTAATCCAATCCAGGACTGCAAAACCAAGGATGAACTCATATTAGTGCCAGCCTATAGAAAACACATATTTAATCCAAATTTTGATTTTTTCACAATAAATAAAATTATTGCATGCATACCCCCATCATGCAACCTCTGTCACCAGCAATTACACACATTTTATCTTAGTACCTCCTGGTAAATGAATGGCCTGGATCCTTCAGGGAACCATTTTGTGTTTAAATTGTTCAATTTATCCAGAAATGCCTTTATGTCTCCAGGCCACATATGTTTAGACGCATCAATTCTAAACCCCGCCACACCCATGGCAATCAGTTTGTTCATATAGGTAGCAATCATGGAACGCACATAATCTTTTCCCAGGGCAAGATCAAGAAGCCCAGACAAACGGCAATCTCTAACCTGTAAAAACAATAATGATACATGTGATACATAGGCAGAAGCAACTTTTGACTCCCAATTTTTAAGAGCTCATTTTAAACACCTGAGGCACAATGCACTTAAGCATTTTTGGCTAGGGTAATCTTAAAATTAGTTTTCCTTCACTATGTTGTTATTTTTAGTACATTATTATTATAATATAATTATATTATATATTACATTATATTCCCTTTATTATAATGAGGAGAGCCCTGACTGAAGAATCAGAGTACCCTGGGTTCAAATCCTGCTTGTATGATCTTGGGAAACTTCCTTATCCTCCCTTGGTCTTAGTTTCCTCATTTGTAAAATGGCAATGTTGTATTATATGGCTGAAGTGGTTCCTTCGAACTCTAGATCTTATGATCAAAAAATTTCATGAGTGTCTAGAGGCAGATTGGTATTATGGATAAAGATCTGGGTTTGGAAGAGCTGATTTCACATCTTGTTCCTGAGCAAGTCATATAATTCTATGGCCTTCAGGGAATTCCACTGAAGCATAGAGGACTATAATTCTCCTAGGGAGTTCCCTATACTTATGAAGTTCAATTCAATAAGCATTTCTCTCTCTCCCCCCTCACTCTCTCCCTCCCTCCTTCTCTCTATTTTTTTTTTCTTTTTTGAGGCATTTAGGGTTAAGTGAGTTGGTCAGGGTCACACAGCTAATAAGTTTCCTTTTTTAAAGAAAAATTATTTTTTTATTTTTATTTTTCAACATTCATATTTTATAGATTTTCTGATTTAAATTTTAACCCTCTACTTTCCCTCCCCTTTCCCAAGACAATGTGTAATATAATATAGATCATACATGTACAATCATATTAAACGTATTTCTACAGTAGTTATCTTGTAAAGAATTAGAACCAAATGGAAATACCACTGGAAAGAAAAAAAAAGGAAAAATAGTTTGCTTTGATCTTTGTTCAGACTCCATAGTTCTTTCTTTGCATGTGGATAGCATTTTCCTTCATAAGCCTTTTGGAATTTTCTTAGATCACTGCATTGCTGAGAAGAGCTAAGTCTTCAAAATTGGTCATTACATAATGGTATTACTGTGGACAATATTTTCCTGGTTCCACTCTCTTCACTCAGCATCAGTTCATGTGATATTTTCCAGGTTTTTCTGGTCCACCTGCTCATCATTTCTTATAGTACTGTAGTATTCTACTACTTTCATATACCACGATTTGTTCAGCCATTCCCCAACTGATGGGCATCCCCTCAATTACCAATTCTTGGCAACCACCAGAAGAGTTACTATAAATATTTTTTGTGTACCAGTCACTTCTCCATTTTTTTTTTCCAGAACCCTTGTGGATTTTAATCTGGGGGTGGAGAGTAGGGGGGTAGGCAGGAAGGGGAATTGGGGGGTAGGCATCCTCTTCCTTCCCGGGTATTTCCTAATCTCCTCAGTTCAGGGTGACTGCCATGGAGCAGAACGGTCACACCACCTCTGCACGACTGCAAGGGTTCAGCTCCCCAACTCACGATTCCAGAGCTTTCACCATAGCTTCATTGGCTTCTATCCGGATCTGAACCTCAGCTCGAGCTGCCTCATTTGATACCCCGGACAAGTCTGAGTGTGCTTTTTCCAGGCTGGATTTGGCAGCCGCCAGATCCAGCATGTCCAGAGCCACGGCTCCCTCTGCCAGCAGCTGCACCGAGGAATAGGCATTCACTGTGACAGAACCGCTGCTCACAAAATATTTGGTGGCAGTGCCACCTGCAGCACTTGCAGGGTGGGAACGTGGGCAGCCGGGATCCCAAAGGCCCCACTCTGGGTTGGGACATCCACCCGCTTCACGTTGGCCTCCTTGAAATACACCTGAGTCAGGGAGGCGAAAAGTGAAGGACATCTGACACCCGGGCGGCGGCAGCGACCGGAGCTGCCTCGGTGTAGGCGCGGGCAGGGGGGGCCGCAGGGGTCCTGGACACGGGCTTGGAGGAGCAGGGCGGTGGTCAGCATGGCGGCGGACAGGCCTGGTAGCAGGAGCAAGGGAACGGGCTACTGGGCCAAGGACTGAGAGGTGGGCCGCGCAAGGGAGCCTGGGAAAGCTACTCTCCCTTTTTATGATTCTTTTGGGATACAAATCTAGAAGTGATATTGCTGGATCAAAGGGTATGTGCAGTTTTATAATCCTTTAGGCACACTTCCAAATTGCTTTCCGGAATGACTGGATCAATACACAAGTCCAGCAATGCCTTAATGTTCCCATTTTCCCACATCTTCTCCAACATTGAAAATTTTCCTGTTTTGTCATGTTAGCCAGTCTAATAGGTATGAGGTGGTACCTCAGGGATATTTTATTTTACATTTCTCTAATCAAAAGTAATTAAATCGTTTTTATATTACTATAGACAGCTTTAATTGTTTTCATCCAAAAACTGCCTGTTCATATTGTTGGGCCTCTCTTATCAACTGAGGAATGACTTGTATTCTTGTAAATTTGACTCAGTTCTCTATATTTTTTGAGAAATGAAGCCTTAATCAGAGATATTGGCTGGAAAAATATTGGTTCCCAACTTTGTTTCCCTTCTAATCCTGGTTGCATTGGCTTTTTTGTGGTTGCAAAACTTTTAATTTAAGGTAATCAAAATTATTTGTTTTGCATTTTAATGTTCTCTGTTTCTTGTTTGGTTATAAATTCTTCCATTCTCCACAGATGTGACAGATAAACTCTTTTCTGTTCTCCTAATTTGTCTATAGTATCACCCTTTATATCTAAAGCATGTATCCATTTTTACTTTATCTTTGTATACAATGTAAGATGTTATTCTATACCTAATTTCTGCCATACTATTTTCCAGTTTTCTCAGCAGTTTTTGTCAAATAGTGAACTTTGGAGAAATTAGAGTCTTTGGATTTATCAAAAAGTAGATTATTATAGTCATTGACTACTGTGTCCTGTGTACCTAACCATGTCCACTGATCTAAGTAGTTTTGATGACTGCTGCTTTATAATACAATTTAAGATGTGGTACAGCTAGCCCACCTTCCCTTGAATTTTTTTTCATTAATTCCCTTAATATTCTGGGACTTTTCTTCGTCAAAATGAATTTTGTTACTATTTTTTCTAGTTCTATAAAATAATTTTTGGTAGTTCAATTGTTTGGGCTCTAAATTATTAAGTTAATTTAGGTAGATTTGTCATTTTTATTACATTAGCTTGGCCTTCCCATGAACAAATAATGTTTTTCCAATGATTTAGATTTAGATATAATTTAGATATTTCCAATTATTTATTTGTATGAAAGTGTTTTACAATTGTTTTCATGTACTTCCTGGGTTTGCTTTGGTAGGTAGACTTCTAAATGTTTTGTACTGTCTACAATTACTTTAAATGGGATTTCTTTTTATTTCTTGTTCTTGAGCTTTGTTTGCAATGTATGGAAAAGCTGATACTTTATACAAGTTTATTTTAAATACTGCAACTTTGCTAAAGTTCTTTCAAGTAGTGTTTTAGTTCTTTCTCTAGGATTCTCTCCATATATGATCATATCATCTGCAAAGATTGATAGTTTTGTTTCTTTATCACCTATTCTAATTTCTTCAATTTCTTTTTCTTATTTAATGTCTAAAACTAATATTTCTGGTACAGTATTGAATAGCAGTGGTGATAATGGACATCCTTTTTCCACCCCTGATCTTATTGGAAATGCTTCTAGCTTACCCCATTATATAAAATTATTCCTGATGTTTTTAGACAGATGCTACTTATCAATTTAATGACAATTCAAATTATTCCTATGCTTTCTGGTGTTCTTTTTTTAATATGAATGAGTGTTGTATTTCCTCACAAGTCTTTTCTGCATCTATTGAGATGATCATATGATTTCTGTTAATTTTGTTATTGATGTGGTCAGTTATGCTGCTTGCTTTCCTAATACTGAACCAGTCCTGCATTCCTGGTATAAATTCCAACAGATTGTAGTGTATTATCCTTCTGATATGTAGCTGTAATCTCTTTGCTAATATTTCATTTTTAATTTTTGCAGCTATAATCATTAGGAAGATCATTAGGGAAAAAAGAGAAACTTTTTCTGTTTTGGCTTTTTCTGGTTTAGGTATTGGTACCATATTTGTATCATAAAAATTATTTGGTAGGATTCCTTATTCACTTCTTTTTCCAAATAATTTACATAGAATTAGAATTAATTATTCTTTAAACATTTGGTAGAATTCACTTGTAAATCCATCTGGTGCTAGAGATTTTTTTCTTAGGGAGTTCAATGATGACTTTTTTTTTTTATTTTTTGGAGGGCAATTGGGGTTAAGTGACTTGCCCAAGGTCACATGGCTAGCTTTTGGGGGGGGGGGGTAGAGGGTCAGAGGCTGGATTTGAACTCAGGTCCTTCTGATTAATTTCTGTTTCCAAAACTGGGTTAAGTATTTATTTCCTCTTCTGTTAATCTGGGCAATTTATATTTTTGTAAATATTCATCCATTTCACTAAGATTGTCAGATTTATTGGTATACAGTTGGGCAAAGTATCTCCTAATTATTGTTTAAATTTCCTCTTCATTGGTAATGAATTTACCTTTTTAATTTTTGATACTGATAATTTGGTTTTCTTTCTTTTAAGAAAATTAATCAAAGGTTTATCTATTTTACTGTTTTTTTTCACACTACCAGCTCTTAATTTTATTAGTTCAATATTTTTCTTAATTTAAATTTTATTACTTTTTCCTTTGATTTTCAGAATATCCAATTAGCTATTTAATTAGGGGTTTTTAATGTCTTCTTTTTCTAGCTTTTTTAGCTGCATGCCCAATTAATTAATCTCTTTATTTATGTAAGCACTGAAAGATATACATTTTCCCCTTAGAACCATTTTTTACTGCATCCCATAAGTTTTGGCGTGTTGTCTAATTATTGTCATTCTCTTAGATGTTGATTGTTTCTATGACTTGTTATTTGATCCACTCATTCTTTTGGATTAGAATTTTTAGTTTCCAATTAATTTTAATCTGTCTTTCCATGGCCCTTTATTGCGTGTAATTTTATTGCATCATGATCTGAAAAGAATGCATTTAGTTATTTCTGGTTTCTGCATTGTATTGTGAGGTTTATGGTCTTATAAATTATCAAGTTTTGTGTAGGTACCATGTACCTCCTTTCAATCCCCATTCAATTTACTCCAGAGGTCTATAATATCTAACTTTTCTAAAATTCAATTCACCTCATTAATTTCTTTCTTGTTTATTTCATGGTTAGATTTATCTAGTTTTGAAAGGGGGACATTGAGGACCCCCACTAGTATAGTTTTGCTGTCTTTTTCTTCCTATAACTCGTTCAACTTCACATCTAAGATTCTGGATGCTATACCACTTGGTGCATAAGTGTTTAGTACTGACATTACTTCATTCTCTGTGGTACCTTTTAGCAAGATGTGATTTCCTTCCTTATCTCTTTTTATTACATATATCTGTGCTTTTGCTTTGTCTGAGATCAGACTTTTAACCCCTGCTATTTTTACTTCAACTGAAGCATAACATCTTCTACTTGAGCCTTTTACCTTTACGCTGTACATATCACTGTTCTTCAAATGTATTTCTTGTAAACAGTATACTGTAGAATTATGGCTTTAATCCACTCTGCTATCTGCTTCCATTTTGTGGGAGTATTCATCCCACTCACATTTACTTATGATTTCTAACTGTATCTTTCCCTCCATCCTATTTACCCCGGTTCATGCTTTTCTCTCTCCTTTCTTCCTTTCACTCTTCACTAGTCTTTCACTTCTGACAACTGCCTCCCTTAATCTGCTGTCCCTTCTATCCAGCCTCTTCCTTTTATTTTAGGGTAAGATAGATTTCTATACCCAAATGAGTGTATATGCTGTTTCTTCTTTGAGCCAAATTCCATGGGAGTAAAGTTCAAACAATGCTCTGCTCCCTCCCTTCTTTCTTTCTGTTTTATTGGTCTTTGTACCATTTCATGTGATGTGATTTATGCTTTTCTGGCTTCTCTTTTCCTCTTCTCCCACTACAATCATTTTTTCACCCTTTAATGAATTAACTTTTAATCATCACATCAAAGTCAATTTATACTCACACCCTCTGTTTCTATATACCCCTTCTAAATATCAAAAAGCAATACAATTTTCAAGAGTTACAACTATGGGGACAGCTGGGTGGCACACTGAATAGAGAGCAAGTCCTGAAGTCAGGGGGACCTGAGTTCAAATCTGGCCTCAGACACTTGACACATTTAGTAGCTGCATAACCTTGGGCAAGTCATTTAATGCCAATTGCCTTGCCTTTCCCCTCAAAAAAAAAATAATTACAACTATAATCTTCGCATGTAGGGATATAAACACTTTATCTCATTGAATAATTTTTTTCTTTCCTATTTACCTTTTTATGCTCCTCTTCAGTCTTTTATTTGAAGATCAAATTTTCTGTTGCGCTCTGGTGTTTTCATCAAGAACATTTGGAAGACCCCTATTTCATTGAATGTCCATCTCCTCCCCAAAAATATTATGTTCCATTTTGCTGGGTAGTTGACTCTTTGTTGTAATCCAAGCTCCTTTGCCTTACAGAACATTGCATTCTAAACTCTCCAGACCTTTAATGCAGAAGTTGCTAGGTCCTGCATAATCCTGACTATGGTTCAATTATACTTAAATTTTTTTTCTTTCTGACTGCTAGAAGCATTTTCTCCTTGACCTGATAATTCAGGGATTTAGCTATAATATTTCTTGGAGTTTTTATTTTGGACTCTCTTTTAGGAGTCTGTCAGTGAATTTTTTCAATGAATATTTTATACTCTTTTTCTAGGACCTCAGGTCAGTTTTTCTTGATAATTTCTTGAAAGATGCTGTACAGGGTCTTTTTATCAGGGTTTTCAGGTAGACCAATAATTCTTAAATTATCTATCCTGGAACTATTTTCCAGGTCAGTTTTATTCTGATGAGGTACTTCAAATTTTTCTTCTTTTTTTTTCATTATTTCGATATTGTTTGACTCATTTGTGATCTCTCATAGAGTCATTAGCTTCCACTTACCCAATTCTAAGTTTTATTGAGCTGTTTTCTTCATTTAGCTTTTTTACCTCCTTTTCCATTTTGATCAACTCTACTTTTAAAGGAGTTCTCCTCGGTGCATTTTTATACCTCCCTTTCCATTTGGCTAATTCTGCTTTCTCAGGTAGGCTTCTCTTCAATGCAATTTTGTACCTACTTTCCCATTTGACCAGTTGTATTTTTGAGGAGTATTTTCTTCATTCAATTTCTGTCCTTCCTTTCCCAAGCTGATGACTCTCTCTCTTGCATTTCTTTTCCCAATTTTTCATCTACCTCTCTTATTTGACTTTTAAAATCTTTCTTAAGCTCTTCCAAGAAAGTTTTTTAGGCTTGGGACCAATTCATATCTCCCTTTGAGGTTTCATATTTAGTTATATTGACAACATTGTTTTCCTCTGAGTTTGTGTTTTGATCTTCCTGTTACCATAATAATGCTCTGTGGTCAGTGTTCTTTTCTGAATTTTACTCATTTTATTTGACTGTTTCTAAGTTTTAAAGTGGAGCTCTCCTTCTTGAGCACAGTGAACTATTTCAAGTTTCTTGTGCTGGGGGCCAGGGGCTTGGTCATTGGCTTTGTATGCTAGGGTCTTAGGTGATAGCAATTAGAGGCTATAGGGATCTGGCAGCTTACCTGGTGCTGAGCTGGGGGTTGTAGTATTGGTGTCTGGCATGTGCTGAGACCAGGTGGGGTTTTCCTGCATTTCCCTGAGTCTGTACTGAAGCACATGGAGGTCTGCTGCTGAAGGACACTTGCCCACCCAGGGCTGCAAGAAACATGTGGTGGTTCTCCGAGATGGAGTCCACTGGTTCCCCTGGCTATGATAAGGGACATGGGAGTCCTGGTGGTGGCATTTGCCTACTCCATTAACCTGAGGCTAGGGATCTCCCACTGTTTCACTGAGGAAGGGCTTCCTTCTGGCTTGCTGGGATGCCTCCCATCCTGAACTGAGCTTGCTTCCTTTTTAACCCTAGTATAGCAGACCTTTCCTGGTGATTCTCCAAATTTCCCAGGAAAAGACTCCTTCTCCCTGTCTTTCCACTGTCTCCACTATTCTAGAATTTTTCCTAAGGTGCTATTTTTGCGGGTTTTTTTAAGAGATCAGTAAGAGACAGTGAAGGTGATTTACTACTTGTCCTGCCATCTGGACTCCCAGAAGCCCTGCTACTAAGATTCTGAGGCAGGATTTAAACTCAGGTACTACTGACTCCATGGCTGGTACCCTATACAAAGCACCACTAGCTGCCCCCAGTTAGTATGTCTTAAGAATTTTCTATGTGTGAAACATTGTGCTACCAGCCTTAGATACAAAGACAAAACAATCCTCAAGGAACTTATATGCTATTGGGGTAATAAAACATGTGGACATATCATTGGGGGAAGGGAATAAGTGTGAAAGCACTAGACACTGGAGGGACTAAGAAAGATTTCATGCAAGAGATAGTACTTGAGCTAAATCTGGAAGGCAACTAGGAATCCAAAATGCAGAATTAAGAGGGAGAGCAGTCCAAATAAATGCAAGCATTTGAAAAGAAAATGTAATGTACAAAGTACAACAAGCAAGTAAGTATGGCTGGAATATAGAGTGGGTAAGGGCAAGGAATGAATAACAGTTTGGACTGAGAGGCTGGAGACCAATGAGAAAGGGCTTTAAATGACAAAAGAAAGGTTTGTATTTTATCCCAGAGGCAAGAAGGAGCCACTAAGGCTTCTTAGGCAAGTAAGTAACATGGTCAGACCTGAGATTTAGAAATATCACCTTTGTAGCTGCACGGAATATGGATTAATTAGTGGAGAGATGGGAAGCAGGGCACCAATTAAGAGATTGTTGCAGTAGTGCAGGAGGGGAGGACATTAATATTCATGTACACAATCAATCTAGGCAGCAGAGGGTAGGAACATGGGATCATGCAAGTCAACTAGGAAAACCATGATGGGGAGAAAGCTTGAGTTCAGATAAAGCATATATTTTACCTGATAAATATCATAGTAGCTTTCAATTTCCCCACTGTTGGTTCTACATTTGCCATCATTAAAATCCCAACTAGAGTATGGAACGGCAGGAAAGTCTCTTTCTCCAGGATTGAAGTAACTTCCACAGGTGCTACTTGTTCCAGCACTAATACCACTCCCACACATGTGATTCACTACAGCATCCACATAAATGTTCACCTGCAAAAGTAAGGTTTGTGTTTGAGATGAGCAGATAGAACATCAGTGAAAAGACTTGAACTCAGTTTCTGACTCCACATTCTGCCTTCCTATGTCAGGATGTTACTTTTCCCCTTCATTTAATGAATTATAGTGAATGTCAATGCAGTCAGAACACTTCTCTTTCAATTAGTTTATAAATCTGTCTTCCTGGTGTTTTATAATTAAGCCATTAAATTTTGTCTTTGTCTTTGGTCTCTGCACCTTAAATAAATTAAACTGGGCCTGAAAATCAGTGGTCAATGGTTGCATATAAATAGGGGGAAATATTTGAGAGTGAAGTAAAATTATAATGATGACACAAACAAAAAGAAGACCAAAGCAAAGCTACATACTGATTCATTGTAATTACCAATATTAGCCTGAATGGGGTACAACAGATACAGGATGTTGCCCATACTATCATACAGAGCCACTGTGTCAGATGGTTTTGCTTTTATGCTTTTTATTTTACTCTATTATAAAGAGAGAAAGAAGGACTCATTGAAGGGGAATAAATGTCAGTCTCTCCCTACATTCTTATTCACCTGAAAGAATAACAACTTGCCTTTGTATTAGGCATTACAGTTTACAGAGTCCATTCACATGTCTTGTTTCATTTGGCCCTTTCAGACCCTTTATGAAACAGGCAGGGCAAACTGTATCATCCTTATTTTACAAACAAGGAAACTAAATGCTAGGGAGGATAAGTGATCTGCCCAGGGTCACCTGATTAGAAGAAAGAAGAGTCAGGGCTTGCAAACAAATCTGACTGCAAGTCCAGCATTCTTCCCATTGTACCGTATTATCTCTCAAAAAAAAGTTCTACATTTGAACCACAAAATAGAGCAAACAGTAGATATACAACTAAGTAAAACTGGTAGGGTAATAATAATCATAAAAATCTAACAATTATATAACACCTATTATGTTCCAGGAACTGTGCTACGCACCTTACAAATATTATTTCATTAGATCCTCACAACAAAACTGGGAGATAGGTGTTGTTATTAGTCTCATTTTACAGATGAGGAAACTGAGGAAAAAAGTAAGTGACTTGCCCAGGGTCACACAACTAGTAATTGTCTGAGGCCAGATTTTAATTCGACTCTTCCTGACTCCAGTTCCACTTCTCTGAACCACTAGCTGTCAAGGAGATGGCAGATCCTAATAAACTCTTGAGAAGAACCCTGATTTCTTTCAGAAGCTACAACCTTGGACATTAAATCAGTAATGAGCCTAACTTAATATAATCTTTTTCCTTCCTCTGAATGACACTTCAAGGGAAGGCACTGGAAATGCAAAGACAAACCAAACAACCCTAGCTTCAAGGAACTAATATTCTCCTTTTCTCAAATGTGCGACCTCTTCCTCAGAACTATTTTCCAAGAGAACAGTTTAAACACATTTTGTTTGTTTTCATAAGAATATGCTTATACCCACACATAACTGAACAATCTGTGGTGACTGAACTCACTGTTCAATGGAAATAAACCAATTGCTTCATTAAATCCGTTTGACCAAACCAGCTAAGTTGATTATGTGATGTGGATGTGTGCTGTTGTGTGTTTGCAGCCCCTTTGAGAGCCCCACTTTAAATAATATCTTTTTCAAAAATTATCACAGTCCGTTAAGCTGCCTGTCAGCAGGTTGGTTAAGACAGTAAAAGGTTTCAAAGTGGAAAGATCCTTTTGTCATCTGATCTGTACACGAAATACAAGTTGAAAGCTAAAGGTTAGCTTATGAGTTCTGGTGAATAATATGCATTCTTTGTACACAAGAGCATAATGCATTCATTAGTGTTTTTTTTACATTGTAAGAATAGTTGAATTAAACTTCAAGGACTAATGGGCAAAATCTAGTTTTAGTTGGAAACAGGGTAGTCTTTGAAATTATGCATTTTTTTCCTAGTTTAACAAGCTTTTTTCCTCAGAAAATCACAAGTCAACTCTACTACCATCAAGTTTCTTTTGCTTACATTTCTCTGGTACATTAATAAATTCAAAAAGATGATTTAGAAAAGATGAGTATTAGATACATACAAACTTTGAACTATAGAGTACACACACACGTGTGTGTGTGTGTGTGTGTGTGTGTGTGTGTGTGTGTGTGTGTTTTAAATGAGTGGAAGAGTTTGAGGAAAGGGACAAGAGTTGTGTAGGATAGGGAGGAATAGATGGGGGACAAATCTGTTCTACTGGAAGAAACCTCTAATAGCCTGAGATCACAGGTACACCATTCAAAATACCATCACAGTAAGCACAATCTAGATGAAAACAACATGCATGAGACAGGGAAAGTTAACAGTGTAATCTCCTGAACCATCCAACGGGGGCTCTTAATCTTAGTTGTGTCTTCGATCCCTTAGACAGTGATGAAACACCCTTCTCTGAATGACATTTTTTTAAGTAACCAAAGGAAATTCCAAATTTCACTTAGAGTTTAGTGAAAAGAAAGATTCAATTTTAGGACAACCAAGTTCATGGACTCTCTGGAATGTATCCATAGACCTCTTGGGGATTTGTAGATGTCCCAAGAAGAACTCTGGACTTAGCTTGTTATCCACTTACTCCAACATTGTTGCATCTCTTCACCATGTCCCTGAATTCATCTTCATTTCCAGACCGTGTGCATATCTTGTAGCTAATTGGCTGGTATCTTTCCCACCAAGGTCTTGGAGGTTTATTGATCACTACATTCTCATTTGGAGGTGAAATCTAAATTTTAGGAAGGGGGAGGAGTAAGAAACACATAGACCATATTTTGTGTTATGTTTAGAAATTTTTCAGAAACCTTTAACCCAATGAGTTATGATAAACCATTAAAGATTTAAAGAAGGGATCAATGTATTACTTTGGTAGGATTCCTTTTTTTATGTAATATCATAACTGTTCTTAAAGATTATTTCACATACATTAACTTGTAGAATCAGATTTAGAGCGATGATGGAACAGAAAGTCATCATGCCCAACCTGTTGCAGATGAGGAACCTGAGACACAAAACTTTAAGGTGAGTTGGCCAAGGTTACAAAGGTAGTAAGTGGCAGAATAAGGATTTGAACTCAGATGCTCCAACCCCAAGTCGAGTACTTTTAGTGTCCTTACATGACAGAGTGGACAGCATGCCTGAGTTCAAATATGGCCTGAGTCCCTTACTCACTGTATTACCCTGGGCAAGTCATTTCGACTTGTTTGCCTCAGTTCTTCATCTATACAATGAACTGAAGAAGGAAACGGCAGACCACTCCAGAATCTTTACAAAAACAACAATAAAAACCCCTAATGGGATCATGAAGTGTCCGACATAATTGAACAAAAACAACCAGTGATTTTGTTTCTGTACTACACCACTTGTGAAGATATAAATTAATATTAATGGGTAGTATTTATACAGTACTTGAAAGTTTGCAAAACACTTCCCAAATATTAACTCATTTGATTCTTAATAACAACCCTGAGAGACAAGTAATATCAAAAGCTGCTATTATTATTTCCATTCTACAGATGAGAAAACTGAGGCAGACAGAGTTTAAAGAATTTTCCCATCAACACTTAGTGTTTGAGGCTATATTTGAACTCAGTTTTTCATGATTCCAGTCCCAGACTCTATCTACACTGCATTGTCAAGTTCTTAGAACTAGATGGGTCACTTGAGATCATGTAGTCCAACCCCTTCAACTTATCCTCTTTTCTTTGTAGTTACAGGCATAAATTAAAATTATTTATTGTGCCTAGAACGTGAATAACAAATAAATTTTGAAGTGCACATACCTGAACACCCCCGTAGCCATGTGGCGCTAGGTAACGTTCACATTCGAGAGCAATGTCATCCCAGCGCCATTCAAATAAGTGGACAATAGATGTTCGACCATTCCGGGTATGGGGATTGTACTGTGCCCAGCAGACCCCAAGGACTAAAAGCAACAGCAAGAGGCTCATTTTGCTTTGAAGTTATTAGCTCTCTTTCCAGTAACTACTTTTATTTCTATAAGAAACAGATTAGCAAATATTAATTTGAATGGATGCCTACTTGGAGCATAGACTTACTTGTATTCTGAAAAAGATTATAAGTAGAGTAAAACTCAACAAGTGAAAACTGTCTGGAAAATTTCCCAAGATCATACCACAGAAAACCTTTAAGGATATAATATTTTTTGAATTTAGAGAATATTAAACATATCAAGCACATATCAAGTAGTCTCAAGATATTAGGAGACACCCTGTTTTTCAGAGCTAAGACCCAGCAAGCAAGCCGTGCCCTGAGCATAGTATAATAACAATCCTTTGCACTCATCTTCCTGAGCTCCAATAAGCATCAACTGGTCCAAACATGAAGCCCTGCTATGGACAGTGTATTTGTCACTAGACAACTATCCTCAATGTTGCTGTTGTGCCTTGCTATTGCTATGTGCCTCACTACTGTTGCTACACTATGCTGTTTGACTCTGTTTAGCCATAAGTATATCAATCAAGGTTCAGTCACACTAAAGAAGTTCCCCCACTAAGGGTAGGGTCCCAGCACATGTGTCTCATCCACCTCCTTATTTGCAAGTTTCTTCCCTCCATTTGTAATTAAACTTCTATTTGAATCTTGACTTTCCTGTCTCTAGCTTGCTCTTTTGGACTGCAGCCACCCACAGGCTAGAGTCCAGTTCAGTTTGGTTGACATTGATTGGCATCAGAAGTAGGACTGGACACAGAACTGGGCCACTGGACTCTGGTACCAGTAGAAATGCACTAGGCACCACTGGACATTATTTCTCTACAGTCTGACTCCTTCCTAACTGTTGGAGAAACATCAGGAAAGATATGCTAGCCCTAAGTTTTGGTTAGTGAAATTTTGCTGTTTAAAGTAAAAATTCCTTACACTTTAATTTACTTATGTTTTGATCTTTGATTACAGGGAGAGGTATCTGAATTGTCATGAAGCCAATAGTAGAAAAAGGCATGTGCTGTAGTCTGAAAACTCTTAAACATGGATGTTTGTGCCTGGGAAAAGTTTTGGGGTTGACCTTAGACACATCCTAGGTAGGGTCTTCCTGACTTTATTACCCATCGTGCTATTTCTTTTCTTCACTGTGCTTTACTTTTTGGAGGGGGAAGGCAGAGCAATTTGGGTTAAGTGACTTACCCAAGGTAACATGGCTAGTATGTGTTAAATGTCTGAGGCTGGATTTAAACTCAGCTTCTTCTGACTTCAGGGCCAGTGCTCTATTGCACTGTACCACCTAGCTTCCCCTACTATTTCTTTTTCAAAAAGGACAATTCCCACCTGGTTAAGCCTGAGTCTTGCATTTAACATCTTGTGACTACATAACTGGCTACCAAATATTATTCATCCTTGTAATCAAATGGAACTAAGGAAATTTTTCCCTCTGTAATGATACATGACTATGTTATATGTTTCATATATATACACATATATATGACTATGTTATAACTATGTCCCTCCTTTTCTTTTAAAATGAGTTTCTATAATCAATAAGTTTTTTAAGTAAAATACTAAATAGATTAAATAATAGATTGACATTGGAACATCTCAGAGTTACTATAATAGGATGCAAGTATGAACATCTTATTATTTTAACCTATATTTGTGGTCAAATTATAATATAGAAATGGCATCTTCCTAAGGAGAAATAAATAGATGAAGTAATAAGACAAAAATGTAATGTAAAAGTTTTCTTAATAAATGAAAATAGTAAGTTTTAAGAAAGCAACAGGATTATATTGGCTTCTACATTTATCTATCATGGAAATTCAGGCTTTGAGTATGTTGTAGCACTAAATTCTCAAAATTATACTAAGATTTTATACATAAATGTTATGGATAATGGTAAAAAAAAGGTAAAATTATTTTCTCATTATTAAAGTGACTGATAACTTTAAAAGGCAGAAGACCTCATGTTATGATTGAACCTCATGAATTTTTAAAATATTATTAAGTCAGGTACAGGATTTAGGTAAGGCAGCAAATGGAATAAAAACTGAAATTCTCTGAAGTTTCAAGATTAGAGAAACAAATTTAAGTGATTATACTAAATTATGTTATGTCAGAATCCTCCAGGAACCTGTACATTTGGAACCAGAGAAGCATAGTCCCTTTTAGAGTTGTCCTGAGAATGAGAATAATGTCCAAGAAAAAATATCTAGGGACAAGGTAAATACATGAGACATATGGGACTTAAAATGTGCTGGTTAAATGGATGTTAGGAATATGTTAGTAATATTACATTTCCCTTCTCCAAACTAGTCCATTATGAACCCCCTACGCAGTTTGTTCTGTGCCTAAAAATGTAGTTATACAGTTATGGGGATTGTGAGAAAACTTTATATCATTGTTTAAAATGAGGCTTACAGTCTGGGAAACTGGACCATCACTAAGCACTATTTAGAGATCCTCAACCAAGGACCTATGCTATGCTGACCAGAAACTTAGGTCCAGAGAATGATATAAAGTTTTCTTACAATTGTCAACCCAAATATCTTCTAAGGGCCCATACCAGGTTCTTCTGACTACTCCTGCAACTGTCGGACTTCTGTGTGTGTACTCCTCAATCATCTGAAGAAAGGCCCTGCTCCTGACTGAATGATAGAACCTTCTAGCAACCTCAAGTTTCATCTAGTATGAATCCAGGTGAGACAGTTATCCCAAGATTCTGGACAAGGGCTGTGTATACTATCCTAGGTTTTGATCCTCTTCCCTTTTGTAACATACCCAACCATCGAAGCTCCGATTCAAGTGTGTGTTGGCATTTTCTCTCTCCACATTCTTGGCCACCCCTCTTTTCTACTTGCAAACAAAAAATAGCTAGCAATGAAGTCAGGGGCACACTTGCCAGATAGGTCTTCTTGAGGAACTAACACTCTGGTCAATGTCTTGTTTTGGCAGAACTGACTTCTCATAGCATCTGGTCTTTTACCTGCCTCTCCTCCATTTAACAGGAGGGCAGGGGTTCTTTCAGACCTCTTCCCTTTGGACTAATTGGGGAAATGTCAAGATATTAGGAGACACCCTAATTTTCTAGAGCTAAGGCCCAGCAAGCAAGTTGTGTTCTGAGCTTGGCACAACAGCCCTATGCACTCACCTACTGGAAGTGATGGCCCCTGAGCTCAAAAAAACACCAAGACACCCAGACATGAAGCCCTGCAATGAACAGACTTTTTGTCACTAGACAACCTTGCCTCAATATTGCTGTTACACCTCACTACTGTTGCTACACTACGTTGTTTGTTTGTCAAGCCACAAGTTTGGCTTGTGGCTTGTGGCCTTTAAAGCCACAAGTTCACCACCCCTGACTCTAGACATTTCCTCTTTAATATTTTCTAATCTTCAGTTTCTGATAAACCACAATAAGTTGTTTGAAACAGTTAAGCCACTGTCTCTTTAACTAGAATAGAAAGGAAAGTGAATTCAAAGTCATTTAAGTCCAAAGCCCCTCGGTTTCAAGATGAGGAAATTAAGGCCCATAGACTTTAAATGACTGCCCCAGGTCATGCCTACAGTAAGGGGCAGAGCCTGCACCAGAAATATTTATCATCTTCTCACTCTAAATCAAGTGCCCCTCTCATTTTTAACTGTCATGGATCTTTTCATATTGGAGTGTCACCCTCTAATGTATCCTTAAAAAGGAAGATAAAAATGGTCAAGATGGAGGATCTGATAGTTTCAGATGAGGAAAATGAGATGCCAAAGGTTGAGTTACTTGCCCAAGATCACAGAGTAAAAAAGTGGCAGAGTCAGAATTCACACCCAGGTCCTCTGACCTCAAATCTAGCACAATTTCAACCATAGCATGCTATCTTGATAAAATGAAAAGGGGAATTCTTTTAAAGAAGTGAAGGGAAAATTGTAGAAGGACAAAGGATTCCATAGAGTGGGGGAAGGCAAAGAAATCAACAAGGATCACTACCCTTAAAGAATCTGAAATTGCATTCTAATGAAACAAGAGTGATGATGACAATGATAGTTATCATTTATATAGGCATTTGAGACTTGCAAAATGCTTTATATATTATCTCGTATGATCCTCACAACTCTGTGAGACAAGTTTTATTACCTTCATTTTACAATCTAGAAAATTGAGTCTGCTAGGAGTTAAACGACTTGCCCAAGATTACACAGCAAGTGTCTGAGTAAGTCATCAAACTCAGCTGTTCTTGTCTTTAGACCCACAAGTTCTGGGGGCAGATAGATGCTAAGGCATTTCACACCTAGTTATATATTTTCTTTTGAGGGGAAAGTCAAGGCAATTGCAGTTAAGGGACTTGCCCAAGGTAGCACAGCTACTAAATGTGTTAAATGTCTGAGGCCAGATTTGAACCTAGGTCCTGACTCCAGGGCCAGTGCTCTATTCACAGTGCCACTTGGCTGCCCCTCACACCTAGTTATTTTTTACTAAGTATGCACAACATAGTCAGGCTTGGTGGCACATACCAGCAACCCCTACCACATGGGAGTCTGATGATGGGGGATTGCTTGAGTTTGGGTGTTCTGAGCTGCCATAAGGCTAAAACCAATCCAGTGTCTGCTAACCAATAGAGTGAACCCCCAGGAGCATAGGATCTCCAGGTTGTCTGAGGAGGGGCAAACAGTTCCCATCCCTTTTATCTTAATTATTAGATTTTACTGTATCACTTACAAAAAAAGAACCATTTCCTTTCATTAGAATCATAAAGTTTAAGTTGAAAGGCATTCTAGTCTGACCCCTTCATTTTAAATATAAGGAAACTAAGACCCAGAGAGATTAAGTTGTTTGCCCACAATCACACAAGTAATAGTGCCAAAGATGAAGGAGATGAAGGCTAGGCTTCAGGGTTCTAAGTCTAGTACTTCCTATATTCTGCCAAATTAAAGCTCTTCAGTTCAACAAATATTAATTTTTTATCTAGGCACTCTGCTAGATGCTCAAGGTTTGAAGACAAAAACTCAAATACAACCTATTCTCAAGAGGCTTACCTTCTACTTAGGTCATCAATCCACCCATCAACAAACATTTATCAAGCATCTTCTATATGGCAGGCACTATGCTAGGCATTGTGACACAAAATAAAATGGAAAATGGCCCCTGCCACTAGAGAGATTTCAGTCTAATCGCAGGATACATGTATATCCTGTTCTACAATAACTGGTCCAGTACTTCATACTAACTTTACAGTACTTCATATAGATAGTGCTATTAAAGTTTGCAAAATGCCTGAGGCAGAGCCAAGATGGTGGAGTAGAGGCTCAATTGAGCTTTCCCTCTAACCCTCCTAATACCTTTCAATAATGACCCTAAACAATTTCTAGAGAAGCAGAACCCACAAAAACAGAGTTGCCCAAGGCACCTTAGTAAGTCAACAGGAAAGGTCTGTCACACTTGGGAGAGAGTAGAACACAGGCCACATCAGCACAGGCCAGTCACAAGAAACCAGGAGAAGGTCTTGGAATGACTAAATTAGTGGCAGAAGAGGTGGTTTCCAGGCCTCACAGCTCACAACACCGAAAACATCTTAGAAAGTCAGCAGGAAAGGTCTGTCACACTTGGGCGAAAGTGGAGCACAGTCCAGCATAGGCCGCATCAGCACAGGCTTGGACCCAATAAACCAGGAAGAGACGTTGGGGCAACTGAATCAGTGGCAGCAGAGGTAGCTTCTAGAACTTTCATCCCATAGATGCCAAAGACAACTTAGAACATCAGCAAAAAAGATCTGTCACACTTGGATAAGAGTGGAGCACAGTCTAACACAAAACATGTCAATATAGCCCCAGCCTCAGCAAACTGGGAGCAGACCTCAGGGTGACTATATCAGTGGTAGCATTAGCTGCTTCCAGACCTCTCAGCCCACAGATCAGGGGTCAAGGTCAGAAGATTAGAGGGGTCTCCTAGATGGCATTGAGGCAGGATTGTTACTATACTCATACTAAGATCTGGGTCACAGTCCAGGGTGGCACTCCCAGTGCAAGGAGGAGCACTAGCACATGAGAACTTGTAGCAACAGTGCAGCAGGGATCCTCTTCACAGTATCATGGCAGAAAAGAGTGCTAAGGGTCACTCACAGACCAGATCACAGGCCAGGAGAGGAGTAAGAACAACTCCTTGGATCATACCACCCTGCAAGAACTAAAAACTTACAAGTCCCTAGAAGTATCTCTGAAAACACTTCCACAAAACCTCTAAAGTTGGAACACTGCATCCTCTACCTTGAAAGCAGAACCCTACTTTAAAAAAGACTTAAAGGCAAGTAATAAAATGGGAATGTGAGCAAACAACAGAAAAAAATTCTGACCAGAGAAAGTTACTATGAGGGCAAAGTAAATTAAAACATACACTCAGAAGATAACAAATTCAAAGATCCCACATCCAAATCCTCCAAGAAAAATACCAATTGGTTTCAGGCCATGGAAGAGCTCAAAAAGGATTTTTAAAATCCAGTAAGAAAGGTAGAGAAAAAATTGGGAAGAAAAACGAGAGTGATGCAAGAAAATCATGAAAAATGAGTCAATGGCTTATTAAAGGAGACACAAAAAAATACTGAAGAATGTAACCCTAGAAAACAGACAAGGGCAAAAGGTAAAGGAGGTACAAAAACTCACTGAGGAAAAGAATGTCTTATATAACAGAATTGACCCAATGGAAAAAGAGGCACAAAAACTCACTAAAGAAAAAACTCCTTAAAAAGTAAAACTGGTCAAATGGAAAAAGAGGTTCAAAACTTCTCCAAAGAAAGTAAAAACTTAAAAATTGGAATGGAGCAAATGCAAGCTAGTGACTTTATGAGAAATCATGAAACAATCAAACAAAACCAAAAGCATTTTTAAAAAGACAATAAAATATCTCCTCAGAAAAACAACTCTCCTGGAAAATAGATCCAGGAGAGAGAATTTAAAAATTATTATACTACCTGAAAGCCATGGTCAACAAAAGAGCCTAGACATCATTTTTCAAAAAATTATCAAAGAAAATTGCCCCGATATTCTAGAACCAGAGGGTAAAATGGAAGTTGAAAGAATTCACCAATCAATTCCTGAAAGAGATTACAGAATGAAAACTCCTAGGAATATCATAGCCAAATTCCATAGCTCCCACATCAAGGACAAAATGTCATAAGCAGCCAGAAAATGCTTCATATATATAATTTCATTTGAGTCCTACAGTAATCTTGTAAGAAAAAGTAAGTACTATAGTTCTTATTAATCATATTTTTCCAGATGAGAAAAGAGAAATTCAGAGAATTTAAATGATTTTCCCATTCAAGTCCAGCACTCTATCCACTATGTGGGCCAAGAAGTCTCTCTTTTACCAATTAAAAAAAAGTTATATAAATCATCAATGGCATGCAAAACTTCCTAGTCAGATAATAGAGATTCCAACAGAAAAACCTATACCAGAGTGATTCATTGTGTAGAACAGTGTAAAAACTTGATTCCTTGCACAGAATTCTGACAGCAAGGTCAGAGGCACTACAGGCATGACCAATGACATTAGGAATGGGGGCAGGCAATTCTTTTTGTGCTCCTGGACTTCAGCATGAACACTTAGCTGTAAAAAATCCTGAAACCAGTTTCAAAACACTGAGCTGTATCAGATTATATACACAGAAGTAAATTATTTCAAGAGAAAAGAGTCTGTACACATTGGGCATTTAAACAACTTGAACTACTTGCCCTACTTCACCTTCTTCAAAGCAAGGACCCATCCCATCAGCAGCCTCACCTGCTAATTCATGAGAGAACAGCTGCTGTTGTTGATCACCCCGGGTGTCTTGTTTGACTCTTTAATAGAGATTGCCAAGGGCCAAAGAAATGAATATTTCCCTCCTGCTCTCTCCACCCACCCAAAAGAATCCCTTCCCTTCCTTCATCCCTAAAAGAACAAGTAATAGAAAACAATAAACTGAGGTCAGCAGAGTCAGATGACTAATAGGCAAAGGTTTCAGAATGGATGTACAAGCTAAATAAACATGAGGTTGTACAGAAAGGCAGAGAAAGAGATGAAAGAGACAGATAGGGAAAGAGAAGAGAGAGGCACGAAGAAACAGACACACAGAATGACACAGAGGGGAGAGGGAGAGAGAGAGAGGTGGGGAGGGGAGGAGAGGAAACGCACAGAGACACCAGCTAAGAAAAGGACCACTGTTTAACTCCAAGTTTGGGTTTTTTTGTTTTGTTTGGGGCTTTTTGTTTTTTTTAAGCATGGGAAGGACAGTATGGCCACTGTTTATTTAAGACATCTTTGAAAGACAAAGCCATTGAAAAGGTTCAAAGAAGTATCAACCTCTATTTGTAACTTCCCAGAAATTTCTGGGTAAATAGTGCCAGGAAAGAGCCCAAGACCCAGTGGACCATGGAAATTCTGAAGCAGTGAGGGGGAGGAAAGAGTTGCTGGCTAGATGACAAGTTTCATGTCCCCAGGATACAGGGGAAGTTAGTGACAATGTAGGGTCCAGGAAAGTATTCCAATCTAGGGCTGCTGCACCTGCATACTGGAGAAAATATGGAAAGCTTCATTGGGCAGTTAACAACATAAATATTGAAGGCAAAGAAAGATTCTGAGAAGGGGAGAGAAAGAAATAATGTTTTCCAGGCATAGTGAGATGACTCGTGGCAGGAGAGAGAATTCTAAGTACAAGAACAGATCACCTTCCCATCCCCTTAATCCCTGTTCTTAGATTTTCCTATATCCTTTCAAATCTCTTGGTTGACAAAAGTAAAAGGTGATTGAAGGGTTCAGAATGATATGTTTGTATATATGGAGGTTCATGAAAAATGCTGGAACATGACTTCAGAAAGGGTTATACAAAAAAAATAAAGTAGAAATGGTCTGAATTTCCCAGGACACAATGAACAGGAAAAAGGGTTAACGTAGGCCTGTGCAACCTGCAGCCTGCAGCTTATTGCCCGCTGCCCACTTGCAGCACTCCAAAGATTTTGGGCAGCCCACAAAAAGTGTAGAGGAAAACATCCTTTGTATGTAGAGGAAATGCTTTGGTGAGCTGCCAGCAGCCCACCATGGGCCCCAGGTTGTGCTGGGGGTTAAGGGCTCAAATATCTGAACATTCATACCTCCAAGATGGGAAACAAAGACAATAAAATACAGACATTACTAAAGAAACCAAAATGAATGAAAAGTTTGAGACAATTTTTCTGGGCAATTAATAATCAACTTACTCATTAGGTTAATAATAACCTATAAATTGATAGTAGATTCTCTATGTGGTCAAAAACAACTAATAAAGAGACAAAATGTCTTAAATACTTTTTTGAAAGGGAGTGTCCCTGACTGAAAAAATAACCCTGATTGGTAAACAGTGCATGAGAGGGTAGGCATTAAAATGAGGAGGTGGGGTCTTCAGCCCTTCCAACTCCTAGCAATCTAGACAAAGGAATACATCTATACCTATGCCATTCTGGTTGGTTTTTTCCCCCTGAGCTGGGTCATTCTAAATTCCAATAGTAGTTGTAAGGGGATAGGCTTAAGCTTTAGTGCTGAAATTCAGCTAGATTAGATTCTATTTGCATTCTAAACAGACATTAGGTCTGCTGGTTGGGTTGCAAGCCTTGAAATAATATCAGTGCTTATTGTTACTGAACCTGGCATTCACCTTCTGTGGGCCTCAGTTCTCACTTATAAAATGAGGGGATTGACCTACACATGATATTCAAGATCTCTTCTAGCTCTAAATATATGATCATTTAAAATCAGAGGACAAGAAAGAACAGCCAAAAAGTAAGACTTGGATGCAAAGAATGACAGGAAGTAGGTAGTGATGACACACAAATTTGAGTCTCTAAATATAGACACTGTAGGACCAGAAGCACATAGCATGGAAGCGTGTTGACAACAAAGGTCTGCCCACAGGCCCAGACCAATTTGTTTCATACAGGAGTATGATAGTTAGTGGTTAACAACAAGAGTTTAAAAATGTGCACAAGACACACAGTTAAGCTTAATCTGCATTGACATTTTCCCCATCAGTTTTTTAGGCTAGAAGACAATAAAAAAAACTATCAATCAATTAGAGAGAGGATTCTGGGAAGATGGCAGATTAGGTCAGAAAATTCCAAGCTCTCAAGATTTTCCCCCACAAAAGAGATAAAATAGCACCTTGGGGCAATCAAAAATTAAATAAGGATGGGGCACAACAGGAGTCTTCCTGAGACAATCTGAGAGGATAAGAAGAAAAATCCCAGTATAAGGTTTAGTCCTTGTGAAGAGTAAACACCTCTAGGTGAGGGACCTGCTTTAATGACCAAGTGGCAAACCACTTAAGTCCTGGAGTTCATTGGTTAGTTAGTTTGAGAGGCTGCCTCAGCTCCAGTCACAGGAACTTTTACCCCCAAGATATTGAGGGGAGTCTGGCATCTAAGCAGGGGAAGATCCAGGGAACCTCTGCTGACAAGGAATGCCAGACCCAGTTATGCTGGGAAGAGCAGCAGGGGCAAAAAGGAAAGATCACACAACCAGTGAGAGTAGAAGCAGTGGGGTAGAAAGTCCCTGACTGTGGACACTTACAGGAGGTGGACATTTGACTTTGGTTCCAGGGTAGAGGGGAGAACTGAAGATTAGGGGTAAAAGGTGCCATCTCCCATACCCCAGGGTTAGAAGTGCTTACAAAATTATGTAATTACCACAAAAAAAGCACAGGCAAAGGAGAACGAATACAACCATAAAAAGCTATGATGAGAATAGAGAAGATCAGTGTTCATCTTCAGAGGAGTAAATCACCACGACCTATGGTAGTTTCCAGACTTCTCAATCCACAAATGCCAAAGACAAAGTAAAGGGTCAGTGTGCAACTCTGTTGGAAAAGGGGGAGCTCAGATAGGCTGCTACCCCCAGGGAGAGAGGCAGAGGAGGTGTGATGGCTGCAGCCACTGCCACGTGGCTGCTGCCAGAACTCCTGGCCTGCAAATTGTAGGGGGACCCAGGAACCATTCAGAAGGTAATCATTCTTGCTTTGATATGCTTGTATCTGGATTGCATGGTAGTCTTGAGGTGTGTGACCAGGGAGCCAGAGCATGTGAGGGCTGTAGAGAGGGCACCCATCTAATAGTTCTGGCAGCTGCAAAAACCCCAGGGATTTGAGACATAGTTATCTCCATTCTGGAAGCAGTTCTACTGTGACAAAGAGCTCAAAATTCATGCAATTGGCTGCCAATATGAGCAAGCACAGGAAGCACAGACATAGAATCCTTTTGGGGGGACAAAAAGGATCAAGGCATGGAGTGGAAGGAATACAGGAAAGTCAGAAATCCTGCATCAAAAGCCTCTGGTTACAGGCCATGGAGGATCTCAAGAAGGATTTTGAAAATCAAGTAAGAGAAGTAGAAGGAAAAATTGGGAAGAGAAATGAGAACGATGCAAAAAAGTCATGAAAAACAAGTCAACAGCCTGCTAAAGGAGACACAGAAATACACTAAAGAAAATAACACCTTAAAAAATAGGCTAAATCAAATGGCAAAAAGAGGCTCCAAAAGCCAATGACAATAATAAGTCCTTCAAAATTAGATAGGAGCAATTGGAAGCTAATGACTTTATGAGAAATCAAGATACTATAGAACAGATACAAATGAAAAATAGAAGGTAATGTGGAAAATAGATTTAAAAATTATTGGGGGTGGAGTCAAGATGTTGGTATAGAAGAAGCCCCCATAACCATGGCCCCCCATAAACACTTCTAATAACTATAAAACACAATTCTAAACAAATTTTAGAGCTTCATAACCCATAAATTGATAAAGAAACAAATCTCCCACTGAAGGCATCCTGACAGGCAGACAGGAAGGGTTCATTTCATCAGAGCTGGAAGCCAAGACGGTTTTAGCCCCAGGGCAGACAGGACCAGCCAAGGCTGGAGACTTCAAGACAATGGATCACCAGCAGCTTTGGCGGTTTCTAGAATTATGAATCCATAAATACCAAAGACAAAGTAAAAGGTCAGTGGAACTTGGCAGGATTTGGGAGGGGATGGAGGACCGGGTCTGACTCTTGCCCACAGAGCCAGAAGAGGCAGAAATGGCAGCCCTGCAGCCACTTCCACATGGCTGATTCAGAGCTCCAAGCCTGCATGTTGCAGAGGAGCCAAGCAATCATTCAGAGGCTAAGCAATCTTGCCTTAACCTGCCTGGATTGGGATCATGGTCTTGGGTGGTGGTTCTTAGGTGTGTGACCACTGAGCTAAAGCTTGTGGGGGCTGTAGAGACAGCACCCTCCCAATAGCTTTGGCAGGTGTGAAAAGCCCAGCAATTTGGGACAAAGCTCTCCCCTCAGGAAGCAGAACTCTACTGTGGCAAAAAGCTCAAAAGTTAAGTAATTAACTGGCAACATGAGCAGGCAAAGGAAACAAAGAAAACACAGCCATCCAATCAAAGCATGGAACAGGAGGAAGACAACACAGTTCAAACTCCTGCACCAAAAGTTTTGAAGAAAAATATGAACTGATTACAGGCCATAGAGGAGCTTAAGAAGGATTTTTGAGAACCAAATGAGAGAAGTGGAGGATAAATTGGGAAAAGAAATGAGAATGATGCAAGCAAATCATGAAGAGAGTCAACAACCTGACTGAGAAAAATAACACCTTAAAAAACAGACTAACTAAAATGGCAAAAGAGGCCCAAAATGTCAATGATGAGAAGAACTCCTTAAAAAGTCAAATTTGAGACTAGGGGAAAAGGTATACAATAGGACTGCTGTTTTGGGGTGGTAGGCAAAGGAAAGTTGGGGAGAAAATTTGTAACTCAAAATTTCATGGAAATAAATGATGTAAACTAAAAATAAACAAAAGTTAATTTAAAAAGCCAAATTTGCCAGATGGAAAAAGAATTTCAAAAGCTCACTGAAGCGAACAATTATTTCAGATTCTGAGAAGAAGCTACTGACTTTATGAGAAATCAAAATGCTATTAAGCAGATCCAAATAAATGAAAAAATAGAAGGCAATGTGAAATATCTCCTTGAAAAAAAGCCACTGACCTGAAAAATAGATCCAGGAGAGACAATTTTAAAATTATTGGACTACCTAAAAGCCATGATCAAATAAAGAACTTGGAAATCATCCTTCAAGAAATTCTCAAGGATAATTGCCCTGATATTTTAGAACCAGAGGGCAAAATAGAATTGAAAGAATTCACCAATCACCTTTTGGAAAAGATCCCAAAAAGAAAATTCCTAGGAATGTTATAGACAGGTTCCAGAGTTCCCAGATCAAGGAAAAATTATTACAAGCTGCCAAGAAGAAACAATTTGAACATTGTGGAAACATAATCAGGATAACACAGGATCTAGCAGCTTCTACACTGACAGACCAAAGGGTCTGCAATATGATGTTCCAGAGGTCAAGGGATCTAGGATTAAAACCAAGAATCACCTACCCAGCAAAACTGAGTATAATGTTTTAGGGGAAAATATGGTCATTCATTGAGGAGGAGGACTTTTAAGCATTCTTGATTAAAAAAAACCCAGAGCTGAATAGAAAGTTTAACATTCAAATACAAGAAGCATGAGAAGGTAAACAGGTAAAAGAAATCATAAGGAGCTTACTGAATAGGAAGAGATGATATTTTAAAAGGTGAAATTGAGAGATGGGAGAGGAATAGAATCGGGTTAATAATTTCTTATAGAAGAGGCAAGGGATAACTTTTGTAATGGAGGGGGAGAACAAGAAGGCAAAAGGGAATGGGTCAACCTTACTCCCATTGAATTTGGCTTAGGGAGGGAATGACATACACTATAACATGAGTATCTTGCCCTGCAGGAGAGTAGGGGAGAAGGGTATGAAGGGGGTATGATGGAAGGGAAGGCAGGTTGTGGGGAGGAGGGTTGTTAGAAGCACACACTTTTTAAGGGGCCAGGGAGAAAGCAGAGAATAGAACAAGTGGTGGGTGGGATAGGACAGAGGGAAATATAGTCGGTCTTTGACAATATGTGCATTGTGGAAATGTTTTGCAAATCTACACATATATAGCCAGGACTGAATTGCTTGTAATCCAAGTAGGGGTGGGTAAAGAGGGAGGAAGGGAAAGAATTCCGAACATAAAGTTTTAAAATCAAATATTTAAATATATATAATATATATATATATGTATATATATATATTATATATGTGTGTGTATTATTATTATTAATTATTAATTATTTACATGCACCTGGGAAATAAGATACACAGGCATTGGGGTAGGGATATACATCTTGCCCTACTGGAAAGTCAGAGGGGTGATGGCAGAGGATATAGGAGAGAGGAGAGTGGGGGAAGGGGTATACAGTGGAATTGCTGTGTTGGGATGTTGAGGAGGAGAAGGATGGGGAGAAAATTTGTAACTCAAAAATCTTGTGGAAATGAATGATGTAAACTAAAATATTAAATAAATAATTTTTAAAAAAATAAAAATTATTGGACTTCCTGAAAGCCACAATCAAAAAAATGAGTCTAGACACCATCTTTCAAGAAATTATCAAGCAAAATTGCCCCGATATTCTAGAAACAGAGGGCAAAATAGAAATTTAAAGACTTCACAGACTGCCTTTTTTTTTTACTGTTTTACTTTTTTTAATGTTTTAAAATTTTTTCTCTTATTTAAGCCATTCATTTACATGAGATTTTTTGAGTTACAAATTTTCTACCCATCTTTCCCCTACCCTAATCCCAAAACAGCAATCCCTCTGTAAAGACCCTCCCCCGATCTGCTCTCTCACTTTCTGGTAGGGCAGGAAGGGTCTCCCTACCCCAGTCCCTGTATATCTTAATTCCTAGTTGCATGTATTGCAGAGCTTTAAATTCTAGATTCTTTCGGTTCCTCCCTTGTCACCCACCCCCACTGGAAGGACAAGCGATTCAATACAGGCTGTGCATGTGTAATTACACAGGACATCTTCATAGTGGATATATTGTGACAGTATGATCATATGTCCCTCCTTCCTATCCCTCTCCCCTCTTGTTCTGTTCTCTACCCTGTCCCCGTTCCTTTACTGAAGTGTGTGCTTCCAGCATCACTCCCCCAGACCCTGCTCTCTCCTCTGTCATGTTACCTCTCATTCCTATGCCCCCTACTCTCCTGTGTGGCATGATACCCAGTTTAGAGTTTATGTCGTTCCTTCCCTACGCCAAATTCAATGAGAGTAAATGAGAGTAAAGTTGTAACAGTTATTTCTTGCCTCTTCTATATGGGATGATTAACCCCATTTTGTCTCTCCCTGTCTCCTCTCATTCTAGTCCCCTCCCACCTCAGAATTTCACCTGTTAAAGTATCATCCCTTCATATTCAATTGATCCTATACCCTCTATGTACACATATACACACATGCTCAGATATATATTCATACACATATATATCCTCCTATATAGACATATGTGTACATATATATATATATATATGTATACACATTTGTTTTCCCTTCCCCTATCTTCATACTAAGAAAAGTTTCATAAGTTACTATTATTGTTTTTCC
>CM053593.1:338132954-338152177 GCA_028646575.1 Pseudocheirus occidentalis | reverse complement strand
GAAGTAAGGAGCTAAGCCTTTACTAGGTGCTAAGTGCCTTTACTAGGTGCTAATAGAAAGGGGCATGGAAGATCTTCTGATTTCATTAACATTACATTTGGCCCCAAGATATTTCATGTCCCTTATATGGCAAAAATACATTAAAAATACATTTCATTATATGGGATAATGGGAGTTTTTTAAAGGATAACTAATGTCAACAGAGTTTTACAATATAACAAAGGTAGCACACAGAAAACAATATTTTAGAGTGGGGCTTGAGACAAGCTCAAGCTTGTGTGATGTGCTTGAGCACATCATTCCCCCTCTGACAAATAGGATGCCAAAATCTTGGGATAAGGGGGGAAGGTCTCTTCTTCCAGGGCTACTTCCTGCTGGAATTGGATGTAGAGCTGTCCGTGTCCCAAGAGGTCCCTTCCTGTTAAGGTGTGAACTACTCCCAGCTACTTAGCCAGTATGTGGAATGTACTTGATGCCAAGTCCAGGGGTGACATGTCACAGTTGTGGACAGTGGGTAACATCCATCCTTAAACTATCAGGCATTCACAGGCGGAAGGTATCAAGCCTGCAGAAACAAATCTAGCAAACCAGGTGAACAGACAAGAAACAAGGAGACATGATCTTCTGATTTCATTAACATTACAGGTAGACTCACCTGTGGCTCCTCCCGACTACCCTGGGGCCTGGCCGTGTGTTTGGTTTCTTGCTGGGCTGGCCTTACCTCCAAGCCTGCCACGCTGAGCCCCTCCTGCCAAGCTGCCTGGTTTGATGATTCTCTGTCCTTTTCTTGGCCTGCTTGATAGCTGTGGATAGTGCCTCAGGTGTTGCTGATCCTTTCTCCTATAGACTCTGGCTGTGGCTTTTCCCGAACGCCCTGGGGCCTGGCCTTGGTTTTGGTTTTGGGCTGGGCTGGCCTCAGCTCCCAGCCTATAGCGATGAGCCCCTCCTGCCAAACTGCCTTCAGCAAAAGATGTTTTCTGTATTTTTGTGGGTTTGGGAGCCCTAAAATTTGTTTAGAGTGGTATTTTCTGGGTATTTAAGGGGGCTGTGTGGGAGCTGCGGAGCTTTGCTGTTTCTACGCTGCCATCTTGGCTCTGCCTTGGAACTCCCACACACTGCATTTTGAAAAAAATCCCCAAGAGAAAACTCCTAGGAATGTTATGGTCAAATTCCAGATTTCCCAAGTCAAGGAGAATGTACTGCAAGCAGTCAGGAAGAAACAATTTTAGTATTGTGGAAACACAATCAAGATAACACAAGATCTAGCTGCTTCTTCATTAAGGGATTAAAGAGCTTGAATTATGATATTCTAGAGGTCAAAGCTAAAACCAAGAATCATGTATAATGTTACAGGTAAAAATGTTGCAATTCAATGAAATTGAAGACTTCCAAGTATTTTTGATGAAAAAAACCTGAGCTGAACAGAAAATTTGACTGTCAAATACAAGAAGCAAGAGAAGTACGAGACAGTAAACAGTTAAAAGAAATCATAAGGAACTTATTAAAGTTTAACTATTTACATTTCTACATGGAAAATGATTATTGTAAGTCATAAGACTTTTCTCAATATGAGGATAGCTGAAGGGAATATATATGTGTACTTATGTACACATACATATATATGTATGTATGGGAGGATGTATGTGTACATAGATATATATATGTGCACATTTGTATGTTCATGTATACATACAGAGAGGGCACAGGATGAATTAAATATCAAGGGATGATATCTAAAAAATAAAATTAAGGGATGAGAGGAATTTATTAGGAGAAGAAAGGGAGAAAAAGATTAGGGTCAATTATCTCATATAAAAGAGGCAAGAGAAAACTGTTACAATGGAGGGGAAGAGTAGGAAGGTGAAACAGAATGGGACAACCTGATTCTCACTGAATTTGGCCTAAGGAAGAGATAACATAATTCAATGGGGCATCTTACCCTATAGGTCAAAAGGTAGATAGGGGATAAGAGGGGGGGATGATGGAAGGGAGGGCAGATTGGAATACAGGATAATTAGATGCCAACAATTTTGAAAAGAAATAGGATCAAAGGAGAAAATAAAATAAGGGGGGATGGGATAGGATGGAGGAAAATATAGTCATTCTTTCACAATATAACTACTATGGAAATAATTTGGATAACAACATGTATACAATCTATATTGAATCGCTTATCTTCCCAGTGGGGGTGGGAGAGGAGGGAAGAAGGGGACAAAATCTGGAGCTCAAAAGTTTGAAAAACAAATGTTTGAAAATAACTTTTTTACATGCAACTGGGAAATAAGATATATGGATATTGGGGTATAGAAACCTATCTTGCCCTACTAGAAAGTTAGGGTGGAGAAGTGGGAGGATATAAAAAAGAACAGATTGGGGCAAGGGATATTCAGTGGGCTTGCCATTTTGGGTGGGGGTAGGAGAAAGACAGGGAGAGAAAAAATTGTAACTCAGAATCCTGTGAAAATTTTTATTAAAAAAAGAATTCATTGAAGATCTTGAAAGAGAATTTAAAAATCAAATTACAGAAATGGAGGAAAAACTGAAAAGAAAAAGAGTAATGTAAGAAAAACAAGATTATTAAAGGAAAAACAACCAGTTAGAAAAGGAGATCCAGAATTTTAAGGAAGAAAAATTACAACTTGAAAATTAGAATTGGGCAAGACAGAGCCAGGGAAGTTATAAGAGATCAAGAAGTAATTAAACAGGATATGAATAACGAAAAAATAGAAGAGAAAATGAAGCCTCTTTTAAGAAAAGAGATAAGAAAAACAGATATTGATCAAGAAAAGAAAATACAAAAATAGTCATACTACCTGAAAGCTATGATCAAAAAAAAAAGAATCTTGATATAGTAATATTATAAATAATTAAAGAAAAATATCCTGAAGCTCACTGAAGAAAACAATTACTTAAAAATTAGAAGGGAGAAAATGGAAACTAATAATGTTATGAGAAATTATAAAATAAAAGCAAAAGAATGAAAAAATAAAAGGTGCTGTCAAATATTTCATTGGAAAAACAATTGACCTGGAAAATAGATGCAGGACAGATAATTTTAAAATTATTGGACTACCTCAAAGCCATGATCAAAAAAAAGAGCCTAGACATCATCTTTCAAAAAATTATCAAGAAAAATTGCCTTGATATTCTGGAACCAGATGGTAAAATAGAAATTGAAAGAATACATCAATTGCCTCCTGAAAAAGATCCCAAAAGGAAAGCTCCTAGGAATATTATAGCCAAATTCCAGAGTTCAAAGGTCAAGAAGAAAATATTGCAAGCAGTTAGAAAGAAACAATTCAAGTATTGTGGAAGTACAATCAAGATAAAATAAGATTTAGCAGCTTCTATATTAAGGGATGAGAGAACTTGGAATATGGAGGTCAAAGGAGCTAGGATTAAAACCAAGAATAACCTACCCAGCAAAACTGAGTGTGATACTTCAGGGGAGAAATGGATATTCAATGAAATAAAGGACTTTCAAGCATTCTTGATGAAAAAACCTGAGCTGAATAGAAAATTTGACTTTCAAATAAAGGAAGCAAGAGAAGCATGAAAAGGTAAATGGGAAAGAGAAATCATAAGGTACTTATTAAAGTTGAATTGTTTAAGGAAAGATATTTGTAACTCATGAGGCCTTTCTCAGTATATATAAATATATGTGTGTGTATATATATGTATGTGTGTATGTGTGTATATATTTCTTTATAAACACAATAAAAATAAGAGATGAGAGAGGAATACATTGGGAGAAGGAGAAAGGAGGAGGTAGAATGGGAGTAAATTATCTCACATAAAAGAGGCAAGAAAAGGTTTTTACAATGGAGGGGAATAGGAGGGAGGAAAGAGGGAATGAGTGAACCTTGCTCTCATCAGATTTGACTTAAGGAAGAAATTACATACACACTCAATTGGGTATGAATATTTATCTTGCCCTACAGGAAAATCGGGTGAAAGAGGATAAGGAGGTGGATGATAGAAGGAAGGGCAAATGTGAGGAGGGGTTAATCAGAAACAGACAATTTTGAGTCGGGACAGGGTTAAAGGAGAGAATAGAATAAATGGGGGGGGGGGGGTAGGATAGGATGGAGGGAAATACAGCCAGTCTTTTACAACATGACTTATGGAAGTGTTTTGAATGACCACACATGGATAACCTATTGCTTGCATTCTCAGTGGAGGTGCGTGGAGAGGGAGGAAAGGAGAGAATGTGGAACTCAAAGTTTTAAAAACTAATTTTAAAAATGATTTTTACATGCTACTGGGAAATAAAACATAAAGGCAATGGGGTATAGAAAGCTATCTTGCCCTACAAGAAAACAGAAGGGAAAGGGATGAGAGAAGGGGTGGGGGGCAGTAACAGAAGGGAGGGCAGATTGGGAGAAAGGATAATCAGAATGCACACCATCTTAGGGAGGAGGGAAGGGAATGGGGGGAAGGGGGAATTTGGAACTCAAAATCCTGTGGAAGTGAATGTTGAAAAGTAAAAATAAAAATAAATAATCTTTGCATTAAATACTTACAGCAATAATCTATAACTATGTTAAATACTTATGTGAGCACACACATGCAAACAAATATGTAGATGCATATAAGCATATACACATATGCATATACATACACATACATGTATCTATAATCTGTATGTGCATGTATATAGATTGGAGACACACATCCATCTCCCCTATTTGTGATTTCACTGGTATGGGGAAAGTTTTTATGGAAATTCTCTCTACAGTGGCAATTTATACTCATAGATACATTTGTCCAGGGATCTGAGAAGTTGTCACTTGCCTTTAGGTAGCTGAATTGTTTCAGAGGCAGTACTTGAACCTAGGTCTTCTTTATCCCAAAGCTTAGCTCTATCTTCTATGCTAGATCACCAACCTTGCTTATGTATACAACCAATGGGAGCTTTTATTATCATCATCACATTATTACATATGCAAAATGGAGAATTGTATATAATCAAGTGGCAAATTGTAAAAAAAAAATTACACACACACATATGCACACAGAGGAGTTACTAGTATATGGCTAGTAACCAGATTTAAAAGAATCTACTCAAGGCACATAGATGTATCATATAGATATAGATAGATATATAGATATATACACATACACATATGTACACATACACACACATCTCACATTTTTATTACACACATATACATATATATGTATACACACATATATATATGCATAAAGGTGTGTGTGTGTAAAGGCAAAATTCCTTTCCTTTTTCTGAGCCCTTTGAAATCTGTTCTCCCAATTCAAAGCTTTATATCAAACTCACCCCAATTTTCCTTTCCTCTATTACAAACTCTAAGAAAGAATGGTCGGTTTCACCCAGAGTTATTCTGCATCACTGTTGGCACCAGTCACTGTTAGATTCTGAAACTGTATACTGAACTGCCCATTTGTTTACATTCTAAGTGCTCTTCTGTATACTCTGACGACAGTATTGCTTCTTTCTATTTTCATCAATCCATCATGTGTCTTCAGTCTGTCTCCTAGATTGTCTCTTGTGTCTTCTTTTTTTATACACTTCTCCATTCTATAAAACCCCACCATTCCTGTTTCTTTTGAATAGGTAGATACTTTTAGAATCATATTCCAGTCAAAGATCTAATCATACCAAGTGATATCTATGAAGTAAAATATGCCATTTTGTATTAAGATCTTTAGTTTAATTTGCTTGTTACCCATACCCATACAAAAATGAAATAACCAGATCTGTCACCTTTAGAGATTCTTTAGGATCAGAAGTGGAAGAAAAGATGTAAAAACTACTCATAACTTAGAAGACCTGATTTTTGGCAGATAGGTGTGGCCATTTATAGTGGTGGAAATGGCAAAGAATAATTTCATAGGATACTCCTCTCCTACTCATGTGGGAGAAGAAATTATGAAACTAGGTTGACTGGTTCTATTAAAAGTCAATGCTAGTTAATTTTGACTGGGTTGTCTACATTAAGGAAGTTCTTGTTTTGTTTTGTTTTTTTGGTAAATTTTATTTGGTCATTTCTTAAAGATGTTCAAGTTTTTAAAGTTTTTTTTTCTTTTTTTCCTCTCTTCTTTAATCAAGGCTTTTGGGTAGTCAAATAATTCTTATATAATCTCTCCTGCATCTATTTTCTAGTAGAGTTGTTACTCCAGGGAAAAAAATTAATATTTTTTCCTTTTTAAATTTTGTTTTCTTATATCTTGATGTCTTATAGATTCATGCCATTTCTTCAATTCTAACTTTTAAGGAATTATTTTCTTAAGTGAGCATTTGTACTTCCTTTCCCATTTGGCCAATTCCATTTTTAGGGAATTATTTTCCTTAGTAAATATTTGTATATATTTTTCCATGTTATTAACTCATTTTTCATTATTCTTTTGAATTTCTCTTATTTTTCCCAATTTTTCTTCTACTTTTCTAATTTGCTTTCAAAAATCCTTTTTAAGCTCTTTGAGGAATTCTTGGGCCTGAAACCAAATTGCAATTTTCTCTAAGGCTTCACATCCACCATTTTGACATAATTGTTCACTTGTAAGTTTATTCCTTGGTCGTACCTATTGCCATAGTAGCTTTCTATAGTCAAGCTCTTTTTTTTGTTCTTTTGCTCATTTTTTTCTACCTTTTTTGGTGACTTGGTGTTTTTATGTGAAAGTGGTACTCTGGTCCTTCACCCTCCCAAGGTTTTATGCTGGGGATTTGGGTCTTATGGTAGCTGGCTTGCACTAGGCTGGCCTTGAAGGAGGGGTATTGTTACAGGTTTGTCCCAGGGGGGAGGCGCTGCTGGTGGGTTACCATAGAAACAGAGTCTCTCTACTGGTAGGTCCCAGGGACAGGATCTTACTGTTGACAAGCATTGGAATGGGCTTTCAGTATTAGTCAGCAATGGAGCCAAGCCCTTGCTGGTGGCTTGTGCTGGAGGTGGGGTCACTAGGGTGCGGCTTGTTGTCCTGCACAAACTTCTCACTTACCTAGGGAGCTACTGGTTTGCAGGATGGCAGGGCCACCCTAGTAGACTGTACAAAGCTCAGAGCCCTGCTGTGGGTCCCTGATTTGAGGCTGGCTGCTACTGTTAGGTCTAGTTCCCCACCAACTCCAGCAAGATAAACATTTCCTGCTGGGTTAGTAAGTTGCTTTCCTGCTGTTAGATCAATTCTGGTCTTTTCTTTTTAAATGAACTTTTGTTTATTTTTAGTTTACATCATTGATTTCCACAAGATTTTGAGTTATGAATTTTCTCCCTGTCTTTCCCATGCCACCCCCCCAAAACAGTGATCCCACTGTATACCCCTCCCCCAATCTGCCCTCTCCTATATCCTCCTCCATCACCCTTCTGACTTTCTGGTAGAACAAGATGGATCTCCCTATCCCAGTCCCTGTATATCTTATTTCCCAGCATAATAATAATAAAAATAAAAATAATAACAATAATAATATTTTTAAATACATTATTTTAGAACTTTAAATTCTAGATTCTTTCCCTTCCTCCCTTGTTGTCCACACCCATTGGAAAGACAAGCAATTCAATACAGGCCTCACATGTGCAGCTGCACAGAACATCTCCACAATGGACATCTTGTGTAACACTGACAATATTTTCCTCCTTTCTATTCTGCCCTCCTCTTGTTTTATTCTCTACTTTGCCCCTGTCCCTTTACAGAAGTGTGTGCTTCCAACAGCCCTCCACTCAACCTGCCCTCCCTTCCATCATCCCCCCTCTCAACCCTTTCCCCCCTACTCTCCTTCAGGGCAATATACCCAATTTAGAGTGTATGTCATTCCCTCAATAAGCCAAATTCAATGAAAGTAAAGTTCCATTTCCTTTTTGCCTTCCTGTTCTTCCCCTCCATTGTAATAGTTATCCCTTGCCTCTTCTATATGAAATGATTGACCCCATTCTGTCACTCCCAGTCTTCCCCCATTCTATTCCTCTCCAACCTCTTAATTTCACCTTTTAAAATATCATCCCTTCCTATTCAATTGATCCTGTGCCCTCTGTCTATGTAAACATATATATACGCACACCCATATGTATTCATATGGATATATACCCTCCTATATATACAGATGTGTGTATGTGTATGTGTTTTTCTATTTTATTAAGTTTTTCATAAAAGTTTCATTTTATTTATTAGTTCAATGGTTTTCTTTCAATTTTATTATTCTCTGATTTTCAGGATTTTAAGTTTGGCTTTTAATTTGGGATTTTTAGTTTCTTCTTTTTCTAGGTTTTTTTTTACTTGAACTGACAATTCATTGATCTCCTTTTTCTCTATTTTGTTTAGATAAGGGATTGGATATATAAAATTTCCCGAAAGTACCAGTTTGGCTACATTCCATAAAATCTGGTATGTTATCTCATTCTCTAGCTCATTTTACAGATGAGTACAGAGAGGCAAACAGGGTTAAGTGACTTGCCAGGGTCACATGACTAGTAAGTATGAGGCCAGATTCGAACTCAGGAAGATGACTCTTCCTGACTCCAGGCCCAGCATTCTATCCATTGTGCAACCTAGCTGGCTGGCCTCCTTGCAACTAAATTCCCCCTAAAAAAAAAACAAAAAAACCTCACTTCCAGAGGTGGCTGGGTGGCACAGTGAATAGAGCACTGGCCCTGGAGTCAGAAGGGTCTGAGTTCAAATCTGTTCTCATACACTTAACACTTACTGGCCATGTGACCTTGGGCAAGTCACTTACCCCCTATTGCCCCACCTTCCCCCTTCCAAAAAGAAAAAAAATCCTCAGTTCCCTAATTTTTAAATTAGAGGACATAGAATTACACTACTATCATCTATGCATGGTTTTGAGGCTCAAATGAAACAATGTCTTAATATCCATACACATTTAAGCTATTATTATTTATGCTCCTGAAATCCATGGCTATATATAATTATGAACAGTGGGTCTCAAATTGTTCTTTCCAGACTGGCCATTTATTCTCTAGGAGTATTATTTATAATATGGAAATAATTTTGTTTCTGGTGTGAATTAATAACTTACTTATGAAAATCTTGTGTACAAGAGAATTAATTGTAGACAATGACAGATAGTATGAGTCAGCACATACATATGGTCAAATACTGGACCCTAACAGTATTTTTTAAAGTCTGACACATAACAGATCATTGATAAATATTTGGTGATTAACTGATTGCTGATATCACACTTCAGGGATTTTTTTAAAATATTATTGACTGTTTTCTACTATGTTCTGCTCAAAATTGTGTATTTGGCAGTCAGGTGGCACAACGGATGGGGTTTTGGACTTAAAGACAAAAAGGGATGAGTTCAAATTTGACTTCAGATGATTACTAGCTTTGTGACTGGGTAAGTCACTTAATTTCTATTTGTATCAGTTTCCTCATCTGTAAAATGGGGACAATAATACCACCTAACTCAAAGGGTTATTGCGAGGATAAAATTTGTAAAGTTGTTTTTAAAGCTTTAAATAATGCTGTTATCACTAATGACTTAGATGTAGACGAGGAAGGCATATTTATTAAATTTACATATGATTCCTATCTGGAAGTGAGATCTAATATATATCACTGAAAGAAATAAACAGAAGCTAAAAGACCAATTGGGAAAAATTCGTGTGTTGCATAAGGATTTGGATTAGATTACTTTTACAATTCCATTTGAGATGACATTCATAAGCTTATATACTATTTCATTGAAAGTAGAACCATTCTGCCTGCTAATTGCAGTAATATTCCTTTGACACTGAATGTGCAAGCGATTCTGATATATTTTGTCCCCATTAGAGTAGTACTTGAAATGAAACAAACAAAATAAAGTTCTATGTTACCTATTAATGAAGAAGAAAAACAGAAGACAGAGGATTCTTAATAAACACACAAATTTTTTGCTATTCTCTCCATCTCACTTTTAATTGGATCTAATAAAGGATATAATCTAATTCTTCTAATTATTACATAAAATATGCTTTAAATGTTAAGATGTAAGGTTTGTTTTGCCAGTATTTTTATAAAAATATATAGCAGAGAATTTCATGGTTTTTAGTTTGACTGTGTATCTAAGAAAAGAGAACTGATCATTATGGGATTTGATTTTGCATATTATTTCCTGAAATGCTATTTATCCAGTAACTTATTATAATTTAGCATCTACATGAATGGCAATAAATGGGTCTTTAGCAGTGTTGTTAATATGAAAGTAAGCAAGACCATCACTGCCAACATTGACTTCAATTCCTGTACAACAGTTGTTGCTTTTATCTCCAGAAATGATATCACAGTAGGTTCCAGCAGGAAGACCAGTTTGCAGATTTGATGACAATGCCCTGTAACACAAAAGGCACATCAGTGAAAAACATACAGGTATGGATACCTTAAATGCTTATATTACAAGTATGTCAGTTTCATAAGTAAAAATCCTGTAAATGAAGAGGCTCGAGACTGCAAATGGTTCTAATGAATCTGTGCAGCCTTCAAACAAGCTAAAGAAATCGCATTCACTTCCAAACAAAGCAGAACTTCTTGGCCAGTGATGAGTGCTTAAAGGTGAAGATTTAAATAACAAGAATGGAGACCTTAGAAAAGTTGTACCTACAATCAGTTTTCATTGTGCTCTTTTTTGATAAATGGAAGCATTTCAGATCTGTGCACTAGTTGTTTCCATTCAGGAAACTGATCACTTTCAATAAATGAAATGTTATCATTTTTAACATTTTTTTGAGAAAGAAAAATTGTTTTGAACTGAAGGTTAAAAAAATCATCTGGTGCTTCACTGACTGAGTGGTAAAATCATCCAGTGTCAATATTCTTTGATGTCACTGTATATGGAACATATGAATTAGAAAGACAAACAGCTGCAATTGAATGACTTTCCAACCCATTATCACAATTCCCACTCTGACCATTTCTTTTTTTCTACCCCTCCCTCTTCATTTTACATAGTCTATATGTATTGTTCTTATTTTCATTTCTTTTTATTTTCTCTCCCTTCTTCTAATCTGATATGATAATGCATGTAAAGCTTTGTGTATCCTATAGGCACTGATATGTTGATTATCAAGATTGCTATTACGATGATGATGATGATGATGATGATGATGATGACGATGATGATGATGCATCCCTATTCCCTCAGCATTTGCTACCTTTTCAACAAATCTGTTACACTCTTTTGTGTGTGTGTGTCTTTATGGAGGGAGAGAGACAGGGCAATTGGGGTTAAGTGACTTGCCCAAGGTCACACAGCCAGTAAGTGTTACCCTTTTAAAAGTGAACAACTAAAACATACACAAGAGATTTGAGTCACTTGTAAGCATTAGAAATAGTCTTTCATTGAGGAGGATAAATCAGAGCCAAAAGCATCTTTGAGGTGATTGTGTTAATTTTACCCATTAATTTGATCAAGAAATTGACACTGAAATGTTAAGGTAGATTGTGTGGGTGATAGAGAGTAGGAATTGGAGTCAGAAAGAACTCCTTTCAAATGCTGACTCAGGCACTTACTGTGTGGACCTAGGAGAATGATTTAACTTCTCTGTGCCTCAGTTTCCTCAGTGACTAAATGGGAATAATAATAGCAACAACATTTAAAAGTTGCTGTATCAATGAATCAATATGTGTAAAGTGTTTTATATATAAATCTTAACTTGCTACATAAGTCCTAACCATTAAGTAATTTGACCAGGGAAACACAGTAATAGAGTCAGAATTTCAAAACCAGATCCCCTGATTCAAAAATTCATTTGGCCTCCTACTTCTCTTTGCTTCACTTTGGAGATCAAGATTTATACAGAGACTTCTTAGGATCATGAACACATTTTATACCTGTAAAGATATCATAAATCTCTTATACTACCTTTCTCTTCATCCCATATCAGGGCTAATCACCACCACCTCACCCCCAACCAGAGTATCACCTATTGACCAAATTCTTCTAAAACCATGTATATAAATATTTTCTTTTCATCTATAGTCTCAAAGAAACTTATTTTAAAAGGTTGAAATGATACTCTCAGACCTCAAACAATATTATAAAGTAGTGATCATCACACTATTTGGTAGGGTATAAAAACTACAAAAGTAGATCAGTGGAATAGAGTAAATGAATGGGAATGAAGAACAATCTAACTCTGTAACACAGGCTTCAACTCAGATAAACTACTCCAGGAAAGTTAAATGGGAATTGATGTGGAAACTGGAACACGTTTTGGCCAAAAACAAGTTTAGACAATCAACTTATACCATGTACTACTATGGGTTTCAAAGGATGAACACTAAAGGCAACTTTTAAAAGAAAATTTAAAAAATCACAGAATTTGAGAATTATAAGGAAATCCTTTGGTAATTTTAAGCCAGTTGATATATGAAAGGAATCCCCACTATAATAATAATAAAAGTTTTCCTTTTTCTTTTAAAGGGAAGAGAATAGAAGGAAATACCTTTCAAAACTATGGTTGGGGGAAAAACTCCCAATGAAACTAGGGATAAGGGAGAGTACAAAATAAGAAAAAAAATTAAATTGGAGGAAACTGGCATGCTTTTGCACAAATAAAACCAATGCAACTAAAATAAAAAGACAAACTTTGAACTGGAGAAAATCTGTGGATCAGTTACCCCAAAGAGAAATATGCTATCCTATCTATTTAGGAAATTTTAAACCGTGAGCCATTCCACAGTGAAAAGTAGGCAAAGGATATAAATTAGTAGTTCTCAAAGGAAGTATTACAAACTAAGCAAAGACTGCCCCAAATTACTAATAAAAAGAAAAATACAGAATAAAGTAATATTAAGGCTTCATCTCAAACCCAGAAAAATTTCACAAAGGTTAAAAAAAAACAGAAAAATTCCGTGTTAGAGACGAGTATGCTAATAATGTTAGTGGGGACAGGAATTTTTCTAACCATCCTGGAAAATAATATGGAATTGTGCAAAAAAAATGTCTACACTGTTTATACTTTTTGATCCTAAGATGCCACTCATCAGTAAATGCCCCAAGGAGGGCAGAGATAAAAAAGAGAGATTTCAATATGTCAAAATATTCATGGAAGGGCTTTTTGTGGTAGCAAAAAAATGAAAACAAAGTAAATTCATATCCATCGGAGAATAGCTGAACAAATTGTGGTATATGGGTAAAATAGAGGACCAAATGACCATAAGATATGACATGTATGAAGAATTCTTATAACTATAGGAATCTTACATGAAGTGATATGGAGTAAGGAAAACAGAATCAAAAATGATATTATTATAATCATGTAAATGAAAAGAACTCTAAGAGCTAGACACATTATGAATCATTTTAATGAGTAATCTGGGTCTGGGAAATAAAATACATTTACCCCCTCTATATAAAGAGGTGAGGGAACATTGTGTGTGATACTGCATCTGTGTCACTACATTTGCTGTATTTGTCATGGACACATTTTGTCTTTCTTCACTGTGTATTGTGGTTCTTGTGGTTGTGGTTGTTGTTGAAGCAAGGGGTATTTCAACAGAATGGGAATATTAAGAAATGATTATGATATAAAGACAAAATATATCAATAAATCATGTTTAAAAGAAATTAGTAAGTTTGGGAATTTTAAGAAAAAATATAAAGCCCAAAACCTGCTAAAAAAAATGGGAATTCTTTTAGTATAGGGAATAGAAGATGGATAGTTATATCTTCCTTATTAATACTCCCTTTCCTGTTTTCAAATACAATGTGAAGTATATAGAGAAGCTAAACTAGGGAATTTCTTCAAGTTAGAAGTGATCTGTGAATGTACTTCATGAAGTCTTGATTTTAGAGAAATTTTTCTCTTTCCCTTTCATGTTCTTTTCTTCTCTTTTCTCTCTCTTTTTACTTGGCAGAATATATTCTAATCTCTACATGTATCTATTAGGAATATCAACAAAAGCATCACGAGTAAGAAAAAGTGATCAGCCAAGTATATATATAAATGAAACTTTAAAAAAGTTAACTGATACTTACCAGTCATCATTGTTAAATACAATGAATCCTCTATTCCCCCTGCCAAAAGCCACCTGGTTACTTCCGTTATCCCACCAATTGGTAAATGCCTGGCCATTAACTACATTACGGAAAGTAACCATAGTCCTGTAAACAAAATATACAAAATACTGTTAAATGTTTTTGAGTAAATATTCTCCATCCCCTTTCCCCCTCTTTATGATGGTGCCTGTGTATATGCATACGTGTGTGTGTGTATACACAGTTGCATACAGACCGAAAGTCTTACTGAAGTTTTAAGATATCAAAGTTTAATACTCATGAAATTTTTGGGGAACCTGTACATCAGTTACTAAGAGAATGTTGTCAGACAGACACAACTGAGCTTTCCTACCTTATTTGATGCCATCGATGTTCACAAACCCAATCATTGCCACAGGTATTGTCTGCATTGATAGTTACTCGTTTAATCACTCCATTGTCATTTGGTGGTCCAACCCAATTATTAACATCCTTAATTTGCCAAAACATAGACATGAATATCAGTGATATCATTTATTTTGTTCTTTCCCTTCCCTTTTACTATTGCTGGACTTGAGTCCTACTTCTTCTATTTCCTACTCATGTGAACCTGGACAAGTCACTTTGGGCCACAATATACTCAAGTGAAAATCAGTTGGCCGATAAATCCTCTTCTGGCTCTACATCTATGATCCTATTCACAGACTATGTCATCTGCTGAAAACTCTTCAGTAATTCCCTATTGCCTATTAAATAAAATGTAGACTTCTCAGTATGTTATTCAGAACCTTTGCAATCTGAGTCCATTATATCATTCTAATCTTATCTCCCACTAGTCTCTACCATATAATCTATTCTTTAACCAAACTGCACTAATTGCCACCCCTGAATTCTTTTTTTGCTTTTTTGGGGGGGAAAAGCCAGGCAATTGCGGCCAAGTGACTTTTCCCAAGATCATATGGCTAGTAAGTGTTAAGCGTCTGAGGCTGAACCAGAATATAAATCCTCCTGACTCTAGGGCTGTTTCTCTACTTACTGCACCACCTAGCTGCTCCCACCTCCTGAATCCTTTCAATACTCTCTGTCTTAGGCAGAGAATTCCATGGTAGTCATGGTAATGTAGAATCCAATCCTGTTTTAATCCAACTTCGAAGCTCTGTTTAAATGTCACCTCCATCATGAAGCCTTCCCTGGTTCTTCCAGTAAATTACAAACTTCCTTCTTCCTCAGACCTCACAAAGAACTTGATTTGGCTCTCTTTCTCTTACACTTGTTGAGCATAATTTCATTGTATAGTTATATGAATATTCACTGTATCTTCCCAAATAATTGCAAGCTCAATAAAGGGAAGATCTATGCCTTATTTAGTTTTTTTTATACTGTTTCATGTCCCTGAAACCTAGCACAGTAGGCATATAGTAAACAATCAATGCCTGTGGCTCAATGGATAGATGTTTGACTATTATCTTTCACCAATGCCTCCTCAGAGTTCTCTTTCTATAATACGTACTTGTTAAATGTTGAAATTAAAAATACCTGTCCATTCTCAAAGTGTCTTGGCCACCTGAAGCTTGACATCACTCGTGTAAATCCATATGGATGAGCAAGCATAAATCCAACTGCCATTTTGTACAATCTGGAAGTTATAAAGCATGAACATCAAAGAAAAGAAAAAAATTTTGGAGACCATGTAAAGCCAAGCACAAGCAGCTTTTCAGAAAAATGCTGCTGTGAATAGCTTTTAAGATTCTGATTACACAGTATAGTGAACACTCTATTTATTCCATAACAAATCAAAACAAAACATTCAGAGTAAATCCAAGTACAGCATTCACACTGTTACAACTTATCATAGACAATCAAAATATAGCATTTACAACAACTTATCACAGAAAATGGCCACATAGTTTTCACCACAGTGGTCACAAAGTTTTCAAAAAAAACCCAATAATTTAGTAACTCAATCATTCAATCATCCTTAAGGGGGTCTGCCTCCTCAAAGAACACAAAATACAATAGTCCAAGTTTTCCACTCATGGGGCACACTAAGTTAATTCAATCAGTCACTTATTCTGTCATCAATCACTAAGCACAATCATTTAGTCATTCAATCAACTCAATCATTCAATCATCCTTCATCATTCATTGTTCAATCATCAGAAAATACACAGAACCTCCACCCCTAGGTCACTAGTAAATTACAATTTCATGGCTCCTCAGTACCCATGGAGAGGTCTTTTCATCTTGACTTGAGGCAGGCAGGCAGCTCCTACATGAATCCACCAAACAGTCATCTGGATTCAAAGGCAGACAGCTCCCAGTTCCTTGTCCAGTTCTCTGTGAAGGTCCTGCTCAACACTGAAATTCACAGTGTCCAATCCACTTTAAATACTTCACAGGCTCCGTTCCCCGGGAAGTCAAGTGTTAACAAATACAGAAATAGGTTCATACAAACTTCCAGCATCACAGTCATGTTTCCTCAGTCTTCCGCAGCTCCAGGTAACCCTTGGAAATCCTTAGCAGCCTCAGCAACTCCAGCTGGACGTTGGACTCAGCAGAAGTTTCAGGTGATTCCCAGAACCAAAACCACTCTCATCTGGGTTTTCAAAATCAAAATCATTCTCTCCTGCCAGGGGGGAGGGGAAGGGAGTCTTTCCTCTTCAGCCTTTTCAGCTTCTCTTCAGCCTTCTGGCAGTGACAGCTTCTCCCTCCACAGAGCTTTCTCCAAGAAGATCTATCTCTCCCTCTCTAAATCACTTCACCCGGGTTCCCTAAAATAATTCTCTCCAGCCTAGATCCATCCTCTTCAGTCTCCTCGGCTGCAGCTGCTTCTGCCTCCAGGAAGGTTACTCCAAAAGATCTGTCTCTCCCTCTCTGGGGCTTTTCCTTATGTAGAGTATTGCCCCTCCCTGTTCAGCCCTTTCCTGTTACATCAGCAACACAGAGTCACACCTTCTGTTTCTTTAACAGGGGCTTGATTAATTTACTAAGTGCTAAGTAACTGTTACCTTTGCCAATACTAAGGGATCTACAAATTCAATTTACATTACCATTACAGGCACTTAGTAAAAAAAAGTTTTTTTCAAAAGCTTGGCCTTACCTGGCATCCCAGAAAGTGAGAATGGAAGCTCCTCCAGCTCCATGGCCCCTCTGGTTGTCATGATTGTCCACAAAGACAAGTGCTCTGTCTGAAGGCATGAAGGACCAACCTTCTCCCCAATTCCTGTACAAAGAAATAAGGAGTGTTTTATTCATGATTCATGGGTTCTTCTTGGTCTTCTCTCCCTGTAGAGTACTCTTTAACATAAATAAACAGAAAACTTTATCCAGAATGCCCATAATATATTGAAGAGAGAACTGGACTGAGAGCCAGAAGAACTAGATTCCAATTCTGAATTAATCTCTTATTAGCAAACCATTTAGCCTGGAATGAGTCACGTCACCATTCTGGGTCTTAATTTCCCTATCAGTAAAAGGAGTTTGACTACCTAAGGTTTCTTTCAGCTCTAACATTCCAGAGTTAAGCTGAAACTTTCTTGGGCCATATATATGTTAGGTACTTGTGTAGTATTTATATACTCTCTGTGACACTATAGGAAGAGAGTATTGTAGAACCTGTTTTAAAGCAAGGGATTTCATAATGAGGTTCCAACATGGTATTTTTCTTTTTCAGTGATGTTTAAATTTTCATATCATATGTCTTTAATACATTATAAAAATATGCACTAGCCAAATAAAGATCCATCCTATTATGATTGAATTAAAACCTAGCGATTCTTAGGGTTCTGAAAGTGCCTATTTTTGAATTGACATCTATGTGTAATATAATTGCTTAATCAATATCTATGCAGAACTATTCCAGTTTACATTGAGAACATATAAATATATGCCTAAAAATTGTTGCACACTCAGTGGAAGGTTTCATTGAGCAGCAGTCCCAAAGTGAACCCCCTTTTTCATTTACTTTAAATAAGCCATCTTTTCTCCATTCCACTTTCGTAGAACTGTGCCGAGTTTTGCACCATATTTGAATTCTGTAACCCGACCGTTTCCAAAGTAGTCACTGCTATGAACTGCCTCACCACCTAGATCAATTACCTAGTAGAAATCAGAGAAAGAATGTGATGTTGCACAGAAATTCTCAAAATACTTTAGTCATCATATTAGCATGTTGTGCCAATAATTCCAATGCTAGGTACTATTAAAATATTCAAATTAATGTTCTAATTTTAAGAGATGATACTCCTAAAAAGCATCAAGTTAGGCAAATTTCATTTATACCCTGTGAAAATGCTGACCCAATCCAGGACTGTATAACCAGGATTAAACACATAATTGGGCCAGCCTATAGAAAACACATATTTAATCCAAATCGTATTTTTTCACAATAAACAAAATCATTGCAAGCATACTCTGTCACTCAACCTCTATCCCCAGCATTTGCACACATTTTATCTCAGTACCTGCTGATAAATGAATGGTCTTGATCCTTCAGGGAACCAGTGTGTGTTTAAATTGTTCAATTTATCCAGAAATGCCTTCATGTCTCTAGGCCACATATGTTTGGCAGCATCAATTCTGAACCCTGCCACACCCATGGCAATCAGATTGTTCATATAGGCAGCAATTGTGGAACGCACATAATCTTTCCCTGTGGCAAGATCCAGAAGCCCAAACAACTGGCAATCTCTAACCTGTAAAAGCAATAATGGTACATGTGATACATAGGCAGCAGCATCTTCTGGCTCCCAATTTTGAAGGGCTCATTTTAAACACCTGAGGCACAATGCACTTAAGCATTTTTGGCTAGGGTAATCTTCAAATTAGTTTCCCTTTACTGTGGTCTAATGAACAGAGTCCTGACTGAAGAATCAAAAGACCCTTGGATCAAATCCTGCTTGCATGATCTCAGGAAAAGTTCCTTATTCTCCGTGGGTCGTAGTTTCCTCATTTGTAAAATGAGAAGGTTGGGTTACATGGCTGAAGTGGTTTCTTACAGCTCTAGATCTTATGATCCTATAATTTCACATGTGTCTAGAGGCAGCATGGTATTGCTGATAAAGTTCCAGGTTTAGAGTCAAGAAGAGCTACTTTCAGATCCTGTTCCTAAGTAAGTTATATAACTTCTATGTTCTTTAGGAAATTCCTCTGAAGTCTAGAGCGCTGCAATTCTGCTAGGTAATTCCCTATATTGATGAAAATTCAATAAACATCTCTCTCTCTCTCTCTCTCTCTCTCTCTCTCTCTCTCTCTCTCTCTCTCTCTCTCT
>CM053593.1:338110593-338132854 GCA_028646575.1 Pseudocheirus occidentalis | reverse complement strand
CCAAGAGGGGTATCTGATATGTAATTTGATATAAACCATACCTATACAATCACATTAAACATATTTCTACATTAGTCATCCTATAAAGAAGAAATAGAACCAAAATTTTAAAAACCACAGGAAAGGAAAAAAAAAGAAAAACAATATGCTTTGATCTGTGTTCAGACTCCATAATTCTTTCTTTGGATGTGGATATCATTTTTCATCATGAGTCTTTTGGAATTGTGTTAGATCACTTCATTGCCAAGAAGGTCTAAGTTTATCAAAGCTGGTCATCGCACAATGTTTCTGCTAATATGTACAATATTTTCCTGGTTCTGTTCTCTTCCTTCAGTATTAGTTCATGTAATACTTTCCAGGTTTTTCTGAAGTTTGCCTGCTCATCCTTTCTTATAGTACAATAGTATTCTCTTTCATATATCACAATTTGTTCAGTCATTCCCTGATTGATGGGCATCCCCTCAATTTCTAATTTTTGGCCACTACCAAAGGAACTACTGTAAATATTTTTGTACACATGAGTCCTTTTACCATTTTTATCATCCCTTTGGGATACAGACATACGAGTGATATTACAAGATCAAAGGGTATGCACAGTTTTATAGCTCTTTGGGCATAGTTCTAAATTGCTCTCCAGAATGGTTGGATCATTTGACAATTTCACCAAAAATGCATTAGTGTTCCAGTTTTCCCACATCTTCACTAACATTTATCATTTTCCTGTTTTGTCATGTTAGCTGCTCTGTTAGGCATGAGGTTATTTTAATTTGCTTTTCTCTAATTGATAGTGATTAAGATACATTTTTCATATGATTATAGATGGCTTTAATTCCTTCCTCTGAATACTGCCTGCTCATATCTTTTGATCATTTATCATATGGGGAATGGCTTGTGTTCTTATCATTTTGACTTAGTTCTCTATATTTTTGAGAAATGAGAACTTTATCTGAGACACTGGTTGGAAAAATATTGGTTCTCAGTTTTCTGCTTCCTTTCTAATCTTAGTCGCATTGACATTTTTGTGCAAAACTTTTAACTTAAAATAATCAAAACAGTTTAACCTTATTGAATATGTGGTTGCTTTTCCTCTTTACCTTTTTATGCTTCCCTTCAGTCTTTTATTTGATGATAAAATTCTAACTTTTAATGAATTGTTTTCCTCATTTTGCTTTTGTTCCTCCTTTTCCATTTTGATCAATTCTACTTTTTAAGGAGTTCTCCTCAATGAATTTTTGTGCCTTCTTTTCCATTTGGCCCTTTTTAAAGGAGTATTTTCTTCAGTCAATTTTTGTTGTTCATTTCCCAAGCTGCTGACTATCTCTTTTGCATACATCTCATTTCTTTTCCCAGTTTTTCTTCTACCTCTCTTATTTTACTTTTAAAATCTTTCTTGGGCTGTTCCAAGAAAGCTTTTTGGGTTGAGACCAATTCATATTTCCCTTTGAAGTTTCATATGTAGATTGACAGTGTTGTCCTCTTCTGAATTTATGTTTTGATCTTCCTTTCAGCATAATAATTCTCTATGGTCAGTGTTCTTTTCTGCTTTTTGCTCACTTTCTTTGCCTATTTCCTAAGTTTTAAAGTTGAGCTCTCCCGCTAGAGCACAAAGTGGCTTTTCTAAACTTCTTGTGCTGTGGGCCAAGGACCTGGTCACTGGTTTTGTGTACTAGGGCCTTATGTGATGTCAGCTGGATGTTATAGGTGTCAAGGAGCTTATCTGGTGCTGAGCTGGTGCTAGCAGTAGTATCTGGTGTGTGCTGATGCCAGTTGGGGTTTTTCTGTATTTCCATGGGGCTAACTGAAACACATGGAGGTCTGGCTGCTAAAGAACACTTGCCCACCAAGGGTTGCACTGAAGCATGTGGAGGTTTGGCTACTGGAGGATTCCTGCCCTCCCAGGGCTGCACTAAGCATGTGCTGATTCTCTCAACTGGAGTCCACTGGTTCCCCTGGCTATGCTAAGACACATGGGAGTCCTGGTATTGGCATTTGCCTGCTCCACCACCCTGGGCTCAGGATCTCCCATTGGTTTGCTGAGGTAGGCCTTGCTGCTGGCATGCTGTGATGCCTCACATCCTGAATTGGGCTTATGCTCCTTTATACCCTAGTCCAGCAGACCTTTCCTGGTGATTCCCCAAGTTTCCCAGGAAAAAAGATTCCTTCTCCCTGTCTTTCTACTGTCTCTGCTATTTCAATATTTTCCCCAGGGTGCTATTTTTGGGGTTTTTTTAAGAGGTCAGTAAGAGACAGTGAGAGCAATTTACTACTGCTAAGATTCTCAGGTGGATTTAAACTTAGGTCCTCCTGACTCCAGGGTTGGTGCTCTATACACTGTACAGCTGTCCCCAATTAGTATTTCCTAAGAATATCCTACATGTGAGGCATTGTGCTACCATCTGAAGTTACAAAGACAAAACAGTCCTCAAGGAACTTACATTCTACTGGGGTAATAAAACGTGTACATATATCATTAGGGAAGGGGAGAGGTGTGAAAACATCAAAAACTGGAGGGACCAGGATAGTACTTGAGGTAAATCTAGAACGCAGTTAGGAACCCAAGATGTGGAATTAAGAGAGAGAGCTTTCCTGACAAAGGCAAGTGTTTGGAAAGAAAATGTCTTATACAAGGTACAGCAACCAGGTCAATATGGTTGGAACATAGAGTGGGTGAGTGCAAGGAACGTGTAACAGTTTGAAATGATAGGCTGGAGACAGACGGGAAAGAACTTTAAATGCCAAAAGAAAGGTTTGTATTTGATCCCAGAGGCAATAGGGAGCCACTAAGGCATCTTAGGCAAGTGAGTGACATGGTCAGACCTGTGATTTAGAAATATCACTTTGGTAACTACATGGAATAGAAATTAAATAGGGGAGAGATGGGAAGCAGTGGAGCAAATAAGAGTTTGTTGCAACAGTCCAGGAGAGGAGGACATTGATATGCATGTACACAAAATATCTACGCAGCAGATGGTAGGAACATGGGACTGTGCAAGTCAGCTAGGGAAGTCAGGCTGGGGAGAAGGCTTGGGTTCAGATAAAGTGCATATGGTTGGTTAACCACTAAAAATTTACCTGAGAAGCGTCATTGTAGTTTTCAATTTCCCCACTGCTGGTTTTGCATTTACCATCATTAAAATCCCAGCGAGAGTATGGAACAGCAGGAAAGTCTCTTTCTCCAGGATTGAAGTAACTTCCACAGGTGCTACTTGTTCCAGCACTCACACCATTCCCACACATGTGATTCACTACAGCATCCACATAAATGTTCACCTGCAAAAGTAAGGTTTGTGTTTGAGATAAGCAGATGGAGCATCACTGAAAGGATTTGAACTCAGCTTCTGACTCCCTATTCTGCCCTCCTTCTAACTCAGGATGCTACTTCTCCCCATCATTTAATGAATTCTAGAAAATGTTAATTAAGTGAGACAACATCTCTTTCAATTAGTTTGTAAATTTGTCTTCCTGATGTTTTATAATTAAGCCATGAAACTCTGTCTTTGGTCTCTGGACTTAAAATAAATCAGGTTGGGCCTGAAAATCAGTGGTCTTTAGTTCCATATAAATAGGGGGAACTATTGGAGAGTAAAGTAAGTAGAGACAAGAGGAGGATAGACACAATAATTATAATGTTACAAACACAAAGGACACTGAAGCAAAGCTAGGTGCTGATTAATTGTAATGACTAATATTTAAGTTGGGAGGCATACTACAGCTACAGGATGTTGCCTGTACTGTCACACAGGGACATTGTGTCAGATAGTTTTGCTTTGCTCTTTTTTATTTTATTATAACAAGGGAAGGGAGGACTCACTGAAGGGGGAAAGTGTCACTCTCTCCCCATATTCTTACTTACCCGTTAGAATAACAGGTTACATCTGTATTAAGCATTACGTTTTTAAAAAGTCTGTTTGCATAAATAATCTCATTTGATCCTTTCAAAACCCCTGTAAAGGAGGGAGGGCAAACAGTGTTATCCGTATTTTACAGAAAAGGAAACTAAATGCTAGGGAGGATAAGGGATCTGCCCGGGGTCATCTGATTATTAGAAAGTAGAGTCAGGGCTCAGAAACAAATCTGATTGCAAGTCCAGCTTTCTTCCATTCACACCATATTTTTTCTCATAAAAGATCCACATATGAACAACATAAGAATAAACAGGAGGTGTACAACAACATGTAGGATAATAATAATTGTCAAAAGCTAATAATTATGTTCCAGGCATTGTGCTAAGCACTTTATAATTATTCTTTCATTATATCCTCACAACAAAACTGGGAGGTAGGTGCTATTATTAGTTCCATTTTACAGGTGAAGAAACTGAGGAAGACAGTGGGTTAGTGACAGTTCTTTTCTTCAGCAAACTCCTCCCACCACAGGCTCCATGTGACAACATTCATCCTATTAGGGGGCAGAGTTTACTTTCAAAGCAGGGGAGCTCTTCAAACTCCCCCCAGGTCTATTGAGGGGCAGGGAAGATCTTCAAATTCCCCATTTCCATTACAACCCCTGATTCCTTTTAGAAGCTGGAGTCTTGGACATTAAGTCAGGCAATGAACATAACTTAAAATATTCCTCTTCCTTCTACTTGTAATAGAACAAATACCCCTGTAGGGCACACTTTAAGGCAAGGCACTGGAAATGCAAAGACAAATCAAACAATCCCAAATTCAAGGAGCTAATATTCAACTTTTTTTCAAATGTACTACCTTTTCCCAAGAACTATTTCCCAAGAGAACAGATTAAACATATTTTGTTTCTCTTTCATAAGAATATATTTATAGGCATATACAACCAAACAGTCTGTGGTGACTGAACTCACTGGTCAATGGAATCAAACCAATTGCTTCGTTAAATCAGTTTGCCTAAACTGACTAAATTATGTGTGCTGTAGACACGTATGCTTTTGCGTGTTTGCTGCCCATTTGAGAGCACCCCTGTAACAAGCATCTTTAAAATATTATTACAGTCCATTAAGCTACCTGTCAATAGATGGGTTAAGAAAGTAAAAGTTTTCAAAGTGGAAAGACTTAGGACAGCAATGACCCCTTTTCTATCTGATATATATGTGAAACATAATTTGATCATCAGAGGTTAGATTACTAATTCTGGTGAATAATACATCATTTTATATAATAGCATAATGCATTCATTAGTGTATTACATAGATTGTAAGCATAGCAAATTAAAATTCAAGGAATGATGAACAATATCTAGATTTAGTTGGGAATCGGAGTGCTTTGAAATTATGCATTTTTTTTCCTATTTTAAGTAGCTTTTTTCCTCAGAAAAGCACAGATCAACTCTACTACCATCAAGTTTCTTGGTTTATATTCCTCTGGTGCATTAATGAATTGAAAAGATTATTTAGAAAAAATTAATTTTAAATAGTTACTAATTGTGAACTAGAAGCTATGAACATATGTGTTTATGTGTATGTGTTTTAAGTGGATGGAAGAGTTACAAGACAGAGACAAGAGTTGTATAGAGTAAGGAAGCATAGATGTGGGTCAAATCTGTTCTACTGGAAGAAATCTACAGTAGCACAAGATCACAGGTACATCAATCAAAGTACCATCACAGTAAGTAGAATTTAGATGAAAGCTGTGTCCATGAGGCAGGGAAAGTTAACAATGAACCATCCTGAACCATCCAACATAGGTTCTTACATTGATCCTTTAGACAGTATGGTGAAACCCATGGATCTCTTCTCTGAATGACAATTTTAAATAACCAAAGGAAATTCTAAATTTCACTTAGAGGTTAGTGGAAACAAAAATGTAACTTTATGACATGTAAGTTCATGGATCCTCCAGAATTTATGCACAGACCTCTTGGGGATTTGTGGAACCCAAAAGAAGAACCCTTGACCTAAATTAACTTGTTATCTACTTACTCCGACATCATTGCATCTCTTCACCATCACCCTGAATTCATTTTCATTTCCAGATCGTGTGCATATCTTGTAGCTAACAGGTTGGTATCTTTCCCACCAAGGCCTTGAAGGTCTATTGATCACTACATTCTCATTTGGAGGTGAAACCTACGCTATGGGAAGGGGAAGTGGTTAGTATCACATAGACCAGATTTTTGTTATATTTAGAAATGTTTCAAAGGCCATTAACATAGTGAGTTTTTATATTTTGGTAAAGATTTAAACTAGGGATTGATGCATTACTTTGGTAGAACCTTTTATTTTCACAGCACCAAAACTGTTTTTAAAGGACATTTCACATACATTTACTTGTAGAATCAGATTTAGAGCTAGGGGGTAACAGAAAAAGGTCATCCTTCCCAACCACCTACAGATGAGGAAACTGAGACACAAAGCTTTAAAGTGACTTGGTAAAGGTTACAAAGCTAGTAAGTGGCAGAATTGGGATATGAACTCAGATCTTTTGATCCTAGGTCCAGTGCTTTCAAAGCTCCTAGGTGGCATAGTGGATAGAGCACTGAACCTGAAGTCAGGAAGACTCATCTCCCTGAGGTCAAATCTGGCCTTAGTCCCTTACTATCTGTATTACCCTGGGCAAGTCATTTCACTTTGTTTGCCTCAGTTCCTCATCTGTAAAACCATCTGGAGAAAGAAATGGCAAACAACTTCAGTACTATTGACAAAAAAAACAACAAACATAAAAACCACAAATGGGTTTAGGAAGCATCAGACACAAATAAGCAACAATAAACAGTGCTTTTGCTTCTGTACTATACTGCTTGTTAAGATAGGAATTGATGAGAATAGCTAGCATTTTCATAGCACCTGAAAACTTGCAAATCCCTTCACAAATACTAACTCATTTGATTTTTTACAACAACCCTAGAAGATAGGTAATAACAAAAGCTGCTATTATTACCCTCATTCTATAGATAAGGAAACTGAGGCAGACAGAAGTTAAAGAATTTGCCCATATTCAGAAACCAAGTGTCTGAGGCTGGATTTGAACTCAGATCTTCCTGACCCCAGGTCTCAGACTCTCTACACTGCACTACCTAGTTCTTACTACTAGAAGCATCCCTCAAAATCATCTAAACAAGTCTTTTCAATTTATCTTCTTTTCTTTGTAGTTATAGGCATAAATTAAAATTATTTATTATGCCTAAAATATTAATATCAAATATATTTTGAAGTGCACATACCTGAACTCCCCCGTAGCCATGTGGCGCTAGGTAACGTTCACATTCGAGAGCAATATCCTCCCAGCGCCATTCAAATAAGTGGACAATAGATGTCCGACCATTCCGGGTATGGGGATCATATTGCGCCCCGCAGACCTCAAGGGCTGTCAGCAACAGCAAGAGCCTCATTTTGCTTTGAAGTGATTAGCCCTCTTTTCAGTAACTCCTATAAGAAACAAATTAGCAAATATTAATTTGAATGGATGGTTATTTGGAACACAGACTTATTTTTATTCTGAAAAATATTAGAAGCTGTATAAAACTCAACAGATAAAAATAGTCCATAAAATTTTGCAGGATTGTAACCGCAGGACTTAGTGTTTTTCATAAGTAGAGAACATTAGATGTAACGAGCACTTATCAAGTAGTATCAAGATATTAGGAGACAAACTGATTTCCAAAGTTAAGGCCCAGTAAGCAATGTGTGCCATGATCTTGGCATAACAACAATCCTTTGTGCTCACCTTCTGGAACTGGTGGTCCCTGAGCTCAGGCAAGCACCAACTGATCAAAACATGAAGCTCTGCTTTTTGTCACATAACAACTTGCCTCAGAGTTACTGTTGTGCCTTGCTGTTGCTGTGCACTTAACTACTTGTGCTACACTATGCTGTTTGAGTTTCTGTCTAGCCACAAGTAGGTAAATTATACCAGCATATGCATGTCCAATCTGCCTCCTTGCTTACAAGCTCCTTCCCTTACTTTGAAATTAAACTTCTTTTTGAATCTTGACTCTCCTGTCTCTAGCCTGCTCTTTTGGACTCCAGTCTCCCACAGGTTAGATTCAAGTTCAGTCCAGTTGACACTGAGTGGTATCAGAAGTGATATTGGACCCAGAACTGGGTCACTGGACTCTCTGTTATGAGTGGGAATGGACTAGGCACCACTGGAGATCTGTTTCTCTGCAGTCTGACCCCTTCCTTATCTGGTGAGTCCTCTACCCTTTTCCCTGCTCCAATCCCAAGCTGCCATCTTGGTTGATGGTCCTCATCATTCTTTGTGAGGATAACATCATGGCCCCTCTGGTGACCTGGTTCATGTAATATCATTCTGGTATCATTGTATAAACTACACCCCTCTGTTGACTGGTCTCTCTGTGTGCCTCTGCTGTTTTGTTTTGTTTTTTAACTTTCCACTTCTGTAATATTATAACTGCATGCCTCTAGTCCCTCTGCTTGTCTCTCTTGTTTTTTAAGCTGCGCACCTCTGTAAAGTTGAAAGTGCATACCTCTATAATTGTGTGCTTCTGTATACATTGTGATTGTGCTGTTTTTATCTCTCTTGTCATTTTGTCTGTATTTCTGTCTGTAAAATGTAAAATGTCTGTGTTGAATAAAATGTCTATGTAGATTCTGTTACCTTTTAAGATTTAAAATTCAGTCAGCCAAGAAGACTTCTAACAGTTCTAACCAGAGAGGTTAGAACACTAGCAAAGTAATGAACTTTCTTAGTTGAAGTAACTTTCTCAGTAAACAGGACTAACTTCCACTTTAGGATTTCATCGGGAGATTAGGTAATAAAAAAAAAAGTCAGATAATCAAAGTTTGTAGAAGCTCTAAAAACATCTTAGCATATTTTAAAGGTTTAAAGACTTATCATTTTTAAGAATGCAGAGGAGAACTCCTGGGACCTTGGGGGTAATTCTGGGAACTCACCCTCTTCTGAAATATCCTCCTAAATTTTGTAGTACCACTCTGTGGAATTTGTTTTGAGGAAAAATAAGGATTAGATTTTATAAAAGTTTGAAAAGTAATAGCAAGATTAATAGCTTCATTGTTTCCATTCAACGAAGGAAGACAGCTACTTTGGAAGTAATTCTAGAGGGAAGAAAGAAGAAAAGGGTAAATCATTCCTCAGTTTAGAGACTTTCTTCCTCTCCTTCTTAACCCTTTTCATCTCATATAAGATTCCCAAAAACAGATGTTTAAAAAAATCCTGGGGAAAAAAAGTGTAGGTAAGCTTGAATTACATTCAAGTTGCAGAAATTTAATTAGCTCTTCAACTTTAGGCAACTTATCATATCTCTGTTTGTCCCAGTTACCTGATCTGTAAAGAGAAAAATTAAAATGGTACCCACTTCCATGGTTGTTGTGAAGATCAAAATAATATAATGATTGTAAAGTGACTAACAGTGACTAGCATATACTAAGTACTTAAAATATATTTATTTCATTGAATGCAGTTGTTTCATATCTGATAATTATAAAGTGGTTTTAAAATGCCAAAGGTAATAAGATGAATTATTTTTATGGGATAGTTTGGAAATGTGATTGATGTCATCTAAAGTTTTGTTTCATGTTTTAAATATATGAAATTGTTGGTGTTATTATTGTATTCCTAAATTCTCTTATATTTTGAAATTTGATAGACCATCATAACAGAAATGCTGCTAGATGAAACAACTTTTTCATCTGAATGCTGTTACACATGAATTGGGCTATTAAAAGGAAGTGTTAAAAACAGATATGTTAACACTGTTGAATATTTAATGAGACATTTTCATGAAGAGATGATAATAATATGTAATAGAAAAAATGTATTAGAAGATATTTGCTTTTGGGGTGGTTGGGTGGCACAGTGAATAGAGCACCAGCCTCGGAGTCAGGAGGACCTGAGTTCAAATTTGACCTCAGATACTTACCACAAAACTAACTGTGTGACCTTGAGCAAGTCACTTAACCCCAACTGCCCTATCTTCCCTGCTCCAAAAAGCAAAAACAAAAATCTTTTAAAAAGAAAAGACATTCACTATTTTGAAAGTGTATAAGATGGTTTAAAGATGTAGTTTGAACATATTAACGATGAGTTAACTATCAGGTATTTGCTTCATGTCTGAAATCTCAGAATATGGGTAGTGTTAATTTATAAGTAAAAAATAAATGAAATGTTAACTGGTAGGGAAAGTTGTGGTTAGTGAAATCTTGATGTTTAAGCTAAAATTTCCTGGGGATGTGATCAATTTACTTTTGTTTTGGGTTTTAATGACAGGGAGAGGTGTCTGAATTGTCATGAAGCCAATAGTAGAAAATGGCATGTGGGAACTCCTAAAGGTCTGTGTATGGGAAAAGTTTTTGGGATGACCTTGGCAAATCCTACGTAGGATCTTCCTGACTCTAATACCTCATTGTGCTTTTTCCTTTTTCAAAAGAAAATTTCCCACCTGGTGAATCCCGAGTCTTGCTTTTAACATCTTATACCTATGTCATTGACTACCAAATGTGACTCATGCCTGTAACCAAACAGGGAATTTTTCACTCTGTCATGATAAATGATATAGTTATAAAAATATCCCTCTTTTCACTTTTATAGTGAATTTCTATAATCAAGTTTGGTAAGTACAGTACTAAATCTATTAAATAATAGATTGATACTGGAACATCTCTGAGTTAGAATAATAAAATGCAGGTATGAACATCTTAGAATTTTAATGAGTAGTTACCGCTAGTTATAAAATAGTGACCTCATTCTCCTAAAGTGGAAATGATGAGATGAAGCAATAAGACAAAGATATAACGAAAATTTTTCTAAAGAAATAGAATAATAAATTTTGAGAAAGTAATAGGATTACATGATTGGCTACCAAGTTTATCTATCATGAAAATTCAATCTTGGAATATCTTTTAGTAATAAATTCTCAAAATTAGATTAAGATTTTACACATAAATTGTATGGATAATGGTAAAGAAAGTGAAATTATTTTCCCATTATTAAAGAATCTGTGCAATAATTTTAAAAGGAAGAGCAGTTCATATTATGTTTAAGCCCTTATTAATTTTTAAAATATTATATCTGGTGCCAGATTTGGTCAGGATAGAAATTACAAATGAAATATAAACTGAAATTCTCAGAAATTTCAGAATTGAAGAACCAACTTTAATTGATTGTACTAAATTGTATTATGTCTGAATTTTCTAGGAATCTCTACTTTTGGAACCAGGAAAACAGAGCCCCTTTTAGCGCTATCTTGGGAATAAGAACTTTGTCCAAGAAAAGACATCTAGGGACCAGGTAACTACATGACACATCTGGGACTCAAAATGTGCTGGTTAAATAGACATTAAGAAGAGATTAAGGGCAACTAGGTGGTGCAGTGAATAGAATCGGGTCCTGGAGTCAGGAGGACCTGAGTTCAAAAACGGCCACAGACGCTTGACACTTACTGGCTGTGTGGGCTTGAGTGAGTCATTTAACCCCAATTTCTTGCATTTCCCCCTCCAAAAGAAAAAAAAAAAGAACAGATTAGTAGGATTAAATCTCGTTCCTCAAAACTAGTCCATTGTGAGCCCTCTAAGTAGTTTGATGTGTACCTGAAAATGTATTTATACAGTTATGAGTATTGTGAGGAAACTTTATTGCATTATCTGAACCCAGCCCAGCATGGCTGGGAAACTGGACCATCTCTAAGTGCTGTTTGGAGATCCTTAACCAAGGACCTATGTTATAGTAACCAGAAGCTCATATCCAAAAATTGATACGAGGAGTTTTATCACAAATGTTAACTCATATGTCTTGAAAGGGCCTTTTGACTGAGAAGTCACACTTAAGGACATAGAAGGCCAATGTGGCCCTTAAGGCCACAGATTTCCAGACCCCTGACTAATCTAGACACTTTCTCTTTAATATTTTTCATTTTTCATGATTTTTTATAAATGACAATAAGTTTTTTGAAACAGTTAAGCAACTGTCTTTGGAGGCAAAGAGATGATAAGGCATTTCACACCTAGTTACTTATTATAAAGTATACACAACATAGTCAGGCTTGGTGGCATATACAGGTAACCTCTACCATGTAGGAGTTTGAGGATGGGAGGTTGTTTGAGGTTGGGGGTTCTGAGCTGCCATAAATGCCATAAACCAATCCAGTGTCTGCTCCAGGTCCAGACACCAATATGGTGAGCACCTAGGAGGATAGGATCACCAGATTATCTAAAATGAGGCAAACAGATCCCATCCCTTCTGCCTTAATTATTACATTTTCCTATACCACTTTTTAAAAATCCATTTTGTTTCACTAGAGTCATAGAGTTTGAGTTGAAAGACATTCTTGTGCAACCCACTCATTTTAAATATGAGGAAATTAAGACCAAGAGAGATTAAGTGATTTACCCACAGTCACACAGAGGCAAGATATGAAGGTTAGTCTTCAGGGTCCTAAGTCTAGTATGTTCTCTATTCTGCCAAACTACACCTCTTCAATTCAACAAATACTAATTTTTTTTTTAGCTCTTGCTACTTGCTAGGCACTCTGCTAGATGCTAAGGGTATGAAGACCAAAATTCAAACACAACCTGTCCTCAAGGGGATTGCCTTCTAATTATATCATCAATTCACCCATCAACAAACATTTATTAAGTACCTGCTATATGGCAGGCATTATGCTAGGCATTGCAAGACAAAATAAAATGGAAAATGGTCCCTGCCCTAGGGAGCTTTCAATCTAATGACAGGAAACAACATGCATATGCTACTCTATAATAATGGGTACTCCATTTTATATTAACTTTATAATACTTCATATACATAGTACTATTAAAGTTTGGAAAATACCTGAGGCAGAGCCAAGATGGTGGAGTGAAGGCAGGGACTCAGCTGAGCTCTCCCCTTAACCCCTCAAAATACCTTTAAATAATGATTAGTTTCTAAGTAGCAGAACCCTCAAAAATTCAGAGTGAAACAAGGCAACTTAGAAAGTCAGCAGAAAAGGTCTGAAGCATCTGGGTAAGAGTGGAACATGGGTGATGTCAGCACAGCCCCAGACCCATAAAACCAGGAACAGGCCTAGGAGTGACTGAATCAGTGGCAGCAGTGGATGTTTGCAGGCCTCCCAACCTACAGGTGCTAAAGACACCTTAGAAGGTCAGCAGAAAAGGTCTGTCACACTTGGGCAAGAGTGTATCACAGTCCAAGACAGGCCACATCAGTACAGTCCCTGTCCCCAGCAAGCCAGTAGTAGTCCTCAGGATGACTGAATCAGTGACAGGAGTGGCAGTTTCCAGACCCTTTAGCCCACAGACTATAAGGTGGTTACGGTCAGAAGGAGATTGCAGGGGTTTTCTTGCTAGCACTGAGGCAAGATTCCATTACTTTGTCCATACTCAGATCCAGGTCACAGTCCTGGGAGGCACTCCCAGTGCAAGGAGGAGCACTAGCACACCAGAGCTTGCAGCCATGGTGCAGTGGGAACTGTCTTCATAGTTTCATGGCAGAAAAGAGTGCTAGTAGTCACAAAGACCAGAAAATAGGCCAGGAGAGGAGTAAACACCTCTCCTTAGGTCATACTACCTTGGAAGAACTAAAAACTTACAGGTCCCACAAAACCTCTAAGCTTGGGACTCTGCACCCTCCACCCTGGAAGCAGAACCCTACTTTAACAAAGAGTTAACAGTTGAGTAATAGACTGGGAAAATAGGCAAACAACAGAAAAAAATCTGACCATAAAAAATTACTATGACAAGGAAAATCAAAACACACACTCTGAAGAAGATAACAAAGTCCTTAAAGCTCTTATATCCAAAGCCTCCAAGAAAAATATGAATTGATCTCATTCCATGGAATAACTCAAAAAATATTTTGAAAAATAAAAATGACAGGGGCAGTTAGGTGGCACAGTGAATAGAGCAACAGCCCTGGAATCAGAAGGACCTGAGTTCAAGTCTGGCCTCAGACACTTAACACAAAACTAGCAATATGACTTTGGGCAAGTTGCTTGGCCCCAATTGCCCTCAAGAAAAAAAAGCAAAAAAAAAAATTTTAAGGCCAAAGAAAAATTGGGAATAGAAATTAGAGTAATGCAAGAAAAAATCATGAAAAATGGGGCGGCTAGGTGGTGCAGTGGGGCGGCTAGGTGGTGCAGTGAATAGAACACCAGCCCTGGAGTCAGGAGGACCTAAGTTCAAATCCGGCCTCAGACACTTAACACAAAAACTAGCCGTGTGACCTTGGGCAAGTCACTTAACCCCAACTGCCCTCCAAAAAGCAAAAAAAAAAAAAATAATGAAAAATGAGTCAATGGCTTAGTAAAGGAGACACAAAAGAATACTGAAGAAAACAATAACCTCAAAAAACAGATGAAGTCAAATGGTAAAAGAGGTACAAAAAGCCAATGAGGAAAAAAAATGCCTTATAAAAGAGAATTGACCAAATGGAAAAAGAGGCACGAAAATTCCCTAAAGAGAAAATCTCTGTAAAAGTAGAATTGGTCAATTGGAAGAGGAGATTCAAAAGCTCTCTGAAGAAGATTATAACTTAAAAACTTGAATTGATCAAATGAAAGCTAATGACTTTTTGAGAAATAAAGAAACAGTAAAACAAAGCCAAAAGAATGAAAAAAAATAGAAGACAATGTGAAATATCTCCTTAGAAAAACAACTGACCTGTAAAATAGATCCAGGGGAGATCATTTTAAAATTATTTAACTCACTGAAAGCCATGGTCAATAAAAGAGCCTACATATCATCTTTCAAGAAATTATCAAAGAAAACTACCCTGATATTCTAGAACCAGAAGGTAAACTAGAAATTGAATCCACCAAACACCTCTTGAAAGGGATCACAAAATAAAAACTCCCAGGAATAAGATACCTAAATTCCAAAGCCCCCATGGTCAAGAAGAAAATGTTGCAAGCAGTCAGAAATCTTGCAAAATGCTTCACGTATGCTATTTCATTTGAATCCTATAATAATCTTGTGAGAAGAGGTTAGATACTGGAGCTATTATTAACCTTACTTTACAGATGAGAAAAGAAAAGTTCAGAGTAGAAATGATTTGCCCATTGAAGTCCAATGCTCCATCCATCTACTATGTGAGCCTGGAGGTCCCTCTTATCACCAATGAAAAAAAGTTTTATAAATCATCAATGCCATGCAAAACTTCCTAGACAAAGATAACAAAGATTACAACAGAAAAGTTGAACCTATACCAGAGTGATTCACCATGTACAATGGTGTAAAGACTCGATTCCTTGCACAGTATTCTGACAGCAAAGTCAGAGGTACCACAGGCATGACCAGGGACAATAGGAACAGGAGCAGGTAATTCTGCTTGTGCTCCTGGCCTTCAGCATGAATACTTAGCTTTCAGTGTCTGAAACCAATTTCAAAGCACCTAACTGTATCAAATTTTATACACAAAAGCAACTTATTTCAAGAGAAAAGAGTCTGTACACACTGGATATTTAAACAACTTGAACTATTTGCCCTGCTTAACCTTCTTCAAAGCAAGGGATATATCCCATCTGTAGCCTCACCTGCTAATTCATGAGACAACAGCCTTCAATTGCTGATAACCCAGGGCGTCTTGCTTGACTCTTTAATAGGGATTGCCAAGGACCAAAAAAAAAAAAAATGAACATTTCCCTCCTGCTTTCTCCACCCACCCAAAAGAACCCTTTTCCTTCCTTCATCTCTTCAAAGACTAGTAACCTAAAACAATATCCTGAGGTCAGCAGAATCAGATGGCTGGCAAGCAAAGCTTTCAGAATGAATATATATGAGCTAAATAAATATGAGGTTATTTGGAGAGGCAGAGACAGAGAGGAGAGAGACAAAAAGAAGCAAGAGAGACAGAGACAGAGTGACACAGAGAAAGAGACAGGAAAGAAAAAGAAAAAGAGAGGGGAGAGGGAGGATAGAAGAAAGTGACAGAGAGACAGAAACAAAGAAAGAGGACACTGATTGAGTCCAAGTTGGGGGGACAGTGGTTTGAACATAAGAAGGGTAAGTATGGCCACTGTTTATTTAAGACATCTTTGAAAGACAAAGCCATTGAAAAGGTTCAAAGAAGTATCAACCTCCATTTGTAACTTCCCAGAAATTTCTAGGTAAATAGTGCCAGGAAAGAGCTCAGGACCCAGTAGACCATGGAAATCCTGAGACAGCGTGTCGAGGAATAGAGTTGTTGGCTAGGTGACAAGTTTCATGTCCCCAGGACACAGGGGAATCTAGTGACAAGATAGGGACCAGGAAAGTATTCTGACCTGGGGCTGCTGCTCCTGCATCCTGGAAAAATATGAAAAGGTTCATTGGTCAGGTAACAAACTAAACATTGAAGGCAAAGAAAGATTCTGAGAAGGGGAGAGAAAGAGATCATTTTTTTCCATGCCGAGGGAGAGCTTGTGACAGAAGAGAGAATTCTGAGTACAAGAATAGATCACCTTCCCATCCCCTCAACCCGTATTCTTAGATTTTCCTGTATCCCTTCAAATCCCTTCGTTGATGAAAGCGAAAGGTGATTGAAGGGTTCAGAATGAGATGTTTGTATATATCGAAGTACATGGAAAATGGTGGAACTTGGGTCATACAATAAAGGGTCATACAAAAAAGAAAAGTAGAAATGGTCTGGACTTCACAGGAGACAATGAACAGGGGAAAAGGGTTAAGGTGGGCCTACACAACCTGAAACCTGCAGCTCATAGCCCCCTGCCCACTTGCAGCACCCCAAAGGATTTTGGGCTGCTCACAAAAAGTGAAGAAGAAAACATCCTTTGTATGTAGAGGAAATCCTTTAGTGAGCTGCCAGCAGGCTACCATGGGCCCCAGGTTGTGCAGGCCTGGGTTAAAGCCTCAAATATCTGAACATTCATACCTACAAGATGGGCAATAAAGACAATAAACTACAGACATTACTAAAGGAACCAAAATGAATGAAAAGTCTGAGAGAGAGTTTCTGGATAATTAATAATCAACTTATTCATTAGGCTAGCAATAATCAACAAATTGATAGTCACAGGATTCTCTAGGTGGCCAAAGACAGCTAATGGAGACATTGAACACCTTACATATTTTTTTTTAAAGGGAATATCCCTGACAGGAGAAAAATCAACCCTGATTGGTGAACAATTCATGAGAGGGTAGGCATTTAAATGAGGAGGTCCTTTCAACCCCCAGCAATCTGGACAAAGGAATCCATCTCTATCCAGAGCACTCTGTTTTTTTCCACTTGAGCTGGGTCATTCTAAACTCCAATGGAGGGTTACAAGGGCATAGGTTTAAAGCTTTAATACTTAAATTCACCTAAATTAGATTCTATTTATACTCTAAACAGAAGTAAGGTCTCCTAGGTTGAGTCCCACCCAAGATGGAAAAGCAGTTTCCCTGAGGATTTGGGAAATCTTATCTAGCCTTGTCCTTTGGTAACTGGCTGAGTGATCTACATGGACTGGTCCCTGAATGAGGAAATAAGGAGAAAAGGCCTTAACCTTAATTTAATAATCTCAGAACTATAACACAAAAAAACTAGCTGTGTGACATTGGGCTAGTTAGCCCCAACTGCCCTCCAAAAAAAAAAGGAAAAAAATAATAATAATCTCAGAACTAAGGATGTAAACTTAATAGGAAAGCCCAGTTCAAGTGAAGCAGTGGTACTGAGGAAACAGTGTCTTCCCTTCTATTTCCCTAACCTCCCTCACTACCACCCCCCTGGCAGCTAGGTGGTGCAGTGGGTAGAGCTCTAGACCTGGAGTCAGGAAGATCTATATCCAAATCCTACTGACTAGGATACTCTGGGCAGCTCCTTTAACCTCTGCTGCCTCAGTTTCTTTATCAGTAAAATAAGAGTAACAATAGCACTTATTTCCCTGGATTGTTATGAATAACCAATGACATTTACACAGACCTTTACAAACTTTGAAGTAATATCAGTGCTTATTGTTACTGAACCTGGCATTCACCTCCTGTGGGCCTCAGTTCTCATTTATAGAATGAGGAGATTGACCTACACATGATATTCAAGGTTTCTTCTAGCTCTAAATCTAATGATTATTTAAAATCAGAGGACAAGAAAGAACTGCCAGAAATAAGACTTGGATACAAGGCCTGACAGGAAGTAAGTAGTGATGACACATAAACTTGAGACTATAAATATAGACATTGTAGGACCAGAAGCACATAGCAGGAAAGCATGTGGACATCAAAGGGCTAGCTGTCCACAGGTCCAGGCCAATTCGCTTCATGCAGGGATATGATGATAAGTGGTTAACAATGAGGGTTTAAAAACATGCAGAAGACATATAGTTAAGTTTAATCTACATGAATATTTTCCCCATCAGTTTCTTATGCTAGAAGACAATCAACAAAAAAAACCAATCAATCAGAGAGGATTCTGGGAAGACGGCAAAATAGGTCAGAAAATTCCAAGCTCTCAAGATTTTTTCCCACAAAAGAGATAAAATAACACCTTAGGGTGAATAAATTGCTGGTAAATATTAATAAGTGGAGGGGCACAACAGGGGTCTTTTGGGGACAATTTTAGAAGATAGGAAGAAAAATCCCAGGATGAGGTTTGGTCCTTGTGAAGAGTAAACACCTCCAGGTGAGGGGCCTGCTTTAATGACAAGTGGCAAACCACAGAAACAGGTAGCAAGCCCTGAGGTTCATTGGTCAGTTGGCTCGAGAGGCTGCCTCAGCTGTAGCCACAGGAACTTTTACTCCCAAGATAGTGAATGGAGCTAGGCATTTAAGCAGGGGAAGATCCAGGGAACCCCTGCTGATAAGGAATGCCAGACCTAGTTGTGCTGGGAAGAGCAGCCGGGGCAAGAAGGAAAGATCACACAACCAGTGAGAGCAGAAACATATGGGCAGAAAGCCCCTGGTGGATGACTCTTACAGGAGATTGGGGACTTGGCTTCAGTTTCAGGTTAAAGGGGAAAACTGAAGATCTGGAGGAAGAGGAACCATCTTCCATACCCCAGGGCTAGAGGTACTTACAAAATTAAGCTATCACCACAAAAAAATTCACAGGCAAAGGAGACAGAATCCATCCATAGAAAGCTATTATGAGAATAGAGAAGATCAGCGTTCATCTTCAGAGGAAGATATTAAAGTAAAGAAACCTCCTTTTGCCCCAGAGAGTAATGTCAAATGGTCACCTGTCCAAAAAGAATTCATAAAGATCTTTTCTTAAGTTATTTTTACATTAATTGATTTATTTGTTTACTTTTATTTTAGAAGATTCTGTTCCACAATCCTTTGAGTTTCAAATGTTCTCCCCTCCATCCCTGCCTACCACCCCATGGCAGCATGCAATCAAGTATAGGATCTGCAAATACTTTCACACTGAACATTCGTCTGGTTGTAAAGAAGAATTGTAACTGATGGAAGGAACAACGGGAAAGAGGAAACAAAACCAAACATGGAAAAGAAAGAGAGCATGGAGTTTGCTTCAGTCTGCATTTAAATTCTATTCTTTCTAGATCTTTCGCTGAATGTAGGCATCTCCTTCCATAGTGAGTCTTTTAGAGGTGTCTTATAACCTTGCATTGCTGAGAAGAGTCCAGTTTATCAAAACTGGTCGTCACACATACATTGTATCTGTCATTGTGTACAAATTTCTCCTGGTTCTGCTCTTCTCACTTAGCATCAGTTCATACAAGCCTCACAAGGTAAATATGAAGTCCATCTACTCCTCATTTCTGATAGCACAATAGAATTCCATTACATTCATATACCACAACTTGTTTAGTCATTCCCCAATTAATGGGTATCCTCTTAATTTCCAGTTTTTTGCCACCACAAAGAGAGCTGCAATAAATATTTTTGTACATATGGGTCTTCCTCCCACTTCTATGATATCTTTGGGATACAGACCTAGAAATGGTATTACTGGGTCAAAGGGTATGAAATTATTATAACCCTTTGGGCATAGTTCCCGATTGCTCTCCAGAATGGTTGAATCAGTTCACAACTCCACCAACAATGCATTAGTGTTCCAATGTTTCCATATCCTCTCCAGCATTTGTAGTTTTCCTGCTTTGTCATCTTAGTCAATCTGACCGGTGAGATGTGGTACCTCAGAGTTGTTTTGATTTGCATTTCTCTAATCAATAGTGATTTAGAGCATTTTTTCGTATTCTTATAGCTATCTTTAATTTCTGCCTCTGAAATTTTCCTGTTCATGTCCTTTGACCATTTATCAATTGGGGAATGATGTGTATTCTTATAGATTTGACTCAATTCCCTGTATATTTTAGAAATGAGACCTTTATCAGAAACACTGGTTGTAAAAATTCTTTCCCGATTTCCCACTTCCCTCCTAATCTTGGTTACATTGGCTTTGTTTCTACAGAAACTTTTCAATTTAATGTAATCAAGATTATCCATTTTGCATTTGATAATGCTCTCTAACTCCTGTTTCGTCATGAAGTCTTCCCTTCTCCATAAATCTGACAGGTAAACTATTCCTTGCTTCCCCAGATTGCTTACAATATCACCCTTTATGCCTAGATTGTGCACCCGTTTAGACCTGATTTTGGTATACAGCGTTAGATAATGGTCTATGCCCAGTTTCTACCATACAATATTCCAGTTTTCCCAGAATTTTTTGTCAAATAGTGACTTCTTATCACAAAAACTGGGGTTTCGGGGTTTATCAAACAGTAGATTACTATAGTCATTGACTACTGAGTCTTGTGTACCCAATCTATTCAATTGATCTACTACTCTATTCCTCAGCCAGTACCAGGCAGTTTTGATGACTTCTGCTTTATAATACAGATTAAAATCTGGTATGGTGGGGCCATCTTTCCAACATTACTTTTCATTAATTGCCTTGATATTCTGGACCTTTTGTTCTTCCGAATGAATTTTTTTACTATTTTTTCTATCTGTATAAAGTAATTTTTTGCTGGATTGATTAGTATTGCACTAAACACATGATATAATTTAGGTAAAATTGTCATTTTTCATTATATTAGCCCGACCCAGCCACAAGCAATTGATGTTTTTCCAATTAGTTAGATCTGACTTTATTTGTGTGAAAAGTGTTTTGTAGTTCTGTTCATAAAGGTCCTTGGTTTTTTTTTGGCAGGTAGATTCCCAAATATTTTATAATGTCTACAGTAACTTTAAATGGGTTTCTCTTACTATCTATTTCTGTTGGACTTCGTTGGAAATATATAGGAATGCTGAGGATTTATGTGGGTTGATTTTATATCCTGCAACTTTGCCAAATTTGTTTATTATCTCAAGAAGTTTTTTTACTTGGGGTTCTAGGGTTCTCCAGGTATATCAACATATCATCTGCAAAGAGTGATAGTTTAGGTCAAAGATAGGGCAGAGCCAAGATGGTGGTGTAGAAGCAGCAAAGTTCCACGGCTCCCACACAGCCACCCTGAATACCCATAAAATTATGACTCTAAACAAATTCTAGGGCTTTCAAACTCACAAAAATACAAAGAACACATCTCTCGCTGAAGGCAGCTCGGCAGCAGTGGCTCATCACTGCAAACCAGGAGCCGAGGTCAGCCCAGCCTGAAAACGAAACTGCAGACAGTCCCCAGAGTAGTCCAGGAGGAGCCATGCCTCCCAAGCCACAGTGAGTCTACTTAATAGAAGCTCTACAGCACCTGAAGCAATCTTCACATCTAGCAAGCCAGGATTAGAGAAAGTCAGTGAAAGTAGAACTTTCAAGCTGAATTTCAGGGAGGAAAAGCAGTGCGGGCAATCTGCCCCCAGGGCAAGGAAGCAGTGGGGGATGGGCAGGAACAGCTGTAACCAGCAGCTGCCCCCACTGGGCTGCTTCAGAGCCCCTAGTCTGCAGACACCACAGGGGGGCTGAGTCAATTGATAAGGGCCAAGTGCTCTTGCATTGAGTGGCCTGGATCCAGATCATGGTCTTGGGTGGTGGTCCTGGGATGTGCTTTCAGCAAGTCAAAGCTGGGGAGGGGGGTGGCAACACCCCCCTAATAGCTCTGGCAGCTGGGAAAATCCCAGCAATTTGGAACAGAGCTTTACACCCTGGAAGGAGAGTTCCACAAAGCTAAAAAAAAAAACAACCAATTAATTGACTGGCCAACATGTGGAAAAGGAAGCAAAATAAGAACAGCAATAAAACTCTAGAATCCTTTTTTGTGGACAAAAAGGATCAAAGCATAGAACAGGAGGAAGACAACCCAGTCAGAACTCCCACACCAAATGCTTCCAAGACACTTGAAGAATGCCTAGAAACTATACATCAACTGAAAAAAGGACTTTGAAAACCAAATAAGAGAATTGGAGGAAAAATTGGGAAGAGAAATCAGAACAATGCGAGAAAATCATGAAAAGAGAGTCAACAACCTGACTGAAGAAAACAACACTTTAAAAAATAGATTAACT
>CM053593.1:338082582-338110093 GCA_028646575.1 Pseudocheirus occidentalis | reverse complement strand
GGGGGGGGGGAAGGGAGTGATAGGAAGGAGGTACATAAGATCACTGTCACAATATATCCACTATGAAGATGGCCTGTATAATTACACATCCACAGCCTGTGTTGAATTGATTGTCCTTCTAGTGTGGGTGGGTGACAGGGGAGGAACCGAAAGAATCTAGAATTTAAAGCTTTGCAATTCATGCAACTAGGAATTAAGATATACAAGGGCTGGGGTAGGGAGACCCTCCCTGTCCTACCAGAAAGTTAGAGAGCAGATCAGGGGAGGGGCTTTACAGTAGAATCGCTGTTTGGGGGTTGGGGTAGGGGAAAGACAGGGAGAAAATTTGTAACTCAAAAATCTCATGAAAATGAATGATGTAAACAAGAAAACAAATAAAAAATTTATTTAATAAAAAAAGAGTGATAGCTTAGTCTCGTCTTTGCCTAATTTGATTCCTTTGATTTCTTTTTCTTCTCTAATTGCTACTGCTAACATTTCTAGTACCAGATTGAATAAGAGGAATGACAGTGGACGTCCTTGTTTCACTCCTGATATTATTTGAAATGCTTCTAGTTTATCTCCATTATATATAATACTTGCTGATGGCTTTAAATAGATGCCACCTATTATTCTAATGAAAACTCCATTTATCCCTGTACTCTCTAGTGTTTTTAATAGGAATGGATGTTGTATTTTGTCAAAAGCTTTTTCTGCATCTATTGAAATAATCGTGTGGTTTCTTCTAGTTTTACTCTTGATATGATCAATGATACTGCTGATTTTCCTAATATTGAACCATCCTTGCATTCCTAGAATAAATCTTGCCTGTTCAAAATGTATTATTCTTGTGATAACATGGAAGATCTTAAAAGAGACTTTAAAATCAAATCACAGAGATAGAAGAAAAACAGAGAGAGCGAGAGAGAGAGAAGAGACAGAAAAAGAGAGAGAAGAGAGACAGAAAAAGAGAGAGACAGAGAGAGACAGAAAGACAGAGAGAGAGAGAGAGAGTGAATAATCCAAGAAAAGCAAAATTATGAAAGAAAAGACAACAAATTAGAAAAGCAGATCCAGAATCTTTTTTTTTTAATTTTTGGAGGGTAGTTGGGGTTAAGTGACTTGCCCAACGTCACTCGGCTAGTTTTTGTGTTAAGTGTCTGAGGCTGGATTTGAACTCAGGTCCTCCTGACTCCAGGGCCGGTACTCTATTCACTGTGCCACCTAGCCGGCCCTCAGATCCAGAATCTTAAGGAAGAAAATGACACCTTGGAAATTAGAATTGGGCCAAGACAGCAAAATTATAAGAGATCCAGTAATAATTAAACAAAATATGAATAATGAAAAAATAGAAGAGAAAGTGAAATATTTTTTAAGAAGAACAGATATGGAGAAAAGATCAAGAAGAGAAAACATAAAAATAACTATACTACCTGAAAACTATGATTTAAAAAAAAACTTGATACAATAATACCATAAGTAATTAAAGAAAATTGTCCTAAAGCATTAGAACAAAGGAGGGGGGGGGGGGAGAGTAGAAATAGAAAATATCCATCCACCACTTAAAAGAGATCCTATGGGGAAAACCCATAGGAATATTGTAGTCAAATTCTGAAATCCCCAACTCAAGGATAAAACATCAAAAGCAAGAAGAATAAAACAATTTAAATATGACAATGCCACAGTAAGAATTATACAAGACCTAGCAGGAGAGACATTAAATGACCTCAGGTCTTGGAACACTATATATTGAAAAGAAAAAGAACTAGGTCTCCAGTTGAAGCATAATCCTGAATTTAAAAAAAAAATGGGCATCTGATCAATGCTCAGACTTCAAAAACTTTGTTTAAAAAAAAATTAATAGAAGATTTGACATACAAAAGCCAAGAGAATCATAAGGTACATACCAAAGACTGATTATGAGGGAATCTGTAAGGACAGGCCATTTACTTTTTATGTATGTAAAAGGCAAAACATATGTCTAAGATTCTTATTAATAATAGGGTAACTCAAGAAAGATTAGGGTAAATCTGAGTATTATATGAATTTCAAAAGTAAAACCATTTAGGAACAGCTAAAAAGAGTAATTATTTCATACAAATGAGATGCAAGAGGAAGAATCAGTACAGTGAATTAGAAGGGGGAAGAGGGCTGGTAATTCTTGTAACCTACTGTGTGTTAGAAATCATGCTAAGCACTGGGAATACATATATAAAAATTGAAAGAGAACTCCTGCCTTCAAGGAATTTATCTGATGATGTTTACAAAAAAGCAACAACAAAAACAAAAAAACAAAACTCAGAAAAGGAAGTTGAAAGGGAGAAGCAGGGAGGGAAACAGAGCTGGCAAGGTGCCTGATTCAGGGGCATGGTGGAAAAGTCAGAGAAATCTCAAAATAATGCAGCCAGATGGGAAAAGAAATTTTTTAACCTGAGCTCTCTTCTTAAACAGGGGTTTTGGAGTTCATGGTTCTGCCTTCAGAACAGAGGGCCAGAAGAAAGGAGATGTCAGTAGCAGCGCTTATGGATCTTGCAAGATGATGAGGTTTTCTCAGGGGAAAAAAGTTGGAGAAGCCCTAAAGTAGTACAAGTAGATAAGAAGTGAGGTCATATCTGTGCTGAACCGCCTCTTTAAATAGAGATTTGGAAGTTCATGGTTCCACCCTCCAATCTGCGGGGGAGGGGGGCACAGTGGGTGGTGATGAGGTGATGAACCTTTAGGCATGAACAAACTTATTTGCAGAGCTCATTCTCGGACAAAGTCTAGCTTTTTGGTGTGCTTAGGATTTCAATAGATCTGAAAAAATACAGAACTACAGAACCTTAAGATTTCTAAGCTATTTTACTGTACTTACTACAGCCTATAACTAAAACATGGACACCCTCCTACAAAATCTCGTACAAGTGATTAATCATCCACCCCAGCTCATTTTACAGATGAGGAAACTGAGATAAACAAGGTTAAGTTGCTTGTCCAGGGTCACACAATTAGCAAAAGTCTGAGACAATATTTGAACACAGAAAGATGACTCTTCCTTATTTCAGGTACTCTATCTTATACTCTGCCTGGCTTTTCCAACAGAGGTGGGGAATCTAAAAGCTCTTTAGAGAATATAACTAATTGGGACAACTAGTTTAAATACATATATACACACTTGCATTCATATACATATATGTAAGTATGTATGTGTGTATATGTGTGTTTATGTATTCCAGGTATCATAAATTTTAAAATGATAAAAGAATATCACAAATTAAAACTGATAGGGGAAAATCTGTTTTACTGTTGTTTAGTACTCCATTCTAATTTGAGAACAGATGTTTATTCTTTTATATCTCAAAAGTAACAATTCCAAAAGTAATTACAAGCAGGCTTCATATTCTAAGCACATGAAGATATCTGACTAGAATTTCTTTAAGTTACTAACTATGAAGCAAAATAAATGTCATTTCTTATGTTGATAATCAGGTGAAGGTAAGCTTTATCAGCTGATAAATATTAAGGGATGCTAGAATCAACTCTAACCACTCCATGATTTTTAAATTTTGAATATAAGCATTTCCACTTTGGAAATTTTCAAATGTTATAAATCCGAGCTTGATTGGTTTGTTTTGTTGACTGGTATTTTAAAAGTGATGGAGAAAATATTAACAAAGCAGAGTTAATTTAAATGTGTCATTTGTACTTTTAGCCCCAAACTGGTTGTTAAACAATAATCACCATAGCCCTGCATATGTGTCACACATACATATATATATAGTATAATTCTAATATTATTTCATTATTTTGTGCAGTTGCAGTACTCGATGCCACCTTGCTGTCCTATACAGTGGCAATTTTAGTCTTAGAGAAAATTGTCGTGGGGGCAGCTAGGTGGTGCAGTGAATAGAGCACCAGCCCTGGAGTCAGGAGGACCAGAGTTCAAATCCGGCCACAGACACTTGACACACTTACTAGCCATGTGACCTTGGGCAAGTCACTTAACCCCAATTGCCCTCCAAAAAGCAAAAGAGAGAGAGAGAGACAGAGAGAGAGACAGAGAGAGAGTTGTCTAGGGACCTGAGCAGTTGTCATTTACCCATGGTCAGGTAGCTATATTTTATCAGAGGAAGTACTTGAGCCTAGGTGTTCTTTATTCTAAAGCTAACCACCTTCTACTAGCCTGATCACCACCTCTGCTTCTGCATGCATACAATCAGTGGGAGCTATTGTTATCATTACATATACAAAGCAGAGGACTGTATATAATCAAGTGACAAATTGTAAATATGTATATATGTATATAAATGTATACACACATAAATACATACACATGCACAGGAGTTACTAGTAAATGGTTAGCAAACAGATCTAAAAGAATCTACTCAAGGGAAGTGGGTGTGTGTAGAGGACAATGCAAGTCCTCAGGGCCTCTTGGTCTGAGGTCTCCCTGTGCCCATAAGAGATAAGGAAGTGCTGAGGGTCACAGCCCAGTTGCTGGCTCAAAGGAAGTCTCCCACAAGACTGCTAGCTTGATGAGCAGCAGCTGCCATGACTGGTTCGGCTCCCCTCCATTGGTCCATACCCCCTGTGCACAAGGAGATCATGCTTGAATCATGTTGCCCTTAGAATATAAAAAGAGAACACTATTATGAAATAAAGGTCAACTGCTGCAAGCTTCTCTCGCCTCTGATCCCTTCGGTCCCTCCTGAGAATATAGCTTAAGGCTGGCTCTTAGGCTACTGAACTGAGTGGCTTTTGCAGATGTATATACATATATACACATATGTATCACATGTATATTATGTGTGGGTATAGTCTATATATGCATACACACACACACACACACATACACACACATGCATATACACTCAGGGAGCGAGGGGGCAAGATTCTTTCCTTTCTCTGAGCCCTTTGAAATCTATTCTCCCAGTTCAAAGTTATATTTCATACTCAGTCCAGTTTTCCTCTCATCTATTGCAGACTCTAAGATGGCATGATTGATTTTCCCCAAGGTTTTCATCATTTCAGTCTAAGTAGCTAGGTCCCCCTGTTGGCGAAAAGCGGACCCAGCATAAAATATCACTTTCTGTTACCTCTACCTTTTGTAAGATGAAATTGTTGTTAAGTCAAATAAATAAGTGATTAGCTGTTCTGCCTTTATTACATCAAGAACTCTGATAGATGTCTGGACAATGAACATTTCCCATCACTGCTGGCACCAGTCATTGTTAGGTGCTTAAGCTGTATCCTGAACTTCCCTTTTATTTCTATGCTAAATGCTCTTTAATACACTCTGATGACAATATTGCTTCTTTCCGTATCCATTGATCCATTATGCGTCTTCACTCTGTCTCCTAGATTTTCTCTTGTATCTTCTTTTTCTAATATACATCTCCACTCCATAACATAACATCCCACCATTCCTGTTTCTTTTGGAGAGGTATAAACTTTCAGGGCTATATTCCAGTCAAAGGTGTAATCTTACCAACTTCCAGTGATGTTTATAAGGTGAAATTTGCCATTTTATGTTAAGATCTTTAGCTTAATTTGCTTGTTACCCATATCCATTAAAAAAAAAAACCAAGTTTGGCATTTTTAGAGATTCTTTAGGATCAGAAGGGGAAGAAAAGCTGTGAAAACTACCCATAACTTAAAAGACCTGACTTTGATCAGATAGGTGTGGCCTATTTATAGTGGGGGTAATCATAAGCAAGAATAATTTTATAGGATCCTCCTCTCCCACTCATGTACTACTGAATGCAAATAGAGGAAATTATGAAGCTAGGTTGACTGGATCTATGAAAACTGCATGCTAGTTCATCTTAGACATCTGGGCTGTCTACATTAAGGAAGTCCTAATTCACTGTCTCACTCACCATAGCATCTCTTTCAAATTGTCTCTTTGTTCCTGCTTCCCATGTCACCCTAAGCAACCTTTCCTCCTCCATTATTAGCTGAAGAGCTTGCCTCATACTTCACTGAAAATAACTAAGGCAGTTCACCAGCATTACCTCTTCTCTTGCCCTCCTTCTCTTTATCCAACATTACTGATATCATCCCCCTATTATTTCTTTCACTGTGGTCTCTGAGGATGAGTTGGTCTTTCTGCTTGTCTAGGACAAACCCTCTACATATTCCCTCTATCCCATCACCTCTTATCTTCTCCAGCAAACTTCCCCCACCATCATCCCCACTTTCTCTCTTATCAGTCTCCTCCTACCTACTGGCTCCTCTTTCATGGTGACATTCCTCATCCTCAAAAACCTCTCTTGAGAATCTATCACAAATCTAGCCACTGAGGGAATTCATTTTGTTTGACTGCATATTTGTTATGAGAAATTTTGATTTTTTTTCTTTTTTCAGTGAGTTGGGGTGGGTGGGAGAGAAAATATTTTTCTATTAATTTTTTTAAAAATAGATAGCTAAAGGTGTTACAAATGTTAAATGTTGCCCTCACTTTCAGATGAGTTTACTCGTTATATTATTAGTTTTACTTAATTGTTTTGTTTAGTTACAAAAAATCTCTCACCAAGTGGGAGTAATCTCTAAATGTTAGTAATATAAAAATAAAACATACCAATAAAACTGAAAATGACAAAAATATTTTCCAAAATGGACCCTACCATGCCCAGCAGCTAGTCACTATCATACTATTTCTCTTGCCCTTGGAATGCCTTGAAAAACCCTTCTACATTCAGGGTCTCCACTTATCTGACTTCCTTCCAAAACCCTTTGTAATTTACCTTCCGACTTCATCATTTGGTTGAGAATGTTTTCCTAAAGCCCCCAGAGATCCTTTTATTAGCAAATAGGATGTTTTTCCTTCAATCCTCAGCCTTCTTGACTTCTTCATAGCAGAATTCTCCCATATACCTCTTTCACAAAGATTTAAAACCACACCAGATCAAATATGGATAGAGAAATCCAAGGAAAAAAATCAGTTATTTTTCCAGTCCAGGTCATCATAGGGAGATGAAGAGGTCTGGGGACACTAGAGAACAGGTCTGGCCAGAGTCATGCAGCATTCTAGCGTCCAAGAACCTAAAGGGGACTGAAATCATGCCCAAAAGCAAGAAGCGATCCCACCCAGACTCATAACAGGGCGCAACTAGAAGGTCACTTGCTTATGACCTAGTTCTGAGTCACAAATCTAGAAGATATTGAGGAGGAGATCTTTGTCTAAGGGTGTCATTCTAAGGTGAGGAGCACCCTAGGAGTACTCAGTAAATATACTGAGGGAGGAACAAATTCAGATATCAACAATAGTTGTGTTAATATCTTCTGATATGTGATGCCAGAAGTGGAGCAGCATTTCAGCTCCACTTTCTAGTTCAGTCTGAAATCAGCAGTAAAATAACCAGGGCAGGAAAACTAGATCAAGGAAACCTGTAGTTCTATCACCTTGAATCAGTCGTGCTTTCCAGATGGTTGATTGTGGCTCAGCCCACCAGGGGCAAGACAAATCTCATTTAATGAAGACCTAACCCCAGGCCAGGAACTTACAGAGTTCAGACCAGAAGGGCAGTGATCAGGCTTTACACTGGAACAAAACACTTTGAAAACAAAGGTATTTCTTGTAAACAACATATTGTAGGATTGTGGTTTTTAATCCATTCTACTATCCACTTCCACTTTATATGTGGGTTCATTCCATTGATAACTAACTGTGCTTTCCTCCATGCTATTTTTCACTTGTTTATTCCCCCCTCTCTCTTACTCCCCATCCTTTCCCTCTTCATTAGCATTTTACTTCCGATTACTGACTTCCCTTAATATCTTCCCTTTTATCAGTCCCCACTTCTTTCTATTATCCTCATTCATGTTAACTTCCTTACAGGTTAAGATAGATTTTTATATCCAACTGAGTGTGTATGGTATTACCTCTTTTGAAACAATTTTGATGAGAATATCATCCCTGAAAGTTTAGAATCAGTTTTGCTGGGTAATTCTTGGTTATAATCCTAACTCCCTTGCCTTTTGATATACCATATGCTGAACTCTCTGGTTCTTTAATGTGGCAGCTGCCAAATCTTATGTAATCCTGATTGTAACTTCACACTATTTGAACTGTATTTTTTAAGTTGCTTACAATACTTTTTCCTTAATCTGTGAGTTCTAGAATTTGCAACAATGTTCTTGGGAGTTTTCACTTTGGAATCTCTTTCAGGCAATGATTGGTGGATTCTTACAATTTCTATTTTCCACTCTGGTTCTAATATAACAAGGCAGTTTTATTTGGCAATTTCTTGAAAGATATTGTTCAAGCTTTTTTTTCTGTCTTTCTTTTTTAATAATGGCTTTTGGGTAGTCCAATAATTCTTATATTATCTCTCCTGGGTCTTTTCCTTTTCTAGTTCAGTTGTTACTACAATGAGAAATTTAATATTTTTTATTTTATTTACTTTCTAAATTTTGTTTTATCATATTTTGGTGTCTTATAGATTCATTATATATTCATTCCACTTGTTTGATGCTAATTTTTAAGGAATTATTTTCTTCGGTGAGCGTTGGTACTTCCTTTTCCATTTGACCAATTCTATTCTTAGGGAATTACTTTCTTTTATAAATATTTGTATATCTTTCTCCATGTTATTGACTCTTTTTTCCTGATTCTCTTGCATTATTTGTATTTCTTTTCTCAATTTTTCTTCTACTCTAATTTGCTTTTAAAAATTCTTCTTGAGTTCTTTCAGTAATTCTTCTTTGGCCTAAAACCAAATTAGAATTTTCTTTGAGGCTTCACATTTAACCATTTTGACACTATTATTCTCTTCTGAGTTTATGCCTCAATCCTCTCCATCACCTTTCTATAGCCAAACTCTTTTTTCATTCTTTTGCTCATTTTTCTTCTAACTTTTTTAGTGACTTGGTGTTTTTATGTAAAAATTGTGCTCTGGTCCAGCACTCTCCCACCTATTTTGCTGAGGCTCTGGGTCTTGCAGTAGCTGGCTTGCACTCTGCTGACCCTGGAGGAGGGTTATTGTTGCTGGTTTGTCCAAGATTTGCAGCCCTGCTGGTGGGATATTATGGAAACAGAGTCTCTCTGCTGGTAGACCCCAGGAGCAGGGTCTTGCTGTTGGACAGCCTTGGAGTAGGGTTTCATTATTAGTCAACAATGGAGTCAAGGCCTTGCTGGTTCCTTGTTCTAGGAGTAGACCTTGCTTCACTGAACAGAATGCTCACTTTCCTAGGGAGCTGCTGGTTTGCAGGAGAGCAGGGCCTCCCTGGTAGATTTTCCCAGCCTCAGGGCCCTGCTGCAAGGCCCTGCTGTGAGGCTGGCAGCTGCTCTTAGATCTAACTCCCCTCCAGTTCCAGTGAAACAGATGCTTCCTGCAGGGTTAGTAAGCTACTTCCCTTTTCCTTGATCAATTTAGAGGTGGTTTTCTAATTGTTTGGAGGGGAAATTGGTTTCTGAAGGCTCTTTCCTCCCTCCACCATCTTGGCACTGGAAGTCCTTCCTATAAACTCTTAAGATCAAATATATCATTTTTATCATCCTTTTGCAATTTGTTTCTGCATAAATTTTATAGTATATTTAGTTATTCATATAAATACATATGTGTATGCATATACATATGTAAATATAATTAATTAAATAGTCAATGGGTTGTGTTCTCAGAAAAAAGATTATTAACAAAACATGATTGAAAATTTGGAAACCACTCATTTAGGAGATTTGATCTGGATTTACCAATGGGTTTGTTTCCAAGAGTTATTAATGGGGGCCCATAGAAATAAAAGGGATTACAAAGAGTACTTTGAGAGGCAGTGTGACCTAATGGAAAAAAAAATTACATTTGGAATCAAATGACCTGCTTTCATAGTACATGACCTCTGAGATCTCTTCCGGTTCTGAATCTATGATCGTAGGATCTATGCTTTTGTCATTTAAGCCCCTTTGTTGAATTTAGTTGAATCCTTTTCCTTGCAACTTCTTGTTCTTATTCAGTGGTTTCAGTGATGTGCGACTCTTCGTGACCCCATTTGGGTTTTTCTTGGCATGAATTGGAGGGGTTTGACATTTGCTTCTCCACCTCTTTTTACAGATGAGGCAACTGAAGAAAACAGGGCAAAGTGACTTGTCAGGGTCACACAGCTAGTAAGTGTCTGAGGCCAGACTTGAACTCATCAGGATTAATCTTCCTGACTCCAGGATCAGTATTCTATTCACGCTGCAACCTACCTGGCCCTCTTTGCAACTAGATTTCCTCTCAAAACCTCATGTCTGCTCTATTTCTTTTTTCTTTTTCTTTTACTTAGTAGTATTTAATTTTTTCATAAGTGTAAAGATGATTTTTAACATTCATTTTTGTAACATATTAGTTCCAATTTTTTCTCTCCCTCCCTCCTTATCCCTATCCCCATCTCCATTAAATCAAGCAATCTGATATAGGTTTTACATGTACAATCATGTTAAATGTATTTCTATATTAGTCATTTTTGAAAGAATAATCAGAACAAACAGGAAAAGCCATAAGAGAGAGGAAAAAAAAGTGCAAATTGTGATTTGATCAGCATTCAGATTCCATAGTTCTTTCTCTGGGTGTCGTTAACATTTGCCATCACAAAGCTTTTGGAATTATCTTAGATCATTGTGTTGCTGAAAAGAGCTAAGTCTATCATAGCTGATCCTCACACAATGTTGCTGTTGCTACATAAAATGTTCTTCTGGTTCTACTCACTTAATTCACCATCAATTAATATAAATCTTTCCAGGTTTTTTTTCCTGAAATCTGCCTACTCATCATTTCTTATAGCACAATAGCATTCCATTGAATTCATATATCACAAGTTGAAAAGTCATTCCTCTATTGATGGACATCACCTCAATTTCCAAATCTTTGCCACCACAAAAAGAGCCGCTACAAATATTTTTGTACATGTGGGTCTTTTTTTACCTTTTTTATGATCTCTTGGGATACAGAACTAGTAGTGTCTTTACTGGATCAAAAGGTATGCATACTTATATAGACCTTTCTTAGAAATACTTCCAAATTGTTCTCCAGAATGGTTAGACAGTTCACAACTCCACTAACAATGCATTAGCACCACTCTGTTTCTTAATCTGTACCACATTGTTTGATAATTACCACTTTACAAAACAGTTTGAGATCTGGTACAGCTAGACCGCCTTCCTTTGCATTCTTTTCACTGATTACCTTGATATCCTTAAACTTTGGTTATTCTGGGTGAGTTTTGTTATTCCTTTTTCTAACTTTGTAAAATAATTTTGATAATTTGATTGGTATGGCACTTTAGATTAATTTAGGTTGAATTGTCATTTTTATCATATTGGCTCATTGTAAACATGAGCAATTAATATTTTTCAGATGTTTACATCTGACTTCATTTGTGTATGAAGTGTTTTATAGTTGTGTTCATATAATGCCTGAGTTTGTCTTGACAGGTAGACTCCCAAGTATTTTATATTGTCTATACTTATTTTAAATGGAATTTTTCAGTCTTTCACCACTGGAATTTGCTGATATTATATAGAAATGTGAATTATTTATGTGGATTTCTTTTGTATCCTGCAATTTTGTTAAAGTTAATAATTTCAAGTAGTTTTTAGTTGATTTTTTAGTATTTTCTAAGTATAACTTATCATCTGCAAAGAGTCATAGTTTTTCCCCCCACCACCTATTCTAAATCCATCAGTTTCTTTTTCTTCTCTTATTGCTAAAACTAACATTTCTAGAAAAAGTATTAAAAAATAAAGGTGATAATGGTCATTCTTACTTCACCCATGATTGCATTGTAAAGGCTTCTCAATTATCCCTATTGAAGATGAAGTTTTTCAATAGTTTTAGATAAATAATACTTATCATTTTTAAGGTAAGCTCCATTTGATACAATATTATCTAGTTTTTTAAAAAAGAAATGGGTCCTGCATTTTGTCAGAGGCCTTTTCTGCATATATTGAGATAATCTTATGATTTCTATTGGTTTTGTTACAATATGGCTAATTATTCTGAGAGTTTTTCTAATATTGAACCAGTCCTCCAGACCTGGTATAAATCCCTCTTAGTCATAGTTTATGATCTTTGTGATATAATGCTATATTTTTTCTAGCATTTTATTTTTTTAAAAATTTACCTTAAAGTATTAAATAATGCTAGTTATTATTTTTATTGCCTGCCTTAAATGGAGACATGGAAAACATCTACTAAACTTACGTATGACTCAAATATGGAAGATCTAATTTTTCTTTAGGGGAATTTGGAACATAAATTTATTTTTCTGTTTTGGCTCTTTCTGGTTTGGGTATCAACTCCTTATTTCTGTCATAAAAGGAATTTCATAGGATTCCTTCTTCACCTATTTTTCTAAATAATTCAGATACTATTGTGATTAATTGTTCTTTAAATATTTGTTAGAATTCACTTGTTAATCCATCTGGTCCTGGGATACATTCTTGGGAAATTTATTGATGCCTTGTTCAATTCCTTTTTCTAATATTGGACTACTTAAGTATTTTATTTCTCCTTCTATTAATCTGGGTAATTTAAACTTTTTGTAGATGTTCATCCATTTGTGTTAGATTGCTAAATATAATCGGTCAAATTATCTCCTAAGAACTGTCTTAGTTTCTTCTTCATTGGTGATTAATTCACTCCTTTTGTATTTGATAGTAATAATTTGATTTTCTTTTTTTTTTAGTCAAATTAACTGATGGTTTTTGTATTTTATTGGGTTTCTCCATAAAATCCATTTCTAGCCTTGTTTATTAGTTCAATGGTTTTATTACTTTCAAATATATTAATCTCTGATTTTCAGGATTTCCAATTTAGTTTTTAATTGGAGATTTTAATTTTTTTTCCAATATTTTTTTTAAGTTCTATGGCCAATTCATTGATCTGCTTTTGCTCTACTTTATTGAGGTAAGCAATTAGAGACATGATTTTTCCCCTAAATACCACTTTGGCTTCATTCAATAAATTTTGGTATGTAGTCTCATTCTCCAAATCACTTTACAGATGAAGAAGCTGAAGCAAATGGGATTAAGTGACTTGCTAGGGTCACTCAGCTAGTACGTGTGGGAGCAGATTTGAAGTCAGGACAATGAGTCTTCCTGACTCCAGGACTGGCATTCTAAGCACTGTGCAAACTTAGCTGGCCCACTATTCCAACTAGGTAAACCTCCTTAAGGATGATGGAATGATTGAGATGATTGAATGCTTGAGTTACTAAATGATTTTTCTTTGTTCAAAATTTTGTGACCGCTGTGGTGAAAACTATTTGGCCACATTCTGTGATAAGTTGTTGTAAATGCTATATTAGGATTTTCTGTGATAAGCTGTAACACTGTGAATGCTGTGCCTTGATTTTCTGTCAATATTTCCTCTGCTTTGTTACTGAATAGTGTTTACTATGCCAGGTAATCAGAACCATAAAAATTGTTCACAGTAGCATTCCTCTGGAAATCTGCTTGTCTGTGGTTTTACATCTACCATGCAGAGGTGTGAGTTTCAAATGAAATAATGTGTTAACATCCATGCACATACAAGCTGTTCCTATGTGCGTCTCTAAAATCCATGACTGTGTATAATACTGAGCAGTAGCTTTGAAATTGTTTTTCCAGACTGACCATTTGTTCTCTAGGAGTATTATTTATAATATGGAAACAATTTTGTTTCTGGTGTGAATTAATAGCTTACTTATGATAAGCTTAGAGACAAGATGGTTAACTGAAGGCTGTATGACAGACAGTCTGGATGAGTGCACACATGTGGTCAAATGCTGTACTCTAACACTATTTTTAATTCTCATACATAACAAATCATTAATAAATCTATGTTGATTGACTGATTATTAATATCACACTTGAGGGATATATTTTATGATATTTTTTACAGTTTTCTAACATGTCCTACTTAATAATGTTGGGCAGTAAGACGGCACAATGGATAGAGTTTTGGCTTAAAGAGAAGAAGAAATGAAATAAAATTTGATTTCAGATATTTAGTAGCGACCCTGGGCAAGTTACTTAATGTCTATTTGTATCAGTTTCCTCATTTGTAAAATGGAGATTATAATACCATCTAATTCAAAGGTCTACTGTGAGGATAAAATTTGCAAAGTTGATTTGGAAACCTTAAAACATTGAATAATGCTAGCTATTATTATTATTATTGACATAGACCTACACATGGAAGTTATATTTATTAAATTTACACATGACTCAAATCTGGAGGTGAGATCTAATACATCACCAAAAGAAATAAGCAGAAGCTAAAAGATCATAGGGGAAAAAGCCATGTGTTGCATAAGGATTTGCATTAGATAACCTTTATAATTCCACTTGAGATGGCATTCATAAGCATTTATGGCATTTCATTAAAAGCAGAACCATTCTGCCAGTTAATCGTAATATTATTTATTTGAAGATGAAAACAGAAACAATTTTGTTGTATTTTACCCCCTATAAAGTAGTCCCTGAAATAAAACAAAATAAAATCCTTTCTTTTCCATTAATGAAGAATAAAAACAGAAGAATAAAAGAGGATTCATAACAAATACATAAATATTTTTGTTGTTCTCTCCATGTCCCTTTTAATTGTATCTCATAGAGTCATTTACATACTAATGATTACATACTAATTATTACGTAGCATACGCTTTAAATGTCAACACAGGTTTATTTTGACAATATGTTTATAGATTAGATAGAGAATTTCTTTCTTTTTTTTTTTTATTTGTGGAGGGCAGTTTGAGTTAAGTGACTTGCCCAAAGTCACACAGCTAGTAAGTTTGTCAAGCGTCTGAAGCCAAATTTGAACTCAGGTCCTCCTGACTACAGGGCTGGTAATCTATTCACTGAGCCACCCAGCTATCCCTAGATAAGAGAAATTCTTGATTTTAAGTACAATTGCTTATCTAAAAAAAGGAAAATGATCATTATGGGACTTGATTTTGCTTATGCTTTCTTAAAATGCTCTTTATCCAGTAATTTGTTACAATTTAGCATCTGCGTGGATGGCAATAAATGGGTCTTCAGCATTGTTGCTAATAGTGAAGTAAGCAAGACCATCACCTCCAACATAGACTTCAATTCCTGTACAACTGTTATCACTTTTATCTCCAGAAATGACATCACAATAGGTTCCAGCAGGAAGACCAGTTTGAAGATTTGTCGATAATTCCCTGTAAAACAAAAGGCAACCATTACTATAAAGCAAGAATATGAAGTGTTTTTCAAAATCCATACAAGCCTGGAGATGTTAAGGTGGGTGATGTAGTGGATGGAGTGTGACTTGAAGTCAGAAAGATCCACTCTCAAATTGTGCCTCAGGCACTGACTGTGTGTCCCTAGCAGAGTCTCTTAGCTGATCAATGAATTAGTACATGTAGAGTGTTTATATATAAATCTTCACTTGCTACACAAGTCCTAACCATCAAGTAATTTGACCAAGGTCACATAGTAACAGAGTTAAGATTTCAAATCCTGGCTTCCTGACTCAAAATTCAGTAGGCCTCCTACTATACCCCGCTTCATTTTGGAGTCCAAGATTTATACAGAGGCTTCTCAGGATCTTATGCCTGTAAAGATATCATAAATCTCTTATACTAACTTTCTCTTCTTCCCTTATCAGGGCTAATCACTACAACCGTCCCCCCCTACCCCCAACCAAAGTTTTGCCTATTAATCAAATTCTTCCAAAGCCATGTATATAAGTATTTTCCTTGCATCTGCAGCCTCAAAGATAATGATGAAAAAGACAGAAATAAAACCTTTCGACCTCAAACTATATTATAAAGTAGTAATCACAAGAACTATTTGGTACTGTATAAAAAAAGAAAAAAAATCAGTGGAATAGACTAAGTGAACAGGAATGAAGAACAATTTAACTGTAAGAAAGGGTTCAAACAGTCAGAAACTACTTCAGGAAAGCAACCCAGCTTAGATAATAATCTAATATTCTAATTTCATTATAGGCCCCACTGAACAGCAGGCCCACTGTACCTACCTACTCCCCAATCCCTGCCAATATCCTAATTTCTTCATATATGCCTCACTGCTCAATAGAACAATTGTGTCCATGAATTCATTGTTCTCACAGAACAGCAGGTGTGTCCATGTGATAGGATCCCAGCCACTGCCTCTAGCTAACCACTGCCCCCAGATCCATTCCTTAAATTTCTCCACAGAAACGGCAGTCTTGTCCATGCACTCAACTATCACTACATCCATCTGGTCTCAGACAGGACCACAATACTCAGCCAATCAGAAAGCAGCACCACCAGGATGCCCCAACAGGATATGAACCCCAAACAATAGAAGGAACTTTCCCTAAATAGGCATCTGCGCAGTAATAGTAAAGAACTGACCTAGAGTAAATGATGTAGAGAGTGTTATATTATTATCTTACATACGTGCTCTCTCAAATGGGTTTTTCTGTATGCATCATGGATAAGGGCATGCACAGCTCCACTGTGGCTGGGACCCTCCCCTATTACCTAATCCTCTGACAAACCCCTACTACTTTTTACTATTCATAATTTCTGTTATGTAACTGCATCTTTACCCTATAAATATCCATCTTGCTCTCTCTGTCGTTACTGGTTCCTCTTGGAACTTAGCCCCTTCCAAAAGAAGTATCAATCTCAATAAATACCTATACTTGGATTGAAGGTGGTCTGACTCTGAATTCTTTGAGACGGTTCCTTCACAACACATCCCTCCAGAGTTTTTGGATGGGCAGAGCTTAAACTGCAACAACAGCATCTATTCTAATCCTTACAGGTATCCTCTGGAATATCAGTTAAAGCATCAGGGGTCAGAAAAAGGATCAGTCAAGAATATGTTTAAAAGAAACTTTAAAAATATCAATGGCTACTTACCAGTCATCATTGTTAAATACAATGAAACCTTTATTCCCTCTGCCAAAAGCCACCTGGTTACTTCCATTATCCCACCAATTTGTAAAATCTTGGTCATTAACTACATTGCGGAAAATAACCATATTCCTATAAACAAAATATATAAAATATTGGTAAATGTATTGAATTTCAGTATTCTCCTCCCTCCCTTTCTCCCTGCTTTGTGAGAATGTACTAACATATATTTAGAGGGTATATATATTAAGGAACCTGTATTTCAGTTGTAAGTAGAATGCTGTTAGACAGATATTACAAAGTGTCCTACTTTATTTGACGCCAGCGATGTTCACAAACCCAGTTACTGCCACATGTAGCGTCTTCATTAATAGTTACTCGTTTAATCACTCCATTTTCATTGGGTGGTCCAACCCAATTATTAACATCCTGAATTTGACAAAACAGAGACATGAGACAGTGATTTTATTTACTTGGTTCTTCCCCCTTCCTTTTCCTGTAGCTGGATTTGAGTACTGCTTCTGTTTCCTACTCATGTGAACCTGGACAAGTCACTCTGGGTCACAACATACTCATTTCTGTCCCTCTCTCCACCCTTGAAGCTCAATGTAAATGTTACCTCCATCATGAAACCTTCCTTGCTTCTTCAAGTCAGTTACAAATTATCTTCTGCCTCAGACTTCACATAGAACTGGATTTGGCTCTCTTTAACTCTCACTTATTGAGTATAATTTCAGGGTATAGTTATCTGTATAATCACTGTATCTTCCTAACTGATTGTGAGCTCAATAAAGGGAAGATCAATGCCTTCATGTCCCTGAAACCTAGCACAATATGCATATACTAAACAATCAGTGCTTAGGGATTAATTGTTGATTGATTACAGCTTCCCCAAATCCCTCTCCACAGGATTCTTTATGTAATGAGTACTTGTTAAATGTTGAAATTAAAAATACCTGTCCATTCTCAAAGTATCTTGGCCACCTGAAGCTTGACATCACTCGTGTAGATCCATAAGGATGAGCAAGCATAAATCCAACTGCCATTTTGTACAATCTGGAAGTTATAAAGCATGACCATCAAAGAAAAGAAGAAAATTTTGGAGACCATTAGTAAAACTTAAAAAAATTTAAAAGGTACAGGACTCTACCACCTACCTGGCATCCCAAAAGGTGAGAATGGAAGATCCTCCAGCCCCGTGGTCCCTCTGGTTGTCATGATTATCCACAAAGACAAGTGCTCTGTCAGTAGGTACAAAGGACCAACCTTCTCCCCAGTTCCTGTACAAAGAAATAAGGAGTGTTTTACTTATGGTCCACAGGTTCTTCCTGCTCTATTCTCCCTGTAGGGTACTCCTTAACATAAATAAATGTTATGCAGAATGCACATACTATACTGAAAAGAGAATTGGACTGAGAGCCAGAACTGGGACCCAATTCTGAATTAATCACTTATTAACAAACCAATTACCCTGGAATGAGTCACCTCACCATTCTGCATCTTCATTTCCCTATCAATAAAAGGAGTTTGACTGCCTAAGGTTTCTTTCAGCTCTAACATTCCAACCTCTATTGGTCCCTATATATGTTAGGTAGTTATGTAGTATTTATATACTCTCTGTGAGACTGTGTATAGGAAAAGAGTACTGTAGACTCTGTATTAAAGGAATGGATTTCATGGGGAGGCTCTAACATGTTATCTTTATAGTCCAGTGATTTTTAAATGCTCATATGCATATGGTTTTAGCACATTACAAAAATAAGCAATACTCAAATACATTTCCATCTCATCATGACTGAATTAAAACCTAATAATTGTTAAGATCCTAAAGCTGGAAGTTTTCAAATTGACATCTATGCATAATAAAAATGCTTAGTTGATAGCAATGCAGAACTATCCCAGTTTACACTGGGAACATTTAAATAAAATCCTAATAACTGTTGCGCACACATTGCACAGTAGTCCAAAGGGAAACCCCTTTTTTCACTTACTGTAAATAAGCCATCTTTTCTCCATCCAACTTGCGAATAACTCTGCCTAGTTTTGCACCATATTTGAATTCCGTTACCCGACCATTGCCAAAGTATTCACTGCCTTGAACTGCCTCACCACCTAGATCAATTACCTTGTAGAAATCGGAGAAAGAATATGATGTTGCACTGAAATACTCAAAATCCTTGAGTCATCATACTAGCATTTTGTGCCAACAATTCTAATGCTTTCGCTATTAAAATATTCAAATTAATTCTCACATTTTAAGAGATGGATTTTTTCTATTCTGGAGGGATACTCTTAAAAATCATCAAATTATATAGGCAATTTTTATTTTTACCCTGTAAAAATGCTGACCTAATCCAGGACTGCATAACCAGGATTAAACACATAATTGGGCCAGCATATAGAAAACACATATTTAATCCAAATCAGAATTTTTTCACAATAAATAAAATCATTGCAAGCATACATTGTCATTCAACATCTGTCCCCAGCATTTATATACATTTTATCTGAGTACCTCCTGGTAAATGAATGACCTGGATCCTTCAGGGAACCAGTATGTGTTCAAATCGTTCAGTTGATCCAGAATTCCCTTGGTGTCATCAGGCCACATATGTTTGGCAGCATCAATTCTGAACCCTGCCACACCCATGGCAATTAGGTTGTTCATATAGGCAGCAATTGTGGAACGCACATAATCTTTCCCTGTGGCAAGATCCAGAAGCCCAAACAACTGGCAATCTCTAACCTGTAAAAGCAATGATGATAAATGTGATACATAGGCAGCAGCATCTTCTGGCTCCCAATTTTTAAGAGCTCATTTTAAACACCTGAGGCATAATGCACTTAAGAGTTTTTGGCTAGGGTAATCTTCAAATTAGTTTCCCTTTATTGTGATCTAATGAAGAGAGCCCTGGCTGAAGAACAGAGGACTCTGGGTTCACATCCTGCTTGTATGACCTTGGGACAGTTCCTTATCCTCCCTGGGCCTTAGTTCCCTGATTTGTAAAATGATAAGGTGGGATTACATGGCAAAGTGTAATTTCATCTGTGTCTAGAGACAGGTGGATACAATTCTGGTTTTGGACTTGGGAAGAGTTTTATTCAAATCCTGATCCTGAGGAAATTGTATAAGTTCTATGTCCTTCAGGGATTTCCTCTGAAAGACTGCTGCAATTCTTCCAGGAAGATTCTTATACAGATGAAGTTCAATTCAATTAATAAATAATAAATCCTTCTGTCTCTCTCTCTTTCTCTCTCTCTCTCTCTCTCTCTCTCTCTCTCTCTCTCTTTCTCTTAATTTAGGATTAAGTGACTTGGCCAGGGACACATGGCTAGCAAGTCTCTGAGGGTGGATTTAAATTCAGGTCCTCCTGACTCCAGGGCTGCTTATTTATCCACAGTAGCTACCCCCAATGAGTATTTCTTAAGAATTTTCAGTGTGTGAGGCATTGTGCTACCAGCTGAAGATACAAAGACAAAACAGTCCTCAAGGAATTTACACACTATTGGGGTAATAAAACATGTACATGTATCACTGGGGAAGAGGAAGTGTTTGAAAACACTAAGCACTGAATGGATGTGGACTGATTTTATGTAAGAAAAGTACTTGAGCTAAATCTGGAAGGCAACTAAGAACGCCAAGATGTGGAACTAAGAGAGAGAGCATTCCAGACAAAGGCAAGTGTAGGGAAACAAAATGTTAAAATACGAGGTATAGCAAGCAAGTCAGTATGGCTGGAACATAGATTGCGTGAGGAACATGTAACAGTTTGGAATGACAAGCTGGAGACAAATGGGAAAGAGCTTTAAATGCCAAAAGAAAGGTTTGTATTTCATCCCAGAGGCAACAGGGAGCCACTAAGGCATCAGGCAAGTGAGTGACATGGTCAGACCTATGATTTAGAAATGTCACTTTGGTAACTGAATGGAATATGGACTAAATAGTAGAGAGACAGGAAGTAGGGGACCAATTAAGAGATTGTTACAACAGTCCAGGAGAGAAGGACATTGATGTGCATGTACACAAACCATCTACGTGGCAGATGGTAGGAACGTGGGACTGTGCAAGTCAGCTAGGGAAGTCAGGCTGGGGAGAAAACGGGTTCAGATAAAGTGCATATGTTTTATGGTTAGTTAAGAACCACTAAAAATTTACCTGAGAAGCATCATTATAGCTTTCAACTTCTCCACTGCTGGTTATACATTTACCATCATTAAAATCCCAGCCAGAATATGGAACAGCCGGAAAGTCTCTTTCTCCAGGATTGAAGTAACTTCCACAGGTGCTACTTGTTCCAGCACTCACACCACTTCCAGACATGTGGTTCACTACAGCATCCACATAAATGTTCACCTGCAAATGTAAGGTTTATGTTTGAGATGAGCAGAAGGAGCATCACTGAAAGGACCTGAACTCAGCTTCTGACTCCACATTTTGCCCTCCTATGTCAGGATGCTACTTCTTCCCATGATTTAATGCATTATAGTGAATGTTAATGCAGTGAGAACACTTCTCTTTCAATTAGTTTGTAAATCTGTCTTCGTGGTTTTGTTTTTTAAAATTGCCATGAAACTTTTTCTTTGTGTTTGGTCTCTGTACCTTCAATAAATCAGGCTGGGCCTGAAAATCAGTGGTCAGTAGTTGCATACAAACATGGGGAACTATTCACAAATAAAGTAAATGGAAAAAAGAGGATATACCCAATAATTATAATGCAACAAACAAAAAGAGACTGAATGAAAGCTAGATGCTGATTCATTATAATGACCAATATTAGGCAGGATGGGGTACTCTAGTTATAGGATGTTGCCTGCATTATCACACAGGGCCTTGTGTCAGGTGGCTTTGCTTAGCTGTTTTTCATTTTGTTCTATTGTAGCAAGAGAAGAGAGGACTCACTGAAGGGGAGAAAATGTCACTTTCTCCCACATGCTTACTTACCCATGAGAATAATGACTTATATTTGTATTTGGCCTTACAGTTTGCAAAGTCCATTTATATTATTGTCTCATTTGGTCCTTTCAAACCCTTTATGAAGCAGGCAGGGCAAACTGAATTATCCTTATTTTACAGACTAGCAAACTGAATGCTAGGGAAGATAAGTGAACTGCCCAGGGTCATCTGATTATTAGAAAGCAGAGTGAGGGCTCAAAAACAAATCTGATTGCAAGTCCAGCTTTCTTCCTATCAAACAATGTTGTCTCTCATAAAAGATCCACATAAGAACACCAGAAGAATAGAGCAAACAGGAAATATACAACTAAATAAAACTAGAAGGATAATAGTAATTACATAGAACTTACTGTCTTCCAGGCACTCTCCTAAGCACTTTACAAATACTATCTCACTAAATCCTCACAACAAACATTGGAAACAGGTGCTACTATTAGTTCCATTTTACAGATGAGGAAACTGAGGCAGACAGTGGGTAAGAGACTTGCCAAGGGCCACACAGCTAGTAATTGTCTGAAGTCAGATTTTAATTCGGTTCTTCCTGACTCCAGGTCTAATTCTCTGATCCATCGGCTTTCAAGGAAATGGCTGATCCTAATAAACTCTTGACTAGACCCTTGACTTCTTTTAGAAGCTAGAACCTTGAACATTAAATGAGATAGTGAACCTAACTTAATATATTCTTCTGCCTTCCACTAAAAATATAACAAATATCCCTGCAGGGCACACTTTAAGGCAAGGCATTGGAAATGCAAAGACCAAACAATCCTAACTTCAAGGAGCTGATATTCTCTTTTTCTCAAATACACTACATCTTCCTCAGAACTATTTCCCAAGAGAACAGATTAAACATATTTTGTTTGTTTTCCATAAGAGTATGTTCATACCCACATACAAATGACCCATCTGTTCTGGCTGAACTCACTGGTCATTGGTAATAAGCCAGTTACTTCATTAAATCAGTCTGGCCAAAGAGACTAAATTGTTTATTTGTTCTATAGACGTGTGCTGTAGTATGTTTACTGCCTATTTGAGAGCCCCACTCTTAAGGTCAGGCATCTTCAAAACATTGTTACAGTCCACTTAGCTGCCTGTCAACAGGTTTGTTGATAGAGTAAAAAGATTCAAAGTGGAAAAATTTATTATGGCATGATCACTTTCGCCATCTTATCTGTGCATGAAACATAAGTTGATCACCAGAGGTTAGATTATGAATTCTGGCCAATAATGCATCATTAGTATACAAAAGTATAATGTTTTCATTAGGGCATTGCATACATTGCAAGTATAGAGAATTAATATTCTAGGACTGCTGAGGAACATCTAGTTTTAGTTCGGGAACAGGGGAAGCCATTAAAATTATGCATTTTTTTTTCCTAGTTTATCTAGCTTTTTTCCTCAGAAAAGCACAGGTCAGCTCTGCTACCATCAGGTTTCTTAGGCTTATTCTCTATCTGGCACATAAATGATTTCAAAAAGATGATTTACAAAAGATGATTTTTGGATAGTTACTTACTTGGAAGTAGAGGGTAAGCATGGTATGTGTGTGTGTGTGTGTGTGTGTGTGTGTGTTTTAAATGGGTGGAAGAGTTACACAACAGAGACAAGAGCTCCATAGGATGGGGCTCAAATTTGTTCTACTGGAAGAAATCTCCAATAGCATGAGATCACAGGGACATCAATCAAAGATCTGTCACAGTAAATACAATCTCAATGGAGATAGCCTTTAGGCAGGGAAAGTTAATCTCCTGAATCATCAAACAGGGTTCTTCATCTTTGGTGTATCATTGATTCCTTAGACAGTATGGTCAAACACTTAGTCCCCTTCTCTCAACGATACTTATAAGTAACCAAAGGAAATTCTAAATTTCACTTAGAGTTCAGTGAAAACAAAGATGCAATTTTAAGACAACCAACTTGATGGACCCTCTGGAATTTATTCACAGACTTCTTGGGGATTTGTGGACCCCAGAAGAAGAACCCTTGACTTAAACAGTTTGTTATCCACTTACTCCAACATCATTGCATCTCTTCACCATCTCTCTGAATTCATTTTCACCTCCAGACCGTGTGCATATCTTGTAGCTAACTGGCTGGTATCTTTCCCACCAAGGTCTTGAAGGGTCATTGATCACTACATTCTCATTTGGAGGTGAGACCTACATTTTAGGAAGGGCAAGTGGTTAGTAACACGTAGACAGTATTTTGTGTTATATTTAGAAATATGTGAAAAGCCATTAACACAATGAGGAGAGATATACTATTAAATATTTGAACTAGGGGGCGGCGAGGTGGTGCAGTCAATAGAGCACCGGCCTTGGAGTCAGAAGGACCTGAGTTCAAATATGGCCTCAGACATTCTACCCAAAAAAACTAGCTGTGTGACCTTGGGCAAGTCACTTAACCCCCAATTTCCCTCCAAAAAAATTTTTTTTTTAAATATTTGAACTAGGAATTGATGAGATACTTTGGCAGAACCCTTTATTTTCACAGCATCATAACTATTTTTAAAGGTCCTTTCACATATATTAACTTTTAGAGTCATATTTAGAGCTATGAGGGAACAGAAAGATCATCCTGTCCAACCACCTACAGATGAGGAACCTGAGACATAAATCTTTGAGGTGACTTGTCCAAGGTTACAAAACTGGTAAGTGGCAGAACCAGGATTTGAACTCAGATTCTTTAACCCCAGGTCCAATGCTTTCAGAGCAGCTAGATGGCATAGTGGATGGAACACTGGACCTGAAGTCAAGAAGACTCATCTCCCTGAGTTCAAATTGGGCCTCAAACACTTAATAGTTGTATTGTATTGTAAATTACTTAACTATATTTGCCTTGGTTCATCATCTGTAAAATGAGCTGGAGAAGGAAATTACAAACCACTTCAGTATTTTGGGCAAAAAAAAAAATTACAAAAAAACCACACATATACACATACACATCTAAAAATCACAAATGGGTTCATGATATGTCAGACAGGACTGAACAACAGACACCAGCTGTACTATACTGCTTGTTAAGACAAGAATGGATAATAATAGCTAGCATTTATGTAGCACTTGAAAGTTTGCGAATCACTTCACAAATTTTAACTCATCTGATTTTTACAACAACCCTGGGAGACAGTAAATGATAAAAGTTGTTATTATTATCCTACAGATAAAAAAATTGAGGTAGAAAAAGTTTAAAGAACTTTTCCATAGTCAAATACCTAGTGTCTAAGGCTGCATTTGAACTCAAGTCTCATTAACTCCAGGTCCCAGGCTCTACATACACAGCACTGCTGAGTTCTTAGAACTAGAGGTGTCCCTTGAAATCACGTAGTCCAACCCCTTCATTTTATCCTCTTTTCTTTGTAGTTACAGGCATAAATTAAGATTATTTATTGTGCCTAGAACATGAATGTCAGATAAATTATGAAGTGCGCATACCTGAACACCCCCATAGCCATTGGGAGCTAGGTAATGTTCACATTCGAGAGCAATGTCATCCCAGCGCCATTCAAATAAGTGGACAATAGATGTCCCACCATTCCGGTAATGGGGATTATACTGTGCCCAGCAGACCCCAAAAACTGAAAGCAACGGCAAGAGCTTCATTTTGCTTTGAAGTCCGTAGCCCTCTTTTCAGCAACTATTTATACTCCTACGAGAAACAAATTATCAAATAACAATTTGAATGGATGCCTACTTGGAGCTGAGATTTATTTGTATTCTAAAAAAGATTGGTAGGGTAAAACTAAACAGATGAAACTAGTCTGGAAAATTTCCCAGAACAATAATCACAGATAACCTTTAAGGACTTATTATTTCTTTTACTCAGAGAGTTTTAGACATATCAAGCACCTGGATACTTATATTTATGCTGACAATATTGATCCAACAGTTGTTTAATTAGGATCAGACCTTATTTCTAAAATCCTTCACTCACAGAAGAAAAATAATGGTCAATGTAAATTAAGAATATTAAATATTTATGAATAAATGGTGAAATCATGATACTTCTATTGAGAAAATAAATCAATCGTATATTTTTTGAAACTTTTATTTATTTTTAGTTTACAGCATTCATTTCCATGAGATTTTGAGTTACAAATTTTTTCCCCATCTTTCCCCTACCAGTCATCCCAAAACAGTGATCCCACTGTATATCCCCTCCCCCAATCTGCTCTCTCTTATATCTTCCCCCATCACCTCTCTCACTTTCTGGTAGGGCAAGATGGATCTCCCTACCCCAGTACCTGTATATCTTATTTCCCAGTTGCATGTAAATAATAATAATGAAAATAATAATAATTATTATATATGTATATATATACATATATATTTTTAACATTTGATTTTAGAACTTTAAGTTCTAAATTCTTTCCCCTCCTCCCTTGTCAACCACCCCCATTGGAAAGACAAGCAATTCAATATAGGCCATATGTGTGTAGTTACACAGAACATCTCCGCAATGGACATATTGTGTAAGACTGACTATATATCCCTCCTTCTTATTCCGCCCCCAACTTGTTCTCTTCTCTACTTTGTCCCTGTCCCTTTACAGAAGTGAGTGCCTCTTCCCCCAAACTGCCCTCCCCCCCTCATCCCCTTTCCCTCTACTCTCCTATAGCCCAAGATATCCAATTTAGAGTGCGTCATTCCTTCCCTAATTCCCAAATTCAATGGGAGTAAGGTTAACCCATTCCCTTTTGCCTCCTGTTCTTCCCCTCCATTGTAAGTTATCCTTTGCCTCTTTTATATAAGAGGATTAGCCCTATTCTATCCCTCCCTGTCTCCTCTCATACTATTCCTCTCCCACTTCTCAATTTCACCTTCTAAAATATTAACCCATCCTATTCAATTGATCCTATGCCCTCTGCCTATGTACACACATATACACATACTCACATATGTATTCCTATAAATACCCTCCTACATAGATATATGTGAATGTGTGTATGTATATATATACATATTTATATTTATATATATTATATACATTTGTATTCCCTTCAACTATCCTCATACTGAGAAAAGCTTCATAAGTTACAATTAGAGTTTTTCCATGTTGGCATATAAATAGTTCAACTTTGGTAAGTTCCTTATGAGTTCTTTTCCATGTTTACCTTCTCGTGCTTCTTGTATTTGAATGTAAAACTTTCTATTCAGTTCTGTTTTTTTCAGGAAGAATGCTTAGAAGTCCTCCACCTCACTGAATGACCATATTTTCCCCTGGAACATTATACTCAATTTTGCTGAGTAGGTGATTCTTGGTTTTAATTCTAGCTCCCTTGATCTCCAGAATATCATATTCCAGGCCATTTGCTTCATTAATGTAGAAGCAGCTAGATCCTGGGTTATCCTAATCGTATTTCCACAGTATTCAAATGGTTTCCTCTTGGCAGCTCGCAATATTTTCTTCTTGATCTGGGAACTATGGAACCTGGCTATAACATTCCTAGGAGTTTTCTTTTTAGGATCTTTTTCAAGAGGTGATTCATGAATTCTTTCAAGTTCTATTTTGCCCTCTGGTTCTAAAATATCTGGGCAATTTTCTTTGAGAATTACTTGAAGTATGCTTTCTAGGTTCATTTTTTGATCATGGCTTTCAGGTAGTCCAATAATTTTAAAATTGTCTCTCCTGGATCTATTTTCCAGTCAGTGGTTTTTTTCAAGGAGATATTTCACATTGCCTTCTATTTTTTCATTTATTGGGATCTGTTTAATAGTATCCTGATTTCTCATAAAGTCATTTGCTTCCATTTGCTCCACT
>CM053593.1:338014696-338082482 GCA_028646575.1 Pseudocheirus occidentalis | reverse complement strand
TCAGAAAGCTTTTGAGATTCTTTTTTCCATCTGGCATTGACTTTTTAAGGCATTCTTCTCCTCATTGGCTTTTTGGCCCTCTTTTGCCATTTGACTTAATCTATTTTTAAGGTGTTATTTTCTTTAGTCAGGTTGTTAACTCTCTTTTCATGATTTTCTTGCATCATTTTCATTTCCCTTCCTAATTTTTACTCCACTTCTCTTATTTGCTTTTCAAAATCCTTCTTAAGCTACTCTATGGCCTGTAACCATTGGAACTTCTTGGAAGCTTTTGGTGCAGGAGTTCTGACTGTGTTGTCCTCTTCCCATTCCATGCTTTGATCCTTTTTGTCCCCCCAAAAAGAATCTAAAGTTAGACTGCTGTTCTTAGTTTGCTTCCTTTGCCTGCTCATGTTGCCAATCAATTATTTTACTTTTTAGCTCTGTGGAACTCTGCTTCCAGAGGAGAGAGCTTTGTCCCAAATCACTTGGGTTTTCACAGCTGCCAGACCTATTAAGAATCCTCTGCAGCCTCCACCAGCTTTGGCTCACTGAAAACACACCTCAGGACCACCACCCAAGACCACAATCCAGATCCAGGCAGCTTAAGCCAAGAGCACTTAGCCTCTGAATGATCACTTGGTCCCCCTGCAATCTGCAGACCAAGAGCTCTGAAGCAGCCACATGGAGGCTGCTGCAGGGCCGCCACTTCTGCTGCTCTTTTGCCCTGGAGTGGATAGTCCATCTGCTTTTCTCCTCTGATTTAGATGAGTTCAACTTACCTTTCACTTAGTCCTTGTTTCTTATGGGTTGATAATTCTGGAAATTACCACAGCTGCCAGTCATCCACTCTCCTGAAAGCTCAACTGTGGCTTGTCCTGGCCACCCTGGGGCCAAGCTGAGATTTCAGGTAAGGCTGGCTTAGGCTCCCAGCATGCTGCAATGAGCCCTTCTTGTCCTGCCTGCTGGGCTATCTTCAGTGGGAGCTTTGTCTATCTGTACTTTTGTGAGTTTTGAAATCCTAATATTTGTTTAGAGTCATATTTTATAGCTTTTTGAGGTGATTATGGGGGGAACTGCACAGTTTTCCTGCTTCTATGCCACCATCTTGGCTCCACCTCTAATCCTATATCTTTTTACAAAAAGTGATTTTGCTCTTATTTAATGTTCTTCATCCAAATCTCTGAAATCTTTTCAAAGTTGAACACATATAACTGCATGAAAAGATCATACTCCTTATTTCAAATTACACAGATACCTAGGAAGTTTCTTTTAAATTTCTTCAAACAAACCATAGAAACTAGTTCAATCTATACCTGTGCAGATATTTTTTGTAAGATTTATGAAAAATTATCAGATAGTTTAGTCATGTAATTGGAGAAGTGACTGAGTAGATATGAAGAAATAGGTCCCAAAAGGCCAATTTTAAACTACTAACATCCCCAGGAGAGATTTTTCCAAATTTCAATAAGAGAAACTGAATCAAAATGACTGTAAGGTTTCACATCACATCAAACAAATGGACCAAGATGACAAGGAAAAGTCAAGAAGAAAGGATTGCATAAAGACAGGCAAACTAACACACTGTTTGGTGGAACTATGAATCAATCCAACTATTCCAAAAAGAATGCTTTAAAAAAAAAAGGTGACTAGGACATCTATACCCTTTGTCCCAAAGAGTCCCATTCCTAGTCAAACACATTAGGAAAGTCAAAGCTCTGGTTTATCTGCTCCTAGTTAAGTTACCATCTCTCTGATTCTATGTGTTCTCATCTGTAAATCAGGGATAATATTCTTTATACCTTACATAGTTGGCTGGAAGAAAGTGCTTTTTAAGCTTAATGGCACTAGATTAATAGAGTCAAGTTCAGTTCAGTTGACATTAATTGGCATCAGTAGTGGAATTGGACAGAGAACTGGGCCATTTCATTCTTTGGTTCCAGTGGGAACAGATTAGGTATCACTGCAGATCTGTTTCTCTGCAGTCTGACCCCTCCTCATATGGTAAGTCCTCTGCCCTTCTCCCTGCTCCAATACCAAGCTGCCATTTTGATTGAACTCATCATTCTTTGTGAGGAAAATTCATGGTCCCTGTGGTGACCCAGTTTATCTCAGATCACTCTGGAAAGGATATACTTTCATAAACTGCACCCCTATGTTAGCTGTCCTCTCTGTGTGTTTGTTTGTTTTTTTTAACTGCCCACCTCTGTAATATTGTAACTGCATGTTTCTAGTCCCTCTGTGTCCCTCTCTTCTTTTTTAAACTACAGACCTCTGTAAAGTTGAAACTGCATGCTTCTGTATACATTGTGACTGCATTCTTTCTTCTGTTTGTATTTGTTTTGCTGTTTTATACCTTTCTGAATTTGTAAAATATAAAATAAATGTATTGTGTAAAATGTCTGTGTAGATTATGTTACCTTGAAAGATTTAAAATGCAACCACCCAGGAAGACTTCTAAGGGCTCTAGCCAGAAAGGTTAGAACACCAGGAAAGATTGATGAACTTACATAGTTTAAGTAACCAGTAAGCAAAACTAACTCCCATATTAGGCTTTCCTCAGGAGATTAGGTAATAAGAAAAAATAAAGTCAGATAACCAAGGTTTTTAGAACTGCTAAAAACACCTTAGTATACTTTGGATGTTTGAAGATTTATCATTTTTTAAATTGCAGGGGAGAACTCCTGGGACCTTTGGGTCATTCCAGAACTCACTCTCTTCTGAAATATCTTAGTATGTTTTGCAGTACCACTCTGTGGAATTTGTTTTAAGGAAAAATAAGGATTATATTTTATAAAAGTTTTTAAATTAAATGGCAAGATTAATAGCTCCGTTGTCCTAGGACAATGGAGGAAGGCACCTAGTATGGAATTAATTTCAGAGGGAAGAAAGAAAAAAAAATAGGTCAAAAGTTTGTGCTTTATACTAACCTCTTGTTAACTCTTCCTTGAATTACTGATTAAATCAGAGATCCACTGTGACGCTCTAAGTTCAGAGACTTTCTTCTCTCCTTCTTAATCCCTCTCATTTCAGACCAGATTCTCAAATACAGGTGTTAAAAAAAATGCTGGAAAAAAATGTAGGGAAACTTGAATTACATTCTGGTTGCAGAAACCTCATTAGCTGTGAAATCTTAGGCAAGTTATCACATCTATGACCTATTTTCCTCATCTGTAAAGAGAAAAATAATGGTGCCCATTTTCCATGGTTGCTGTGAAGATCAAAATAATACACTGATTGTAAAGTGATTAAAACAGTGACTGGCATATGCTAAGCAATACAATATTTTTATTTCTTTAACTTAATGTAATTGTTCCATATCTGATAACTCTAAAGCAGTAGTTCTCAACCTGTAGGTCATGAGCCCTTTGGGGGTTGAACGGGATCACCTAAGACCATGGGAAAACACATATTTCCAATGGTCTTAGGAACCAAGACACTGCTCCTCTATCAGTCTCCGGGCTGTTCTGCCCACATGCAGATATGCCCACATATGAGTATTAAAGTATTGTGGCACTGGAAGGTTGAGAACCACTGCTCTAAAGTGTTTTTAAAATGCCATACATAATAAGATTAATAATTTTTATATTGGGATAGTTTGGAAATGTAATTGATGTCATCTGAAGTTTCGTTTCATGTTTTAAATACATGATATTGTTTGTGTTAGTATTGTATTCCTCAGTTCTCTTATTTTGTGAAATTTGATAGACCACTGTAACAGAAATGTTGCTAAATAACTTTTCAGTCTGGATGCTGTCACATATGAATTGAGCTATTAAAAGGATGTGTTAAAATAGATATTTGAACACTTTTAAATACTTTAAAAGGTATATTTGTTATAAGGCATATGATATTAATATATAATGGAAAATTTTTATTGAAAAATCTTGACTATTATGAAAGTGTATAGGATGGTTTAAAGATGTAGCTCCAACTTACGTAGCTCCATCTTATGTAGTTCCATCCATATTAATGATGAATCAACTATCAGATATTTGCTCTATGTCTGAAGCTGCAGAATATGGATAGTTTTAATTTATAAGTAAAGAATAAATGAAATGTTAACTGTTAGGGAAAGATCAGGAAAGATAGTCAAGCCCTAATTTGTGGTTAGTGAAATTCTGCTATATAAGATAAAAATTCTTAGAACTGTAATTTATTTGTTTTGAGTTGTGAATACAGGAAGAGCTGTCCGAACTGACATCAAGCAAAAAGAAAATGTCATGTGCCGTAGTCTGGGAATTCCTAAAGGTGAATGTCTGTTCCTGGGAAAATTTTGGGGACAGCCTTGAGCACAGCCTAGGTAGGATGCTCCTGACTCTGCTATCCCATGGTGCTTTTTCTTTTGAAAAAGAAAATTCACACCTGCCTAATCCTCAGTCTTTCTTTTAATGTTTTGTGAATCTATGCCAAATATGACTCATGCCTGGAATCAAACAGAGCTAAGGGAATTTTTCTGTCTGTTATGATATATGATTGTTATAACAATGTTCTTCTTTTTCCTTTTATAGAAAATTTATATAATCATTAAGTTTTGTAAGTATAATACTAAATCCATTAAACAACAGATTGATATTGCAACTTCTCTGAATTACTATAATAGGATGCAAGTATGAATATCTTACAATTTAACATATTTGTGGTCAAATTATAATATAGAAATGATATTCTCCTAATGGGAAAATGATTAGACAAAATAATAAGACAAAAATGTAATATAAAGGTTTTCCAAAAAAAATGAAGAGTAAATATCGAGAAAGCAACTGAATTATATGATTGTCTTCCACAATTATGTATCTTGGAAATTTGGACTTTGGATTAAGATTTTACACATAAATTGTATGGACAATGGTAAAGAAATGAAATTAGTTTCCCATTATTAAAGTATCTGTCTGATAATTTTAAAAGGCAGGGAACCACATGTTATGGTTTAGACCCTTATAAATTTTTAAAAGATTTTTATATCAGGTACAAGATCTAGATAAGGATAGAAATCACAAATGAGATACAAAGTGAGATTCTCTAAAGTTTCAAAATTGGAGAATTCAATTTAAGTGATTTTACTGAAATACATTATGTCAGAATTATCTAATAACCTCTATATTTCAAACCAGAGAAGCAGAGTCCCTTTTAGAGCTATTCTGAGAATAAGAATATTATACAAGAAAAGATATCTTTTCTTGTACCATATAACTACATGAGACATCTGGGGACTCAAAATGTACTGGTTAAATGGAAATTAAGCATAGGTTACTAGAGTACATGTCAATTTCTCTTCTCAAAAGTAGTACATTATGACCCCTCTACGTAATTTGATCTATATCTGACAATATAATTATGCAATTATGGGAACTGTGTGAAAACTTTATTGCATTGTTTGAACCTAGCCCAGCATGACAGGGAAACTGGACCATCTCTATGTGCTGTTTAGAGATTCTTAACCAAGGACCTGTGTTATGCTGACCAGAAAATCAGATCTGAAGATTAATATAAGGCGTTTTATTACAAACGTCAACTCATATGTCTTCTAAGGGTCTTTTGACTAAGAAGACACATTTAAGGACCTAGAAGGTCAATGTGGCCCTTAAGGCCATCCCTGACTCTAGACACTTCCTCTTTAATATTTTTCATCCTGCACAGTTTCTGATAAACCACAATAAGTTTTTTGAAACTGTTAAACCACTGTCTCTTTAGCTAGAATAGAAAAGAAGGGACATTCAAAGTCCAAAGCCCCTGTTTCTAGATGAGGAAATCAAGGCCCATAGAGGTTAAATGACTGCCCCAGGTCATGCCTGTAGTAAGGGGCAGATTCTGTACCAGAATATACATCGTCTTCTCACTCTAAATCAATGCCCCTCTCATTTTTAATTGTCAAGGACCTTTTCATAAATGAGCATCACCCTCTAATGTGTCCTTAAGTAAGGAAGATTAAAATGATCCAACTGGAGGATTTGATAGTTTCAGATGAGGAAACTGAGATGGCAGAGGTCAAGTGATTTGCCCAAGATCACAGAATCAAAACGTGGCAGCGCCAGGATTCATACTTACTTCCTTTAACCTCAAATCCAGCATAATTTCAACTAGCATACTGTCTTGATAAAAGGAAAAGGGGAACACTCTTAAAGAAATGAAGAGAATATAGAGTAGAGGGAGACAGGATTGCATCCAAGAAGGGGGTGGGAGGGAAGAAGGGGGAACCAACCAGGGTCAGCACCATTAAAGAATCAGAAATTGCATTCTAATAAAACAATGATGATGATGATGATTGCTGGAATTTATATAGTTCCTTAAGACTTGCAAAATACTTTATATGTTACTTCATCTGACCCTCACAACTCTGTGAAGCAAGGGCTCTTATTACTATCATTTTACAGGTTAGAAAAATGAGTCTGCTAGCAGTTAAATGACTTGCCCAGGACACAGTAAATATCTAAGTAAGTTATCACACTCAGCTGTTCTTGTCTCTAGACTTGCAAGCTCTGGGGGCAGATAGATGCTAAGGCATTTCACACCTAGTTATTTAATGCAAAATATGCACAACATATTCAGGTTTGGTGGCATATACCAGTAACCCCTACCACATGGGTAGGATTGCTTGAGTTTGGGGGTTCTGAGCTATCATTAGGCTAACACCAATCCAGTGCCTACTCACCATTATAGTGAGCGCCCAGGAGCATAGGATCTCCAGGATTTCTAGGGAGGGTCAAACAGAAAAAATTGAGCAGGTCAAAGTTGCCTTACAAATTAGCATTGGGATCTGACTGGTAAGTAGCTGCTATAGCTCTGGTCATTCTCATATATCCATGCATGAATGCATATGTTCACACATGCACACCCATATACACTTAACATACAGACCTTGTGAGCTCTTACAGGGCCCTGCAAAAAAAGAGTTAAACAAAAAGGGATCTATGTTCAGAATGCCTGTTTGTTCTAAACTATCTGGTTCCTATAAAATGCCCTACCAGAAAGCAATAGTCCTAAACTAAACAACAGTTTCTCATAATCCTTAAATTGTATTTCTAAAGGTCCTTCTCCATTTTCTTTGTAATCTGCAATAGTTGGAATAGTTTCTTGTTTGTATAACATTTGCTAATACACTGAAAAACACTGTTTTGTGGGGTTCAACTTGGGAGGAGGGGGAGGGTATGGAGAAAAGAAAATATAATATTCTAACCTGAATAATCTAATATTTGTTCATTAGAGAGCAAAATTCTGGTCACCCAGGGCTTTATTAGAGCAATTTGAAATATATTAGATTACTGAAGTTGAAAAGAATTCTTACGTCTAACTCAAGTTAGGCCATTCAATATATAGAATAGCATTGAACTTGGAAAGAGAGAGTTAAATTCAAATCCTTCCTCAGGCACTTACTATCTATGTGATCATGGGCAAGTCTCTCTGTGCCTCAGTTTCCTCCTCTGTAAAATACGTATAATAGCACCTATATCATAAGTTGTCCTTTGTGTTATAAAAATGCTACTTACTATTATAACTAAGTGACATTGAAGGAAAACTCCAGTGTAAATTAAGGATTGATCTTAGTGGTTTTTAATGTGTGTGTGTGTGTGTGTGTGTGTGTGTGTGTGTGTGTGTGACAAGTGCCTTTGTTAATCTGGTGAAGCCAGATTATCTTCTCAGAATAATATGTATTCATGCATAAAATACATAGGGTTACAAAGTAAATTACTGATACTGAAATAGTTATCAAAATACATATTTTTAAGAATTCATGAACCTCAGACTAAGAAACCTGTTTAACATAATAAATAAAATTAATTCACAATTTTTCCTCATCTTTCTTAGAAAATCATTTCTAGTTTTCTTCCAAGTTTATAAAAGAAAAGAGATCTTCTCAAGTCAACAAGATAACACAAGATGCTTCTGGGAAACTTTACCTCTCTCACCCCTCCACCCTGGGAGTATATGTCTATAACAGTTGGATGCTAGGCCACAGCTTCCTCCCTTAGTCCAGAAATGCCAGTTCTTGACATGGTGCTTCTGCCTTCTTCTACTCCACTGCTTGACTGTCTTAAGTGAGCCCAAGGCACAAACATATTTTTAGTTTGCCGATGAATTGCTCATCACTGGATTGGAAGGAGACAGGCTGTCCAAATTTACCCTTTGCCTAGGTGAATGCTGGACAGAATGATTATCTTATCAAACCAAAGAATAGAGACAGGAATGAACTTAATCGCTGCTCTCCACACCTCCTTAATTAGATAATACTTCTCATCCCCTCTGTCTTAATTATAAGTTTTCCTGTATCAATTAAAAGAAAAAAAATAATCATTTCATTTCATTAGGATTTTAGAGTCTGAGTTGACAAGCATTTTAGTCCAATCCCTTCATTTTACAGATGAGGAAACTAAGGCCCAGAGAGATTAAGTGATTTGCCCACAGACACACAAGTCATAGTGTCAGAGGAGGGATATGAAGGTCGGTTTTCAGGGCTCTAAGTCTAACACGTTCTCTATTCTGTCAAACTACACCTTTTCAGTTCAACAAGTACTAACTTTTTGAACTCTTAGTATGTGCTAAGCACTCCGCTAGAAGTTCAGGATATGGAGAAAAATACTCAAACACTATCTTCAAAGAGCTTACCTTGTACTTAGGTCATCAATCCACCCATCAACAAACATTTATTAAGCATCTTCTATATGGCAGGCACTATGCTAGGCATTGTGACACAAAATAAAATGGAAAATGGCCCCTGCCACTAGAGAGATTTCAGTCTAATCACAGGATACAACATGTATATCCTGTTCTATAATAACTGGTCCAGTACTTCATACTAACTTTACAGTACTTCATATAGATAGTGCTATTAAAGTTTGCAAAATGCCTGAGGCAGAGCCAAGAAGGTGGAGTGAAGGCAGGGACTCAGCGGAGCTCTCCCCCAGACCCCTCCGAATACCTTTAAATAATGCCTCTAAACAATTTCCAAGCAGCAGAACTCTTAAAAAGCCAGAGTTAAACAGGTTTCCAGTCCAAGGCAACTTAGAAGGTCAGCAGGAAAGGTCTGTCACACCTGAGTGAGAGTGGAACAGAGGCCACGCAATCACAGCCCCTGTCTCAGCAAACCAGGAACAAGTCTTGGGGTACCTGAATTTGTGGCAGCACTGGTGGTTTCCAGATATCTCAGTCTATAGATGCCAAGGAAAACTAACAAAGTCAGCAGGAAAGGTCTGTCACACCTGGCTGAGAGTGAAACAGAGTCCAGCACAGGCCATGTCAGCATAGCCCTGGCCCCAACAAACCAGGAACAGGCCTTGGGGTGACTGAATTGGTTGTAAGTAGCAGTTGTGCAGGTCTGTTAAAGTGCTCAGATATCTGGACATTCCTATCTACAGGAGGGTAACAGAGAATGAACTAAGGAGATTAATTTAAGAAAGTGAGATGAATAAAAAGTCTGAGACAAAGTTTCTGGGTAATTAATAATCAATTCATTAATTATGCTAGCAATAATCAACAAACTCATAGTCACTAGATTCTCTAGGTGGCCAAAGACAGCTAATGGAGACACTGAATGCCTAAAATACTTTTTTGAAAGGAAATGTCCAGGACAGGAAAAATCAACCCTGATAGGTGAACAATTAATGAGGGGGTAGGCATTTAACTAAGGGAGTGAGGTCTTTAGCCCTTCCCACCTCCAGCAATCTGGACAAAGGAATCCATCTCTACTGAGACAACTTGAATGTTTTTTTCCTCCTGAGTTGGGTCATTCTAAACTCCAAAGAAAGGGTACAAGGGTATAGGATTAATGCTTTAGGGCTGAAATTTACCTAGATTAGATTCTATTTATATTCTAAACAGAAATAAGGTCTCCTGGCTGGGTGGGGTCCCATCCAAGATTAAGGAGCAGTTTCCCTGAGGATTTGGACAGCAATCTCATCTATATTGGCCTTATCCTACAGGGACTGGTTGACTGATCTACAGGGACTAGTCCCTGAGTGAGGAAATAAAGAGAAAAAAGCCTTAACCTTAATTTAATAATCAGTTATTAACATAATTTCTCTCAGAATTAAGGAAATAAAGCTTAATCTGAAAGACCAGTTCAAGTGAGGCAGTGGTACAGAGGAGACAGTCTTCCCTTCTATTTCCCTAACCTCCCTCACTACCATCACCACCCCCCACCCCCTTCCCTGCTGGGTAGTGCTCTAGACCTGGAGTCAGGAAGATGTGAATCCAAATCCTACTGACTGTGAGACTCCTTTAACCTCTACTCCCTCCCTCCCCACTCACTTAGTAAAATAAGGGTAATAACAGCACTTATTTCCCTGGATTGTTGTGGATAACCAATAGCCCTTTGCCAACCTTGAATTAATATCAGTGTTTATTATTACTGAGCCTGGCATTCACCTCCTGTGGGTCTCAGTTCTCACTTATAAAATGAAGGGATTGGCCTAAACATGACGTTTAAGGTCTCTTCTAGCTCTAAATCTATGATCATTTACAATTAGAGGACAAGAGAGAACAGCCAAAAATAAGACTTGGATACAAGGCCTGACAGGAAGTAGGTAGTGATGACACATAAACTTGAGTCTCTAAATGCTAGACAATGTAGGACCAGAAGCACATAGCAGGAAAGCATGTGGACATCAAAGGGCTAGCTGCCCACAGGTCCAGACCAATTTGCTTCATGCAGGGGTATGATAGTTAAGTGGTTAATAACCAGGATTTTAAAAGGTTCACAAGACACATAGTTAAACTTAATCTGCATTAACATTTTCCCCGTCAGTTTCTTAGTCTAGAAGACAATCAAGCATCAATTTGTAGCATATAAGTGATTCCTTAGATATAAATGCTCGAACTGAACATTTTAATGATAGGCCCATCCAGCACCTCTAGGACATCTGAAACCTTAAGTCCCTTAGTCAATATAATATTTATTAAACACCTACTAAATGTCAGAAATCCTGCTAAGCACTGGGAATACCAATACAAAAATAGAAAGACAACCTTTGCCCTCAAGGATTTTATCTAATGGAGAAAAAAATAACAAAAACGAAACAGAAAAGGAAGCTGAAAGGGAGCAGGGAGGGAAACAATAGAGCTAGCAAGGTGCCTGATCTAGGGGCATGACGGGAAAGTCACAGAAATTTCAAAATAATGCAGCCAGAGGAGAAATGAAATTTTCTAAACTGAGTTCTCTTCTAAAACAGAGGTTTTGAAGTTCATGGTTCCACCCTCAGAAAAGAGGGACAGAAGGTAGGAGATGTGAGTAGAAGGGCTCATTGGATCTTGCAGAAGGATGAGGTTTTCTCAGGGGGAAAAGTTGGAAAAGCCCTAAAGTAGTACAGGTAGATGGGAAGTGAGGATATGTCTGTGAACAGCCTATATAAATGGAGATTTGGAAGTTCATGGTTCCACTCTTCAATCTGGGGGGCACAGCTGCTAGTGATAAGCCTTTAGGCATGAGCAAACTTATTTACAGAGCTCATTCTTGGACACAACCTGGCTACTTGATGTGCTTAGGATTTCAATAGATTTGGAAAAACACATAACTATGAACCTTACAAATTCTGAGATAAATACAGGAAACTATCTCAGATACAGCCTATAACTAAAATATGGATACCCTCCTACAAAAAGTCCTACAAATGACTGATCATCCATCCCTTGTTTGAATAGTTTCTGTCATGAAGAATTACCTTTGAAGGCAGCCCATCCTATTTTTTGGACAGTTGTAATTCTTAGGCAATTTTTCTTCCAAATCTATCACCCTTTAACATCTACTTATTGGTCCTACTCTGTTTTCTAGTACAAAGCAAAATAATCTGGTATGAGTCACAAATGTTTGTTGTTGTTCAGTCACTTTATGAGTCACAAATGTTTGTTGTTCAGTCATGTTCAGTTCTTCAGAATGATCCCATGTGAGATTTTCTTGGCAAAGATACTAGTGTAATTAGCCATTTCCTTCTCCTGTTGATTTTACAAATGAGGAAACTGAGGTAAATAGGTTCAAACTGCTTGTCCAAGGTCACATAGCTAGTAAATATTTGAGACAATATTTGAACTGAGGAAAATGAGTCTTGGCACTACCTAGCTATCCTCACAGAGAGAAGCGAAAGGCTCTTTGGAAAATGTAACAAATTGGGACACTTAGTACACACATGTGAATACATGTATGTATGGATATGTGTGCATGTATGTATGCATGTATTTGTATGTGTACATCATAGGTGTCAAATTTTTAATGGTACAAGAACATCAAAAATTAAAAGTGATGAGGAAAAATCTGTTTTACTGATTTTTAGTACTCCATTCTCATTTGAGAACAGATGTTTACTCTTTTATATCTCAGGAATAACAATTTCAAAAGTAATTACCAACATGCTTCATATTCTAAGAACATAAAGGTCTCTGACTAGAATTTCGTTAAGCTACTAATTACAAAACAGAAGATAAATGTCATTCCTTGTGTTAGTAATCAGGTGAAAGTAAACCTTATTATGTGGTAGATATTAAGGGCTGCTAGAATCAACTCTAATCAGTTCTTTATTGTTAAATTTTGAGTATGAGCATTTGTATTTAGGAAACACTGAAATATCACAAATCAGATCTTGATTTATTTACATTGTTGATCAGACTTTTAAAAGTGGTGGAGAAAATATTAACAATGCAGAGCAACTTAAATGTGTCATTTGTACTTTCAGCCCCAAACTGGTTGTTAAACAGTAATCTATACACCCCTGAATATGTGTACACACACATACATAAACATTATGTAATTCTAATATTATTTATTTCATTATATTATGCAGCTGCAGTACTCATTATTATTGATTTTTCAAAAAAAATTGTCAATAATGAGGTTACGGAGAACAAAACAAAACTTATGATCACTTATTTACTATTTTATTTCCCTTTATCTGGCAATATAAACCCCCAATCAAAATCCTGGTTTGGAATGTTTTCCCCCTTTCAATACTATCGCTTGTTTCAATTTAACACCTATTTCTCCACAAGAACTTTTACTACCTACTTGAGGGCACAATAATCTTCCTTGTATTTAAACACTTATGACAATAATCTACATACATATAGATGCATATACACATCTACATACACATGCACACACACATATAATACATCTGTGAAATATATGTGCATGTGTATAGATGAGAGACACATATCCATCTCCCCTAATGTGATTTTACTGATACAGGGAACAGCTAGCATGGAAACTCTCTCCACAGTAGCAATTTATAGTCAGACAAAGTTGCCTCGGGACCTAAAAGGTTGTCACTTACCCACTGTCAGGTAGAGGAATTGTATCAGAGGCAGTACTCGAACCTAGATGTTCTTTATTCCAAAGCTAACTACCTTCTATGCCTGATCACTTCTCTTGCTTATGTATTTATACAAACAATGAGAGCTATTATTATCATCATCACATCATTGCAAACACAAGAGAGGACTGTATATAATCAAGTGACAAAGTGTAAAAAAATACAAATTATACACACACACCCCTATGCACATATGCACTAGAGTTACTAGTAAATTGCTAGCAAGCAGATTTAAAAGAATCTAGCCAAGCACATGGCAGTGTCCCCAATACAAACATCGATCTCGCAGGTATATTGCATGCAATAGATACGCATATAAGCAGCTAAATATGAAAGTATAGGCAAGATTTCTTTCCTTTCTCTCAGTACTTTGAAATCTGTTCTCCCAACTGAAGGCTATTTATCACACTCAGCCAAATTTTCTTCTCCTTTAGTAAAAATTCCAAGATTGCATGGTCTATTTTCCCCAAAGTCATTTCACCCTAAGTAACAAGGTCCCCCCTGTTGGTGAGCAGACCGACCATAAAACATCACTTTTTGTTACCTCTACCTTTTGAAAGATTAAATTATCAAGTCAAATAAAGAAGTGATTAGTTGATCTGTCTTTATTACACCAAGAACTCTAATAGATATCTGGACAATTAACATTCTCAGTCATTGCTGTCACCCCCCCACTTTTAGGCTCATAATCTGTAAACTGAATTTCTCATTTATTTCCATGATAAGTGCTCTTCAGAATACTTTGATGACAATACTGCTTCTTTTTGGTATCCATTGATCCATCATGTGTCTTTACTGTCTCCCAGATTTTCTCTTGTATCTTCTTTTTCTTATACATATCTCCGTTCCGTAACACCCCGCCTTTCCTGCTTCTTTTGAAGTCATATTCTAGTCAAAAGTCTAATCTTACCAAGTGATATCTAAGAGGTAAAATTTGCCATTTTGTGTTATTTAGCTTAACTTGCTTGTTACCCATACTCATACAAAAACACACGCACACAAAAGTTTATCACTTTTAATAATTCTTTAGGACCAGAAGTAGAAGAAAAGCTGTGAAAACTACTCCCAACTTAGATCAGACTTTGGGCAGATAGATGTGGCCTAGTTATAGTGGGGGTAATCATAAACAAGAATAATTTCATAGGATCCTCCTCTCCCACTCATGTACTACTGAATGCAAATAGATGAAATTATGAAACTAAGTTGACTGGGTCTATTAGAAATGAATGCTAGCCAATCTTAACTAGGCTGTCTACATTAAGGAAGTCCTAATTCACTGTCTCACTCACCATAGCATCTCTTTCAAATTGTCTCTTTGTTCCTGGTTCCCATGTCACCCTAAGCAACCTCTCCATTATTAGCTGAAGAGCTTGCCTCATACTTCACTGAAAATAACTGAGGCAGTTCACCAGCACTGCCTCTTCTCCTACCCTCCTGCTCTTCATCTAACAATACTGATATCATCCCATTATTTCTTTCACTGTGGTCTCTGAGGATGAGTTGGTCTTTCTGCTTGAGGTCAAACCCTCTACATGTTCCTTTATCCCATCACCTCTTATCTTCTCCTGCAAACTTCCCCCACCATCAACCCCACTTTCTCTCTGATCAGTCTCCTTCTAGAGAGGTCTGAGGACACTAGAGAATAGATCTTGTCAGAAGCATGCTGCATTCCAGCACACAAAAACTGAAAAAGGGCTGAAGGCATGCCCCAAAGCAAGAGATCCTAGCCAGATTCATAATAAGGCACAAGTGGCAGGTCAGTTGCTTATGACTCAGTTGTGGGTCACAAATCTAGAAGATTCTGAGATCTTTGTCCAAGAGTGTCATTCTAGGGTGAGGAGCACCCTAGGAGCACTCAGAATATTTACTGAGTGAGGAACAAATTTAGTAATCAATAATAGCTGTGTTGTTCTGATGCCATAAGTGGAGCAACATTTCAGCTCCAGCTTCTAGTTTAGTCTGAAATCAGCAATAAAATAACCATAACAGGAAACCCAGAATAAGGGAACCTGCAGTTCTATCACCTTGAATCAGCAGTGCTTCCAGCTGGTTGACTAGGGTTCAGTCCAGCAGCAGTCTACTGGAACTTCCAACTAGGGGCAGGACAAAAGTCATGTGATGGAGACTTAAACCCAGGTCAGGAACTTACAGAGCTCAGACCAGGAGGGTAGTGATTGCGGTTTACACTGGTTCAAAACACTTTGGGAGCACTGAAAGCCTGCAGGGCCTCCAATCAAGCCATCTCTGATATCCTGAAATGAACACTCACCCCAAGAAAATAGCAGACGGACACAAGAGGACAAAACCTAAATTGAGGCATTCCCTTCAGAATTCTGCAGAGAATAACCCTAATATAAAGTTCAGGGTCAAGAAGTAAGCTGGAAGAAGAAGAGAGTAACTCAAAAAAATCTATAAGCAACACAGGAATATAAAAGTTAGGCCAAGTCCAACCAGAATTCCTAGAAGAAAGCAAGAGTTAAAAGAGAAAAAAGCCAAAAAAAAAAATTTTTTTTTTAAAGTTAAATAATGGCTCAAGGAGGGGGAGGGAGGGAAAAGAAATTAGAATCAAGGAAGAAAAAAACTGAAACAAATTAACAGCTTGGAACAAAAAGTACAGAAGATCATCCATGACTTCATGAGATAAAAACAGTCGAAAATGTAAAATATTTCATAGGAAAAACAACTCACAGAAAACAAATCAAGCCAAAATAATTTGAAAATCGTTAGACTATGTGAAAGCCATGACCAAAAAGAGGAAAGCACTATATCTGAAGAAATCTTAAGAGAAAACTGCTCAAATCTTAGAAACAAGATGCTAAACAGAAATTGAAAGAATTCACCAGTCATCTCCTGAAAAATAAAACAAAATAAAAACTCTCAATAACTTATAAACAATGGAAGCAGTCAGAAAGAAAGACTTCTAGTACTGAGGAACCATAGCCAATCACAAGATTTAGTAGCCACTATTCTAAAGACAATTTGGACTACACCAGATATACCAGAAGGCAAAAGATCCAAGCTTAAAACCAAGAATAATTTATCTAGCAAAATAAAGTATAATCCTAGCAGGGAAAAAAACTTTTAATGAAATAAAGACTTTAAAAGCTTTCCTAGAAAAGACCAGAGCTCTGTATAATCTTTGAAATACAAACACAGGAATCAGGAAAACTGCAAACTAGAAATTATAAGAGATTAGATAAGGACAAACTATTTCTATTCTAAAGGCAGCTAGGTATAGTGGATAAAGGGCTGGCCTCAAAGTCTGGAAAATGTATCTTACTTCAGAAACTTATATGCTGTGACCCTGGGCAAAACACTTAACCATGGTTTGCCTAAGTTTCCTCATCTGTAAGATGATCTTTAAAAAAAACAACTTATATAATGAACAATGGCAAACCACTTTAGTGTCTTTGCCAGGAAAACCTCAGAGTTGAACAAGACAAAAAAATGACTGAACAAAAATTTATATTGGGAGAGGATACATGTATCCCCTCACAACTCTATCATCATCTGAGGCCACAGAGGGAATCTAATTAGACAAGAGGGTCTAGGAGTGGCTCTATTATGTTTTGATGATCTTAAAAGAAAAAAACTGAAGAGGAAGGGAAAAGGAATACATTCAGTGTGGGGAGGAACAAAGAGGCAAGGATAGGGAAAATTGTCTCACTTAATTTGGTACACAAGTAGGGGTCTATATAAATAAGAAGGAATGGACAGGAGTGGTGACACTTGAACCCCACTTTCATCTGAACTAGTCAGAGGGAAGAAAACACACACACACACACACACACACACACACATATAATATTTCTGAATTCTAGATAGATATCTGGATAGATAAGAAACAAGCAATCAGAATTCCCAGGAATTCTCAGAATTGTTTTTTCCCTGTATTTTTCATAACATTTTATTACATGTTTTAAAATGAGTGGCTATAATAATAAAATGAATAATTTTTCTGTAATAAGCTTATAGTAAAAGTTTCTGAAATGTTCTTTAAAAAGATATAATAAATATCTGGTATATTATAATTATTATACAGTGACAATATTATATATTTCAAGAATAAGAATGACCTCTACTTGATACAGTTGATAATAGAAAATATTAAAAGGGAACATCAACATAATGTCCAAAAAATTTTTTAGATTAAATGATACTACAAATATTTAATATTTTAAAATTATCATTCTTAAACTAAAACATTAAGCTTAGTAATATTTATACAGAACTATAACCTAAAGTGAATACTGAAACACAAGAAAACACCAGCAAATACCACAGGGAAGCATTCAAATAAGGTAACATTTAGATCTGCTCACAAAGTTAGCACCACCATACATACATTTACATCAAAATTGCCCATTTAAGGATTTATTTTGCCATTATAACTTGAAATACAACTCATAAGATTTGAAAAATCTATATGTACATATATATGTGTTTAGTATTTATGTGTACAAATAATTTATTTTTACAAGCAGATGAGATCACCAATATTTATAACATGGCAACAATGATCAAGGATGACTGATTAGAGACTGTGATCACCTCTTTACAATACGCTTTCTTGGATCCTGGAAATGTTGATCTCAACCTTTGACTCTTTATGTATTTTCTGCTCATTTTCAACCTGATGTCAGCAGATTTCCCTCAAACAGTAATGTTTCTATGTTGATTGCTATGTTTTAATTCTCACAGGAGAATTATCACACTTTTTCCTGATTTCTTAACTGATATTTCTTGATACATGATTTTCAGAAAAACAAAAGAACAAATACATTTCCTGTGAAATACTGGAAAGAATTCCTACAAGGAACACTCACAGTTGAGAACAGAAATACATTTCACTCAGGAATGAAACATGAACAAAATCGGGGGCAGGGATGACGGCAAGTTAACTGAGGGATTTAATCTAAAGCAAAACAAATTTATAAAGGTTGGGAAACAAAAGTTAAGAAAAGTATGACAATAGGAAGGAAGAAAACATACTTAAGAGTTATATCATCCATGGATGTTAATGGGATGAACTCACTCAAAATGGAAGACAGCAGAACAGATTAAAAAGGAGAATCCAACAATGTTTCTTACAGGAAAACCACTTGAAACAGACAAATATATACATACAGAATTAAAGTAACAGGGTGGAGCAAAATCTTTTGTTTCCAATGGAAGCAAAAAAAAAAGTGGTGGGGATGGAGGATTGTGACCATGATCTTAGTCCAAAGCAAAAACAAAAGAATAAAACACATTAAACTACATTTTGCTCAGTTAGCATAGATAATAAATTAATATTAAATAGAATCTGCTGTAATGGGAATCTGAAGATCTTTCCTCTTCCTTAATAGACCTAGGGGGGAATTTGAAGACCTCCCCTGCTCTGAAAGCAAACTCTGCCCCCTAATAGACCAAATATAATCACATGGAGACTGTGATGACGGGAATTTGCTGAAGGGTGGAACACAATCTACAGGAAGCTCCCTGCTGTGAAAATAAACTCTGTCCCCTAATGGTCTGAATATAGTCACATGGAGCCTGTGGGGGGAGGAGTTTGCTGAAGGGTGGAGCAGAGCCTACAGGAAGCTGGAATCAGAGCTGGCTAGAAGGTGGGAGAGGACACAGGCAAGGATGCAGAGGTTTGTGAGTAAATATTGATCTTCTATTGTTTTGTGGGAAGGCTAAAGGATGCTGTGGCTCTTAGTGTTATTATGGTTTCTTAATATCTTTGGTACTATGATGGAATCAGCTTACTGGTTTGGGGATTCAGTTTTCTGGTGTCTAAATAAATACTTCAGTTCTGACCTCTATCTGGAGAGTTTGTTATATTTTGCAATTGAACATCATGTCATGTGATATTTACAGTCACGGTCTTGATTATGATTGCGGGAGCTCTAAATATTTCATCAGTGCTACACCAGCTAAAGAATTATCGGTAATAACTGAAGCTTCCTCACATTATTATACTCATGAAATGCCATTCATTGCAAATTCATATGTACTAACATGAGCCTTTTCAAAAGTCCAGTGGATTCTGGAAGGCTTAAGGGGTCATTACTTATTAACACTTTAGTGTAAAAGAGTTCAATTTGGTTTCCTTTTTCTCCTAATGCCCGTCTGAGGTTTTTTTCTTTTTAAGGGAAGGGTTTTCTTTATAAAATTTATTTTCTTTAGCTGAGATAGGATTTGTGCACATTTGGACAGGCCTGTGTGGAGTATCAAATTAGGAATCTTTAAGTTTGCACAAGGACAGTGTCAACCTGGGAAGAAGAGAACTAGACAGTAAGAGAGGGGTATGGAAAGGGAGATTAGAGGATGTCAGAGAGATGGCTACTTCGTATTTTGCTGAGACTGAATATTAATTCTTAGTCCATAAGTCTTTTCTTTAAATTGGTTGAATAAATTCTACTTTAATTTCCTACATTTGGTAACAAATAATTTTCCAAATCAGCGATGTTATGGTAAACAAGTGTCCAAAAGGAAGAGACAGCTTACATACAACCAAAGATTTATTGAAAGATATTCTTTATAGCTGACAGGAGTCTCATGAGAGCTAGGTGCCTTGTGGTAAACCTACATTAGTTGTCCAGGTAACCTAAATATCAGATCAACTGAAGGGGTTAAGGCAGCATGAGATAAAACATATCTTTCCAGCTTTCCTTTAAAACAAACAAAAAAAACCCAAAGGTTCCACTCTCTGACCACTTTTATTTTCTCATACTTCCAAGATTTTCAGGGGATTGATTGGTAGAGTAACAAGATATAATCTCTGCTCACAGATCTGTGCTTCTGATCTCTGGGCATTGTAATTAGTTAAGGAGGTAAGGGAGAAAAGGAAGATGCATGATGGAAAGAAGGGAAAGTTTGATTTACATGACCAACTCTGGAAGGCTTAAGGGGTCATGTAGCAGGTTACTCTTTTGGTCTTGGCTATTTTTCAAATAATCTTCCCAAAACCAAGTCACTTATCCCCTAAACATTTCAGTTTATGAAGGGGAATAAATTAATAAAGCTACCATTGTTTGTTCACCTGAAATTTTGACTTACCTTGACTTTCCTGAGTTGGCCTCTAAATTCTAAAACATGCTACATGTGCAATAAACATTCACTCAGGGAATTTTGCTTAATGCTTCATATATTGGGTTATTCTAAATCTCTGCAAAGGGCCAGGAGTTAATTGTTAACATGCATACATGTTGTGGTTTAGTCTAATTGGGCCAATGTCAAGAGACTCCTTTCTCACATCCTGATGGAAATAGCTCAAAACCCTTGGTAAAATCAGTGTTTCTAGACCAGTGTCTGCAGTCATCATTCTAGAAAGCAACTCCTGTGGAGATGCAGCCTGGCAACTGTTTCTGTTGGAGTTGTCACCACATCTTCTCAAAGCCAATAAAAGAAAGTTCTTATCACCAGTCATCATCAAATGGTTAAACATCAAAAACTGATGATTTTATCAGTGGAAATATATTATGAAGCAATATTACCATCTATTTTGCTACTGCATTCTAAGAACCATGAGACTTTTACATTTGAAACTGAGGTCTTCCATGTTATATCTTCCTAATTAGAATTTGAACTCCTTAATAGCAGGAATTTCTCATTTTTCTATTTGTACACTCAGTGCTTTGCACATGGCTAATAGCTTAATAAATGTTTCACTCATTCACTCATGTATGTAACTAGACATTCCACTGCACCTCCATTCCCAAGACATATGCATTTTCTAATGAGCAATGTCAATTCATTTATATTCATAAAGGATGGCAGTTCCAAAACTCCTAAGGAGCAAACATATTCAGAATATCAACATTTTTTGAAGGGTGATAATCACAAATTAGATTTTGTGAAATGAATTGTAATAGGCCTAAGTTTACCCTGCCCTTTCTAGCATATTACTGCAAAAAAAGGATAGCTTTTTCTCTACCTCATACACTTCATGGTATTCTATTCCTAGAACCAAGAACTCCAGCTAATACTATTAGTTCAGCTATTAATAGGATAAGGTTGGTTAGATTGGAAATTAAGCAGGACACATTTCTTTAAAAATTATATTCCCAAACAACCTCAGTTTAGATATCTCTGCTTATAATTCATTTGCGATTTTGTTTTGGACCTCTTAGATGCATTTAATCTGTATTGCAATTATATAGGTAATTGAATGTGGTTTATGATTCAACTAGAATTTGATATTGAGGGTATGAACCATGTTTTATCTAAGTTTTCTAGTTCCCTCATTACATACAGGACAGTGGTCTACACACTAGGCGTTTAATACCTCTTGTTGAACAGTTCCATGCAATAAGCTTTCTTAATGTCTTATTTGTACCTTTTCTTTTATCAGTCATTTCTGGTTATGTCCATACTTCACCCCTGCTCTCCAAAACGGAACCTACTTTTGTAATCAATAAAAACTCCTAGTATAAATTAAGGGAAAAACAACTACTAATATAAAACTGTAAGGCAAAGCATGCAAATCTTTAAAGTCTCCTCATAAAAATCCTGCTTCCCTCATAAAAATTTCAAGGAAGTTTCATCTGTTCTATGGAACCAAGTTTTGTTACAGCAATTCTTATATTTTCTCTTCTTAATTCTTTTTTCATTCCACACAAGTTCCTACAAGTTTTCCCATGCTTCTCTGAAATCCTCATATTCATCATTACTTACAGTAGAATTATCTCATTACATTCATATGCCACATGTTCGGCCTTCCCTACCTGATGATCATACATTTTTTGTAGTTTCTGTTTTCTACAAATATTTTAGTATATACGGAACCACCAATTTTCTTTTTAACCTCCCTGTGGTCTTTGTCAAGTAAAATTGCTGGGTCAAAGGGTATGAATAGTAATCTTTTTTTTTTTCCTGAAGAAGTCCAAATTGTTATAAAAAATGGGTGAACAAGTTTATAGATCTACCAATAAAGTGTGCCACTTTCCCAGTGTCTGTCCTAACCCCCATTTTTTTTTCACATGGCTGTGACTGCTTTGGACTCCTTTAAAAATCTTATTCATATCCTTTAATGACTTTATTATATGCCTTTGGTCATATAAAAAAATATGGACTAGTGCTCTGATTTCACTGGTGTAAAGAACTACCTGATGAAAGAATTCCTAATGCAAGTCAGCACCTTCTAGGCTTCAATAAATTGCCCATGGCCCTAAGATGTTAAGTGATTTGTCCAAACTTTACTGGTTATATTCAATGCAAAAAATCTCCCATTAAAAATTTTCCCTTATTATGCAATATGCATTGGTTTTATTCCTATAAAACCTTGTTGTAATCAAAACTGTCATCTTTTACAAAAATTTCTATCCTGTTTCCTTTTGATAATATTAGAGGCAATTTTAATCAGAAAAGGAATTTTGAAAATTTCACAAAGGATCATGGAGGAGCAGTTTACAGGTCATGGTGAGATCTAAGGGTATATATAATCATCCTTAAGTGTACCTAAAGGAAGAGAAAAGTTGTAGTTTAAAAGATATGAGGTAGAGAGAAGCTGTAGTTTACGAAGTAGATAAATCTCAAATGCCAATGTACTTCAAAAGGGATAAACGTATTATATACTGGTCTTCCAGCGCAAGTGCAGGGATTGGGTTGGAGAAAAAGAATGACTTAGGTATCATATTTATATTTAAAGGAAAGAAACTAAGGGCAGCTAGGTGCCGCAGTGAATAGAGCACCAGTCCTGGAGTCAGGAGAACCTAAGTTCAAATCCGATCTCAGATGCTTAACACATTTACTAGCCGTGTGACTTCTGGCAAATCACTTAACCCCAATTGCCCCCCAAAAAGCGAGGAAAAAAAAAAGAAAAGAAACTGGTAGCAGCAAAGATAACTCAAATGAAGTACAAGAGAAAGAGAATAGGCAAAAGGGCTTCTGCCTAACCATCTAGCTCCAGGCCTGGTGTTTCAGATCCAAACTCAGGAGAACATTAAGCCTTTACCTTTAGTCCCTGTCTTTTTACCTCTAGATATATCCCCCAAAAAGGGGCAGAGAGGAACAAAGAGTGATGAATTAAAGAGAGGAATACGGAATCAAGAACACAAATGGAGAAGAGAATGGGAATGATGTGTTTTGAGGGAAGAACTCATGAATTATCCTTTATTCTCTCAATAGCAGGCAAGGTACTCTGAGAAAAATGAGATATAGGACTTGGAGTGGAAGGAATAAGAAGAAAAATCAGACAGACACTGTGGGGAATAAATATTTTGCTACCCAACAGCGAAGACCTAGTTGAAATACAAAACCAAAAATTTTCTTTCTTGCACTATGGAGTTAGGAAGACCCAGGTTCAAACTCTGCCTTAGGTATTAGCTGGGTACCTCTAGGCAAATCAACTAATCTGCCTATGCCTCATTTTCCTTATTGGTAAAAATTCTGAAGTCATTACAACTTGAATTCTATACTCTTTGCTATTACATTTCTGATATGATTGCAAATAATTAATTCTGAAAACTTGAGAGGTAACTTCTCACTATTATCTTCCCTTAAGTCCTTCAATCTACTGCCTCTTGCTTATGCAATGCACATTCCTGATTTATATCTGCACTTATACTCACTGACGCAACTTATTTTTTTTGCCTATTTAGTCAAAGGATTTTCTATAGCTTATCCCTATTTCTGTAACATTTCACCGTCTTGAACAGATGTTATCTGTAAACAAGGGAATTTTCTAATGACTCAAAATATGACTAACAGACTCTCATTTCCCTTCTAGAAAAAGCATTTATAAAAAGATCTTTGTGCTCTTTCCTTTAGGCTCTATATAATTTAGTTTCCCAACATCCCACTGAAAACCTTAACTAATATCTTTCCCAAAATACTTTTTGGTATGGGACATTATAGGAAAATCCCTACTACACTTGCTCACAAAGGCCACCCCATCACTCCTACATTGCAGTCCCAGAGAATTAAAGGCTACCACAAGACATCGTTACCTGGATGTCAAACTGGTATCTCAGACTCAACATATCGAAAAGCAAACTCATCCTTATCACCAACATGCTACTCCTTATTTCTTTAACGGGACATCAAACAGTAGCCCCAAGAACCTGAGTGTCTTTTGCTTCTTCTCCCTCACACTCTTTCCTACCTTCCTGTCTATTCTGGGGCTCTATTTACTGTTATTCTTTATTTGCTACTATTCATTCTTATGTACTTACTCTTAAATTTTGATTATTATCAGTCCTTTAATAATATCATTCTTAGACCTTTTGCTCATACAATTTCTTTTAATCTTTCAAAGATAACTGGAAAACCAGCATGTGATAACTTTAGACAGTAGTGGAATTTGGTAGAAATTAAGTGGCACAGGTAGGAAGCTCAACATTCACATTCCATTAGGGTAAGTGTACAAATTCCCAAGCTGAAATAAGAGTTTGTGAAAAAACTCTAATAGGTTGTGTTTTTCTTTAAATATGTACCTGAGTGTTTTAGTAACAATGTAAAAATGAAAAATGGCAAAATTTATAATGGCCATGTGACTCTGGGCAAACCACTTATAATTTAGCTTCTCAGTGCCCCAGGAAACTCTGTAAGGTTATTAAGCTACAGGGCTGGTGTTAATCTGCATTGGTAGAAGTTTTCATAATATGATTTCCCTACAATAATAAATATTAACAAATTCAGTTAAAAAAAAGAAACTTACATTTGGAATTTCAAAGTGATTTTAGATGTACACCACTTATGATTAATCTTAAGTTAGGACAATACATGAGTAGTTCTCGCCAATAAAAACAATACACTTAATCTCTTTCTCTGAACACAAAAAATGAGCACGTATTAATGGAAAGAAAATAATTTATTGTAGATATAGAAAGTTGACTAAAACAAACCCACAGCATATCTTCCAGTAAGATTTAAATGCATTTCATTTAGTTTTTAAATATATTCTTAAAGCTATTACGCACAATTCAAGAGTCCAGATGTTCAAATTTCTTCTTCTCAAAGGTGGAGAATGCTTGAAAGATATGGAATTCAAAAGGAACCTAAAACACCATAAAAGTCCATCAAAAATGAAAATTATTTTAGTAGAAATATATTTTATATATTATACATGTATTAGAAAGCTAAAATTTCAGTATTTAGAAAATTAGTGAATCATGTCAATTTGACAGTATAATTTGATTTTTATAGGTAATCATAGTTGATATGAACTAAAACTGAATCAAAGTAGCAAAATTAAATATATTTTAAAGTTCCCATAAAGCAATGTAAATAAATATCATGAATTCAATTTACTCTATTGGTCTTTTTTAAAACTTTATATACAAGTGTCAATGATAACTAATTAATTACAATCTAGACTGTTTCCAGAAGTTATGAAATTATCAGATGAAAAAGTTTGGTTTGGTATGGACATTAACAATGTTTTCAAGAGGTTGAGGATGGAAAAAAGTAGGTTTTTACTCAATATTTTATTAAGCACTGTGTACAATAATACACTGTGCCACTCAAATCACTATGCATTCTTTGTGCCAGACTCTGGGTGCAAGGAAGAATTACACACACCTTCTATTCGACCAATTTTTAAGAGGTTGAGGTGGTGAGATGAAATCTTTTGGAAACCGATAGGTTGTCATACAATACGTTTTAGCAGTCATACTGTGGTTGCCACCATTAATCGACATAAACAGATTAACTATATTATTTCTTTCAACTATGCATCCACCATAGAAGAATTTGGTGTTTCCAGTTGTCTCTTGCTCTAATAAGGGATAATCCCACTTGCTGCCTACTTCAGTAGGGATTTAAAAAATTTAATATCCTCCCTGGGCATGAGGTGCTGAACAGCAAGGTTGTCATCCGGTATTTACATCACTTAGAAAGTCAATAAGACAATCTTCAGAAATCAACTTGTCTGGATTTTTTGTATCTTTTAAAGACTATTCCCATCCAAGCAGTACTGATATATTTCCTATACTACACTGCACAAAAATATAAAAAGACCCCAAACAGGTATTTTAAAACCACCAAGTCCATAAATTACAAAAATTAAATTTCAGAAAGAAGGTAAATATAAAGAGCTAAGATCAAATTCTGAGTTAAAGCAACTGTCATCATCTCTTTAGTAAATTTAATGACCTGATTCACTAACTTTCCCTGGAATGAATTTTCTTAAAGCACATTACAGACAAATTTAATACATCCAGAAGGAACATCAAATTTTTTTCAACCTAACACCAAACAATTTTGAAAATATATTATTTCTAGAATGAAAAGTTAATTTCCAATCTACATTAGGGAAAAAAAAAATTCTACAGAAAAACACTGCCCCAAAAAGGATACAACAAGAAAGGATACACTTTGCATGACAGTATTACTGCAGTATTTACGCAGGAATGCTTCTAAAGAAGAACAGCAGAATGTAGTTTAATTTTCCTTATTTTTCAGCATAGATTTATAAAGAATTGATATTTTACCATAAATGAATATGCTTTGACTGCTAAAAGCTTAATCCCTGCACTCTTGAGTATTTGAAAATCTGATTACAACAAAATTGGGATAGTAATGAAATACAAATGTTCAAGGCATTTTACTGAGTGATTATTAGGCAATGTTACAATTTTTCATTTAATTAAGTTGAAAGCTTGGATCGTTCTGGCCCATCATTTAGTTTTCTCTTCAATCCACAAAGGCAGCATTGAATTTTGACTTAGTTTTAAAAAACAAACAAAAGGACATTTCAATTCAGTGTTTTTTCTAACTAAAAATGCTTAATGCTATTAAGCAGGTAATTTTTCTTAAGTTGTTTTATAGACCATTTTTGTTCCTATTTTACTAAATACAGACAAGTACCATGGTGGAAGTATAAGCTTGATATAAGCAAGATATTTCATCAATCCCTAAATTATATCTAACTTTCATTTTGGGAAATGTTCATAACTATTTTCCATACATGACTTATGCAACTGTATTTTTCAACTAGTTTTTTATATCTAGTTTTTATATGCAACTAGTTTCAATTACTAAACTCAGTGAACTGAGCTTCCTATTGGGCTACTATATGAGATCTTGTCACTATGTAAAGAAACAATTAGCAAGAGCTCTTCTTCATTGTGAAACTGGAATCTGAATCTTCGCCTGAAAACATGATTTCATACACGATTCTATGACTATTTCAAAATCAACAGCAACGGTTCTCTTCCCCTTCCCCCACAAGAAAGGTCTTTAAAAACTTGAAATGTTTTAAATTACTACTCTAACACACATATTCTTTATTTTTCCTTAAAAAACAATGATTCCCCTTTATTAAGTAAAAGTCCACACTTACCTTTAGCAATTATCTATCTTTTCCTTTTTCCATCTTTAGTATCTTGTTTTGGTCTAGCAGATCGAGCAAATTGCTAATAACATATTAAGGATTTCTTAGGGGAAAAACAAAAGGCACATCTGCTAATGATATAAGTTCTTTGAACTATTCACTCAGTTCTTACAAAATCCTAGCAACAACCCTGTATTAGAATAAGGCTGTTTCTACGACACCCCTTACAAATCTTATTTGTTCCCTAGCCCTGACTCTCATGGTGACTTTTTTTTTTTTTCAAATCCAATTATACCAATATGCTTTAGGAGGTCAACTGAAGGGACGGGTGATATTTAGGTTGGAGAAGAGTAGGATGACCTGGATTCAAATCTTGATTGTTACTTAGCAAATGTGGTGACCTGAAGCAGTTATTTGATCTCCTTTTGCCTGTTTTCTCATATAAAAAATATAAGGGATGGACTAGATTAGTTGTTAACCTGAGGTCTATCAATTTGGTTTAATATGTATATTATTATTTATGTATTAACATATTCACCAAACCAAATTCTCTCTCTCTCTCTCTCTCTCTCTCTCACACACACACACACACACACACACACACACACACACACACACACACACACACACCATAGATTATAGGATTTGTTCTATGAAGTATGGATTCAGTCAAAGGGCCATACTTGAGGACCTAAAGGGTCACATGTGGCCTCAAGACTGCAGATTCCCTACCCCTGACCTATAGTACATTCAGAGAATAAATATTTATTGTTTATATTTACTATACAAATTACACCTAGACTGAGAGTCTGGTCACACATAAAACCAATCTTTCTCTGATAAATGACTGGTCTGACATTATCCTTACTATATATACCACGTGTCAGTTAAAAATAAATCTTAACAGCAATATTACCTTTTTTCTTCACTTTTATCTTATAATGGAGCACAAGAAATATACACAGTATGTGACCATACATGCATTTTGGACTATACTAGCTTTAACTATGCAAACTGGTGCCTAAACAACAAAATATAAACAACTTTTAAAGAGGATACTACCACCATGGGTTTTCCAAAAAGTACATATCCATTAGCTTCTTTTAAAGCTTTAGCTGCAGCCTTTTCATCTGGAAATCCAATAAAAGCCTGGCCTTTCATGCGACCTTCTTTCATCAAGCGTATGTCAAACCTAGAAAAATTTATGAAGAACATAGTTTTGTTTCTAATTAACACCAACCAAAATTGTTCAATTAACTGAATACACAGGAAGGATTCTGTATCATCCAGCTATCCATTACTATATTATCTAAAAGTATATATATATATATATGTACCCATACATTCTGTTCTAAAAACAGTCTTTAAAGATAGCTAATCTAAATTTATTGGATTTTTTTTTAAAATTAGGAATACATCTGAAACTTCAGAAGCTATATATAGTAACTAAAATGGAATCTACAGGTTGCAAATGTTTTGTCCTATTTGAGCAGTTTCTCATTACTGAAGTAAATGGTGCTAGTTCGTTCTGATCAAGAAAGGAAACACCCCAACACCCAAGGCAAGAAGGGATACTAAATTTCTTAAGAGAAGATAACAGTTATAAAACTACTGGATGAGACCTTACAGAGAGACTTAAGTCTTATGAAACAACTAAGAAAACAGGTTCATTAGTTAAGCATATTCCCTTTCCAGTATCACAAGCTGGTTCCCTTGCAGAGCCAATATATTGTTTATGAAATTCAGTGTTCAAAATGATAATGTTAAATTCACTGAGAAGTCTAAGATACTGGAGAAACTGAACTGTTATAACTCTTGGTACAACAGACGTAAAAACTTAGCACTGCAGGTGCTTACACCACTGTGCATTCAGAATCTCTTATTCTTTCTGAAAAGTTAAACTCAATGGCAAATAGAAGTAATACACACATTTATATCACTGTTTAGAAAGCTGGCCTTCAATATTGTTTGAAGGAAAATAATGAAGTAAAGAGCTTGGCATTGTGTACACTGATAATAAAGGATCATTTAAAACTAACTATATTGGCAGGAAATCACTTCTGAAACTAATGAGAATTTTAAACAACATATCTTAACACTAAGTTAGCTGAGCAAATAACATCTGCTTGTGGATTCTCCCCCTTTATTTCCTCTCTTCAGTATTACAAAGGATTATGTTTTTCTTAAGTAATATAATCATCTTCCCCCTTCTTTGAAAAGAAGTTGCTACTGCTAGAACAAATCTCTTCAAAACTGGATATACTTTGTGTTCTCCAGTGCATATTAAATGAAAGGGTCAAGTAAAAATAGGGCAAATATTCCTTAATCTCAACAATTTCTCCCTAAATGTGTCTCATTACCTCCCTTTCCTTACTTCTGCCTTCCTACTACTCCAAAAGTTGCAATGTGGGGATACTGTTCACCTGAAGGCTTCTTTTCCTGGACCAAAGAGTTTAAGTCTTAAATGTTAAAACTAAGGAAATCCTCCCCATATGCCATGTTTCAAAAACTTACAAATTATGTTTCTACACAAAGATATTAATTCTTAAAAACAAACTTCTGCTAAAACCAAAAGGAATTGCTAAAGAAATAAGAGAATGCTAAATCTAAACTCCAATTAACTAAGCCACTAATTTTGAAAGTTCCTGGGGGTACAGTCCTTAAGTTGAAGGAAAGTTGCTTATCATGATCTCCATGGCTTATTGTTTGTTATGCTATCTTCACTTTGTTTTAGAGGGAAAATATTAGGGAAGAAATGAGGATAAATGAGAGGCAAAACTTCAACTGAAATGACTTACATGATTCGTTCTGTTTGCGATGAAAAGTCAACATATCTTCCAAAAATAAACTTAAGATCCTAGAATTTCATCAAGTGAAAAAAAGAAAAATCACAAGGAAGCCAAAAAATATAAATTAAAAAAAAAATCAATTTGGGAAATTATACTTACATTTTCTTCAACTTGCTTTGCTAAGTTCTTTACATAAATCCTACAGTTTGGATCTCCTGGTTCATAACTTTTGAAAACCGAAAGTGTTTCCATTTCTTAGAGCAATGAAAAAAGAAGGGGAGAATATAATGTTTTAATCAATTTCAAAAAATGAATGTAACAAGTCATTAAGAGAACCAATTCCAAACGACATAAAGCATTTAATATTCAGTTAAAAACAAAGTGGATAGGAATCATAAAGTGTATATGGATAGAGTACTAGGCTTGGAATCAGGAAAACCTGAGTTCAAATGTAGCCTCAAATGCTTATTTTCTGTGTGACCCTGGGCAAGTCACTTAAACAGTTTGCCTCAGTTTCCTCACATGTACAACACAGATAATAATAGCACCTAATTTCTGGGGTTGTGGTGATAATCAAATGAGATAATAAGTGTAAATGCACAGTGTATGGCACCTAGCAATTGCTATGTAAATGTTAACTACTATTAAACTGCAGAAAACACTATGAAGTCCTAATTACTGAATACTTGAAGTTCTGTTTGTTGCTAATTCTTCTAGAACTAACTCAAATTGATCGAAGTGTGATTAAAAGATAATTAGCAGATCAATTGTTTTTGTAAAAAAATGTATTTGAGGGGCAGCTAGGAGGCACAGTGAATAAAGCACTGCCCCTGGAGTGAGGAGGACCTGAGTTCAAATCCAGCCTTAGACAACCAACACAAAACTAGCCATGTGACCCTGGGCAAGTCACTTAACCAAAATTGCCCTACCCCCCCCCCCAAGGTATTTGAAAGTCTGTCCTCTTAGCATTGTAGACAATTTCCACTCTGATCTCCTTTATTAGTTTAATAACTGTTTAACAAGTACCAAACATTGTACTTAGCAATTCTGTTTTCATTCACAGAAACTCAATAATCAAGAAATGAAAAAGTTTAAATGACTTGAAGGGAATGGTTCAGAGCCTCAACTACTAGCACTTCCCTGGCTTAGTCCAAGATAGCAGAGTCAAGACTTTATAACATGACTTCTTAATTTTGTTTAAGGTGTTTAATTATGTGTGTACCATATTCAAATTTAAGAACATCACTATTCCCTAAAAGGAGGGATTTGGTAATTACTGATTTGGAGCAACAAGTTCAATTTCACTTTCACTAATGTAAATAGCTTCATCTCTGTCAAAATAAAAAATAAGCAATAATATTTTATAGTATACCAAATAATTACCTTCTTTAGAAATTCTGCCTTTTTCCAACTCTTTTCTAGAGACAAATTCTGCTGGTATCTCATCTGAGTCTTCTTGAATCTCCTCTTTGTCATTCAAAATAGGAGTTGGAAAGATCTTTCCAAATCCTTCATTGGTTGTTTCTCCAGGAGCAGACAAATCTAAAGTAGTTTAGTATTAACATTATTCATGTAAATGCCTAATTTAGAAAAAACTCAAGTTTTAAGAGGAAAAATAAATGATAAAGTATATGGTACTACTATCAAGTTAAATTTCTGTTCTAGGTTTGATACTGATAAGATATATAAACTTGGTAAAAAATTTAATATTTCTAGATATCTATCCTTTCTATAAAATGAATGAGTTATACCTAATGTCCCTCAGGAAGAAAAATGGATATTCAATGAGATATAGGACTTTCAAGCATTCTTGATGAAAAGACCAGAGCTCAATAGAAAATTCGACTTTAAAATACAAGACTCAAGAAAAGCATGAAAAGGAAAACATGAAACAGAAATCATGAGGGACTTAAAGTTAAACTATTTACATTGCTACATGAGAAGATGACTGTAACTCATAAGACTTTTCTCATTTTTAGGGTAGTTAAAAGGAGTATATATAAACAGAGGGCACAAGTGTGAGTTGAATATGAAGGGATGATATTTAAAAACTAAAATTAAGGGGTAAGAGGAATGTACTGAGAGAAAGAGAAAGGTAAAGGTAGAATGGGATAAATTATGTCCCATAAAACAGGCAAGAAAAAGCTTTTACAAAGGAGGGAAAGAGGGATGGTGGTGAGGGAGAGTGAGTGAACCTTATTCTCATCAGAATAGGCTCAAAGAGGGAATAAGATACACAAGCAATGGGGTATTGAAATCTATCCTACCTTACAGAAAAGTAGAATGGCAGAGGGGTGACAGAAGGGAGGTCAGATTGGGGGAAGTAGTCAGAAGCAAAACACTTTTGAAGAGTGACAGGGTGAAAGAAGAGAGAGAACAGAATTGAGGGTGGAAGGGGTAGGTGAAATAGGATGGAGGGAAATACAGTTAGCAATAACTGTGAATAAGTTTCTCTGATAAAGGCCTCATTTCTCTAACATATAGATAACTATGTCAAATTTATAAAAATAAGAGCCACTCCCCAACTCATAGATGATCAAAAGATATGAGTTTTCAGATGATATAATTAAAGTGATCAATAGTCATATGAAAAAAATATTCTAACTCTCTACTGATTAGAAAAATGCAAACTAAAACAATTCTGAGTACTATTAGAATGGTTAATAGGATAGAAAAGGAAAATGACAATGGAGGAGGGGATGTGGAGAAAATAAGCCTTGCTGGTGGAGTTATGAACTGATCCAACTATTCTATAGACAAATGTGGAACTATGCCCAAAGAGTTATAAAACCATACCACTACTAGGTTTGCATCCCAAAAGAGATATAAAACAAAAATGAAAAGGACCTATGTGTACAAAAATATTTATAGCAGCTCTTTTCTGGGGGTAAAGAATTAGAAATTGAGGGGCTGCCCATCAATTGTGGTACAGCTGAACAAGTTGTGGTATGTAAAATTATGATGGAATAAGAAATGATGACGAGGATGCTCTCAGAAAAACCTGGAAAGACCTGCATGAGTTGATGGAAAGTGAAATGTACTGTGTACAAAGTAACAGCAATATTATAAGATGATCAGCTGTGAATGACTTAGCTACTCTCACAATACAATGACCAAGACAATTCTGAAGGATTTAGGATGAAAAATGCTACCTATACCCAAAGAAAGAACTGATGGTGTCTGAATACAAACTGAAGCATATTTTTTTTTCACTTTATTTTTCTTGGGTTTTTTTGGTCTATTTCTTTCAATGACTATTATGAATATATTCTGCATGACTACACATATGTAACATATAAGGAACTGCTTGCCTTTTCAATGAGGGGTGGGAGAGGGAGGGAGAGAATTTGGAACTCAAAAGTTTTAAAAATAAATGTTAAAAATTGTTTTTACATGTAACTGAGGAAATTTAAAAATTAATTACTAAATAAAAATAAAAAAGAAAAAATAAATGCATTCTCAAAAAAAAAAAGACTTATTGAATGATTCTTCAAGCTCTAAAATATTTTGAGCCTGTGACTAGATGCCTAGGATTAAATATTAGCTTTAAGTGACTTGAGAATATTAGCATTCAAATCAATCTCTAGGTCTGGTAGAAAGTTACATCATATAGTTTAATGAAGAATACCAAATTAGGCATATAAAATACATCTTAAATATAATAAATTTTACCTTTTACTAAATGAAATACATTAAAAAGAAATGTAATTTGATTTTTCATCGTATTATATAAAAAAAAAAACCTATAAAAACTTCCTTACCACTATTTTGTTCTCCCTCTAGACCTTTTACAAACACAGAGGATATCCCAGAAGATATGTTGAATTCTATTTTTTTGTGCTCTACAGGTTGTGGCTGCTCAAACACATCTGAAGGCAATAGTGCAGGGTGTAAATTACTGTTTAAAAAATAACACCAGATTAGTCTCACCAAAGTGGGAGAAAGCAATTCTTCCAGTTAGTGATATATGATTTATGTCATTGAAAAAATCTCTCTATTGATTTCTTCCATTATTTTAATTAAAATCTCAATGTACTTATTTAAAAATGAGCGCTTTTAAGGAGAAATAATTTCTCATATATTATTTATACTTAAGGGGAATTAAAAATTAAGGCAGAATTTCAAAGACAGCAATATAAAACATGACAACAGGATAATTTTAAGTATCAAGCAAAACAAAGTTATATTCTTGAAAACAGGACTATCGAGACTTTTCCTGAAGTATTTCTCAAACCCGGTTACTTGCTCCTTCAGGGGAAACTGACTAAAGGAAAATCAAAACATTTAAATATAACTTTTCGGTGAGTTATCCTAACAGAAAGGAGAAGTCTTAATGATAATTCTATATGAGGCGATAGGACAATGAAGGTGTGGTAAAAAAGGAAAATACAACTTTTCCAATGTCTTCAATTAAAAAAAAAGCCTCAAGAATTAAAAAAAAATTCTCTGAAACCTAAACATTTCTAAATCAAATTCTATTATCAACACAATGCAAAGTCTAGAGTGCAATATCACAGTTTATTTTAACCAACTTTAATGAAATTTCCCTACAAAAGAGGGCCATAGCTATTTCTTTTAAGTTTAGAAGATATAACTCATATTTCATAACGCTACTTCATAATCTAAAAACTGATGAAATCATAAGTCTGAACTGAAAAACAACAACAAAAAGTTAGAAACCCTTGAAATTACCTATGTGAAGTAGGTGCAGGCATATTCAACATGTCCTTTATCTTTTGCCTTTTCCTTACACGGCGTTGCTTAGCAATTGTTGTTCTTTTGGGCTGAAAATTAGCCAATTCCATCAGTTTTGTCATCCTAAATTGGAAAATAACATCTTTCTTATCTAAGACTTATCTATGTCATCCTTTATAAAATGTTTAAAACTGTTCTTTCAAGACAAAGTTTTTAAGAAAATCCCAAATAAAAATTATGCATACTACTATAACTTCAAAAGAAATTCTAATCTAAGAATTTGGGGGAGGGGCAGGGGGGAAATGGTTTCAATCAAATACTTCTGTCAACAGGTCTACAGACATTTATTAAGTCCTTACTATGTACCAGGAACAGCATTAAGGTTATGAAGATAGGTAAAAGACAGTCCCTGCTCTCCAGGAGCTAATAGTCTAAACAGGAAGACAACATGAAGACAATTACACACACACACACACACACACACACACGCACACAAGCACACGCATGCACACACACAAAACTGAGGGAAAGTAAGCATTAATAGTGTTTAGAGGGTGGGAATTTTTAACTAGGACTTGAAGGAAGCCAGGGAACTAAGAGGATGGAGATGAGGAAGGAGAACACGGGAGAATAAATGGTGAAAATGTCCAAAGTCAGAAGATAGACTGTTGTGTTAAACAAATAGCAAGAAGGTCATTATCACTGGAATACAGAGTATGTATGGGTGAGTAAGATGTAAGAAGACTGGAGAAATAGGAAGGACCAGATTATGAAGGGTTCTGCATACCAAACATAGACTTTTATATCTGATCCTTGAGGTGACTGACAGGGACGTACTGAGATTTTTTGATTAGGGTAGTAGTGACATGGTCAAATCAGTACTTTAGCAAAAACAATTTGACAAATGAGTGGAAGATGGACTGGAAGAGGGAGACCAACCAACAGACGCTGCTGAAGTCAGGGTGTTGACAATGTAAGGAGATATATATGAGAAATTTATTGTAGTTAAAATCTAAAGGATTTGGCCACAGATTGAATATGAGGGATAAGAGTGAAGAGGCAAGGATAACACACAGGTTATTAGTCTAGGTAACTGGGCAAAGAGTGTACTCTCCACAGCCACAAGAAGACTTAGAAGGTGAGAGGTTTGTGGGGAAAGATGCGTTCAGTTTTGAACATGCTGAGTTTAAGATGTGTGTGGGCCATCTAGTTTGAGATGTAGACTAGATGCCTAGAGATGCAAATCTAGATATTTGAAGAAAGATTAAAGCAGGATAAAAAAAGACGATAATGAAATCCATGGCAGCTGATGGATGAAAAATATAATAAACCAAGTGAAACATTACAGATAGAGAAGAGAATAGGAACACATGACAGTGTCCTGTTGATAGGTGTAAGCTGGACAAAGATACAGTAAAGGAGACTGAGGAGGCTTGCTCAGACAAGCAGGAAAAATAGAATATCATCACAGAAACCTGAAAGAGAAAATGTCAAGAAGAAGGTGACTGACAGTATCAAAGATGACAGAGATCAAGAATGAAGACTGAGAAAAGGTCATTTAATTTAGTAATCAGTTTATCAATAACTTTGGAAAGAACAGTTTAGATTAAATAAAGTTGAAAGGTAGACTACAGAAAGTCAAGAATAAGAAGAAAGCAAGTAGAGACACTGTTTATAGATTTGGTCACCAAATGGAAAGATTTGAGACAACAAATAAGATGACAGCCAGCAGGGAAAGACTGATCAAGTGAGAGTTATTTTTGAGGATGGAGTACAGATGGGTATCAATATAAGGGGAGAGATCAAAGATAAGTAAGGCAGTGGGGGGATGACAAGAGAGAATAAACTGCTAGAGAATACAGAATGGAGAGGGATTATGTGCACACAAAGGAGTTTGCTTTGGGGAAGAAAGGCCATCTCATTATGTGAGTAGAGTTGTGAAGGAGTTGACAGTAGAAGAAAGCCATCTGAGCAATTCGAAATGAGGAAGAGGGAAGAAGAGGAAGCTCTAAGGGAATAGCCTCAATTTTTCCAGTGAAATATGAGCCAAAATTCTTAGCTAAGTAAGTGGGAAAATGGGAAGGTCTGAGAAATGAAAAGGTTTGGAAAAGTCTCTGTGGAGAGTGGCATAATGACTGAATTAGGGAGATATAAAAGAACAGCTTTGCTACTGAGATTATGTAACAAATTCATACCAAATCCAGTCAACTTAGTTTTATAATTTTCTTTAGCTTTGTTCACTGGCATTTGAGTATGAATGAAGGCAAAGGATGGTTAAGAATAATCAGTCCAAGCCTAGGGCATGACAAGTCATTTGATAAGAGTGAAAGGTACTAGAGAAGAGTTGAAATAATTCACTAAAAGGTCAAAATGGGGAAGAAAAGTCAGGGGAGCCAGGAGGTTAATGGCCCAGGAGGAAAACAAACAAACAAGCAAGACTGAGGGATTAGTGCTTATGGTGAAGACAAAGAATGTGGTTTGGAGAAATAACCACAGAATATGGAGAGGGGAATTTTAGAGCTCAAGATAGAAGTGGTGCCTACATGGGTAAAGGTAATACCAAGAACATGACTATCTGTGTGTAACTGAGGTGGGGTAGAAGACTAGGTCATAGGAAATGAATAAATTGAAAAACTAGGAGGTTAGGCTGCTAAAGGGAATTCGAACACACACACACGTGTATATGTATACATATATGTGTGTATATATATAAATGTATATATATTCACACATATATGTATGTTGAAATTCCCTCGTATGAGGTCAGGAGCTTGGGGAGAAGAGGACAAATGACAAGTCAGACACTGAACTCATCAAGGAAATAAGAGTAGTATACTGGAGGTTAGGAGACAATTTTCACACTATAGTCACTTTTAGATTCCTAATATTTATCTAAAGTTCTCATAATTATTGGTCTCTCCATGAAACTACGTTTAATTCCTTCTATCCAGTCACTCCAGACCTTGATCCCTGACTCTTACTACCCAAGTTACTTGGCTTAGTAACTGATCCCTATCTCTTGTGATCCTATTTTAAGTCTAATTATAGTCTAAGCTAGCTGCTACTCTTATGTTCCTCCTCTAACCCCAAATTCATGTCCTTGCCTGGAATCCCAGTACTCACACATCTTTCCCTATTTTAAATGACCCTCTATGCTTATGACTGACTCCCTGTTATCCATACTGGATCATGACTGGTATAACAACATTTCTTGTAGCTGCTTTTCTCAGTTTGACCTATTTGTTCCCACCCACCTGTTAACTTTGATACTTTTAAATATCAAAATCTAAAATACCAAGACTTAAATGTGTTTTAATTAAAACTAGCTGAATCTTAGGATCTTTTATCCTTGAATCCCTTATCCTATCCTTTTGCAAATCCCAACTTTAGATAGATTATTCCCACACATTCCTTCTCCAGTCCTACTTACAAACGGACAAAAACAATGCAGGAAATAACTTGAAGTGATGACTTTATCTTATCTGCTAGAAATGTATGCTAATCCCTACTGGACCCTTATCACAATAAACTCCTTATACCCTTCCCATATTGGCTGCAAATTGTGCTCCCCAGTGTCAGATCCAAACTTTCTATTATTAAGCCACCTATACCAACCACTCCCTCTTAACAGAGGACTTGGAATTTTTTTCTTTTAAACATGAAAACTGAACCTTTGTCAGAAGCTTCTCCTTTCCATTTTTTTTTTGGAGCCTGGGTCTCCATATCTCATTGAGGTTACAAGTTCAGTGGACACTCAAAGACAACCTAAATGATGGGTCCAGGAGTTCTGATTTGCTGTTTCTGACCTAAACCCATCTGTCCTTCCTTAGACAGCCTAAAAGGCTCTCCATTCCCCGAGGATCACTATTTGGTAACAGACTTAGCATGACTTTAGTTTGACTACAGCTTAGAATTCCTTAACTTAAGCAATACACCAGCCTTAGCTACTCCTGGTAGCACTGAATCTCTCATGCTCATCTTTTTCTATTCTCTCTTCCTTTTCGCTCATCTCAGAGGAAGAAAGTGCCCTTTCTCCTTAACAAGACCAACTACTCTCTGTGCCCAACATTTCATACCCTACCATCTCCATTAGCTTTCTTCTTTGATCACGCTCTTCTCTGACCTTCAAATCTACATATTCAAGAGTCAATATACTTAATTTTAATTGGTCCTTTGTAACACAATATCTTCCTAAGTCTCTAAAGTCTTTTTCTCCCCTCCAGATACCTTATGTTCCAACTACTCTGGCTTACTTTTAGTTATTTACAAATCTCCACCTTCAATTTCCTGGTTATTCTTCACACTTGGAATGTTCTAACTCTACTTCATGATTTCCATGGCTTCCTTCAAGACAGCTCAAATCCTATCTTCTGTAGGTCTTTCACAGTCCCCTCAGCTGCTGGTGCCTTCACTTTTGACATTACCTTTTTTCCCCAACTAAGTATATATTTTGTATGTGCTTAAATATTTTTATGTTGTTTCTTCATTAGAATTTAAGCCCCTTGAGGGCAGGTACTGCTTTTGTTTTTTTCTCTGTATCACCAGCACTTAGCAACAATGACTGGCAGAGTAAGTGCTTAATAAAAAACTTACTGAATGATCCTAGTAGTCCCAATTAGTGACATGTTCTTATAAACAATGTAAAGATCTGAAAAGAAAAAGGATCACCTATTTCACATTTCTCACACCTAAAACTTATTTATTACAAACCTCTCGCGGGCTTCATCATCACCACTTTCATATTCTGATTCTTCTCCACTAGTTCCTTCACCTTCTTCTGGCACAGGAGGCTCTTCAGGTGGCAAAGGAGGTATAGGGGGAAGAGGCACATGCACTGGCATATACTCTTCATACTAACCAAAAGAACCAATAAGTACTCTATGTAGTAACATGTGGAATATAAATTCAACTAGAAAAGACATCAATTTTTCCATGAACTATGTCTAACACTCTCCTGCAAAAGTCCTACACCAATGGCTCATCTTGATGTGGAAATGGCCCTGTGTTCTCACAGGCTGTGCTAGAAGTATGCAAGCTCTGGAAGATTCTATCAAGATGGAAAGATTTTGAGTACATTCCCCACTGTCCAAGGATCGACCTAGATAAGTGCAAAGACACTAATCACCAATATATTGACAACTAGTTTATGCTTTTTCTGATCAAAGTAGTCCACAAAATAAGGAAAAACAGAAAATGTTTTGTCTTCAGTATTATGGAAATCAATCCTCAAATTATATCTTTAACACAATGGCAAAGTAGTGGAAAAGGGAGTAAAACGTTCAAAGAAGTGTTTTTAGGTAACATATAAAGATCAATTAATTGTTGGAACTCTAAATGTGAAAACTCTGTTCAGTAACCAAGCAGTTGATCTATCACTAGAGGAAGAGCAACTAGCTCCTAAATTAGTTTGAATAATGAATTTCCTGAAGGGGTCCCATTATCTGAATTTACTCACATTCCATATTTCCATTATGCTGGCAACAATTACCATAGTTTGCATAATTACAACTTCAAATGAATTCAAATACATGAGACCAGGGGATTCATTATTCACACTAATCAGAATATACATCAACATTTGCATTTTGACTATAAATGAAATCAGAAGACACAGATAATTTGCAAGCTCAAGAAAAGTATATTTTAAAAATTCTCCTTGTAGGAGCAAACAGATTGGGTGAAGTTAGATTTCATCATGTGCCAAAAGTTAGTAAGAATAAATTACTGACACAGTCATCTTGTCTGTAGTGCTCATGATAAACGCTGACAAGGGAACCATCATGCATATAGTTGGAAGGGATGAAGAAGTAGAGAAATTAATAACTGTTGACTTGAATAGGTAAGTGGGTTCAGATGATGGGGACAATACAGTTTGGGATTAAAATGAAGGTCAAAGGTTTGTAGATTACTCAGCAATAATGTGAAAAGAATGTTGGATTTTGAATAAGAGGAGCTGGGTCCCAATTCTGGCTTACTACTTTTACAGTCCTGGGAAAATAAACTTTGTTGACCTTGGTTTCCTTGCATATAAAATGAGAGGGCTGTACTAAAGGACTAGAGGTTAGATCTCTAGGGATTTTTCCAGCTCTGAATATATGATCCTATAATCATTATGTCCATCAAAAATAGTCTGAAAGGGGGTGGCTAAGTGGCTCAGTGAATAGGGCACTGACCCTGGAGTCAGGAGGACCTGAGTTCAAATCTGGACTCAAATGCTTAACACAAAACTAGCCATGTGACCTTGAGCAAGTCACTTAACCCCAACCGTCCTATCTTCCCCCCTCCAAAAAAAAAAAAAATTACTGTTGTCTTTATCTGGATTAGATCTCATAACAAGGTTTTTATAGGCTCATTTTCCCCTCTGTTAATTTTTTAATGTTTTCTGAGGTAATACTGTTTGTGATTATTTTTTTTTTTGCTATCTCTTGTTCTGACTTTCAGATACTGTGATGTTCTCTAAATTCAAACCAGTGTCAATACTTATTCTGCCATTACTGAAAACTAATAATTCCAAAACTTACAATGTCTTTGGAAGTTGCACCACCAATACAAACCAAGTGACAAGTTTCTCTAAATAACGTCAGACTGATCCTTAGTCCACCACTGGACCCAACCTTTCTGAGTTGCGATACTGCCAGAGTTTGTGTTCTGTAAGCACAGCCTTTGAAAACCAAAGCTTAAATCAAAACTACAAATGCAACATAACTCAGACATATGTTCTGTATCAAAAAAAAAGTAGCTATTTAGAAAAATTGTCTTCTATTGAGAGTTTAGTAACTAAAACCTGTTGTCTATTACTTTAAGGGAAATACCCAAAATTCTTAAAACTAAAAGATGAGCTTGAAATCAGAAGATGTTTCAACTCCTACGTCTACAGCTTTTTATTTGTATGACCAAATAATTTAACCACTCTAAGCCTCAGTTTTCTTATCTATAAAATTAAGAGTTTGGATCAGACAACCTTTAAGGTCTCTTCTAGCTTTAAATCTATAATTCTCTGATACATCTTGTTTCATTACTTATATATGAATATGGAATTTTAATTACTGCCCTAAATATCTTACAGAAATAAAACTGTCTACAACAAAGCCATCTCAAAATGAGAATAATGAAGTCTTTAGATATTCATATATATTATAACGGTACTCACTTATTAAATACTAAGAGAGGCAACCAATATGTACTAGTTATCATTGGTGAAATGTACTAATCTGTTTTTTTCTCTTGCTTTTCTTCATAAACTTTTTTGGATATTATCATTCATTTACTTTTCAAAATTTTTTTCCTGTCTTTTTAAAATCTTAGGCATTTTAGTGGCATCTATTCACATTACTTAACTTCAACAGATATACTCAAGAGAATAGAAGTTATTGATCCTTGCTCTAAATATAACTATACATTTTTAAGATCATAAATAGCAGTAAGATATTCTTACCATGGGAGGTCGGGCAGTAATTGGTCCAAAAGGTGTGGGTAAATTCATTTTATTCATAAGATGAAGCACCTTAAAAAAATTTTTTTTCTAAATGATTTGGAATTAAAATGATTATTTAACATATATATAACATTACATTAGCTTAGAATAACATTCTACAGAAAGCAAATCCATAATTAACCCTAACCGTATCCACAGTCTAGTTACTGAGGTATTGAAGATTTTTACTATAATACAATATACAGAAAATAATCTAAAAAGGCACTTTTAATTTATTTCTAAGAACATACACATTCAGTAAATTTTTACTAATCTGGCTTGATTCTGAAATTATATACAGTATTCAGTCATAAATGAGCATTTGTCTTTTTAGTATTTGCCGAATGAAACATACTTTTAAGTATTTTTTTTTAAATAGTGCTAAAACAGCAGGCACATTAAAATTAGTAGATGACGGGGCGGATAGGTGGTGCAGTGAATAGAGCACCGGCCCTGGAGTCAGGAGTACCTGAGTTCAAATCCGGCCTCAGACACTCAACACAAAAAACTAGCCGTGTGACCTCGGGCAAGTCACTTAACCCCAACTGCCCTCCAAAAAGCAAAAAAAAAAAAACAAAATAAATAAATAAATAAATAAATTAGTAGATGACACTGCTTTATGAATTTATGCCAGAAACTTCTTTTAGGAAAAAACCATAACCAAGACAAAAAAGACCAACAGTCCCACATTAAATATTACTGCTATTCTAAATGTGGCAAATGAAAATTTCTAAGAGACAGAATTTGGAGGGTAAATTATAATAGACTTTATTAATTATGGTTAGCAGATATTCCATAAAATGAGGTCAGTTCTTCCTCTTGGTGACTAAAAAACACCCAGTCTGGAGTTTCTTGAATGCTTATAAAGCTTTTAGTAAAGGTGTGCACCTGAGGGTAGAAATCAACTCTGATTGGTTAGCAAATAATGAAAGAACATTATGAGAGGCGGATTTATTCTAATGATGGACTGAAAGACATGACTGATCACTCAGTCTTGGACAGAGACTTATTTCTACCCAAATCACACCCCATCATGCAGGGCAGTGTGGACAAAAGGGGTCCACCTCCACTCAGAGTTGTCAAGAATACGATGGGCCAGAATTCACCAAGACTAGAATCTCTTTATCTTCAGATAAGACCTAAGTTTTCCCATTTAGGTAGGTCTTACCCACGATTTCATTTCATCATTAACACTGCCTTTTGGAAAACTAAGCTTTGACCTAATCACCAAAGAAATAAATAATAAGAAAAAAAAATCCACCATCTCTCTAATATTAACAACTGGCTGTTTAATAATCATTTTTCTTAAAAAGAAACTGATACATAAAGTTAATTAATTCCAAATTTAAGGCAATTCAAATATAGTAATGAAATTCTGCTTAATGAAAAAAATTCTCTCTGAAAGGTAACTTAGTATCTCTTAAGGTAATATATTCTACTTTAGATAGTGCTAATAGGTAGGGAATTGTTCAATTCTAATTTAATTCAATTCTAATAATCCCCTATTTCAAACCTAAAATTGGTTTTTTTGCAACTTCTACCCATTATTCTCAGTTCTGCCTCTGGGGCCATCTTTAGCAGTCTATTCTTTACCATGTGACAAATCTTTTACATAACTGGAAATAGCCAGCAAGTCTCCCGGTTAGTCTTTTTCTATGTTGTAAGTTCTCAGATCCTTTAACTGATTTTCCCATGTTATGTTCCTGAAACTCTCTCCATCTTAAGAATGCCCTCTAATCTAGGTGGCTAGGTGGTGCAGTGAATAGCGCACAGGCCCCGGAGTCAGGAAGACCTAACCTCAAATCCAGCCTCAGACACTTAACACACTTACTAGCTATGTGATGACTTTGGGCAAATCACTTAACCCCAACTGCCCAGCAAAAGGAGAAGAAGAAAAAAAAGGAAGGCCCTTTGCTGTCTAGTTTACCAATGGACTTCTCAAAATGTGGTGGCCAGAACCAAATCTCCAGATATGGTTCGATGACAGCAGAGTAAGCAGGACAATCAACTTCCCTAGTAGATTAGAACACCTGTATTTCAATGCATCCTAGACTGAATTATGCTTTCTGGGTTACCATTTCATACTGTTTACTCATTATTCTTGTAGCCCCTTAATTCTTGGATTTTTAAAGATTTATGTGATGTCATTACAGGCTGGATTGAATAGCAGCATGTAAAATTACATTCATTTTCAAAAGTATAAATTTCCTCCACTTGCCTGTACATAGAACTTAGGCACACTTGCCAAGGCACTTGCTATGTTGGCTAGTATTGTGCTTGAAGGTGGTGGATACAGGTACTTGAGGCACGAATTTAAAGGAAAAGTTAGCCTACAAAAAAAAATAATTCTTATCAAATTTTAAGGTAAATTATGCAATATTACTAACACATTTCCAAAAAAAAATTGAAAACAAAGTTATTCAAGGCTTTTCCTCAATAAATGGTGAAGCAGGCAATTTTAGAAAAGTAAAATAAACATCCATTTGAAAATGTTCAAAATCATTAATAATCAGAGAAAAATCCATTTAAAGAACTCTTCTAATATTACCTCTATCAAATAAAAGGAAAAAATACAATATTGGAAAGGTTGAAAAATAATAGGCATATAGTGGTGAAATGAGATTTGTTCTGATCATTTTAGAATATAAATAGGAATCACGTGGCTAACAGTATATTACTCACCTTACAACGCTGTTGTTAAGTGCTTGCAAAATTAAAACACTATAGTTACTATGATATAAAATTTGGCAATTTTGTTTATTTTTCCAAGTAAATTTATTTAACAGGTTTGGCCTATTTTGGAGCCAATAAGGTGGAACATTTCAAAAAATATATTTCTCTTCCTAATGCCTTGATTTAATTTTAAAACAAAGCCAAAATCCCAGCATTTCCTCTAAAGTAATGCCATAATTGTTTTTCATAGATGTTTACTTGAAAAAATTCAATGGTAATTAAGTTGGCTACTCACAAAGTTTAATTAATTTTCAAATTAAATTATATTTTATTTTCAGTTCTGAATTCTATTCTCCCACTTCTCCCTTTGCCAGCTATTAAGGCAAGAAAAACAAAATCCATGAAAAATCAGCATAGGTGAATAAAATAAATTCCTGCATAAGATACATAGGACAAAAAAAGGGGAAAAAAAAGAAAAATGTTTTGATTTGTGTTACGGTTTTTGGGTCAGGATGTATAGGTCTCATCTATACCCTTCCTCAACAGGCCTTGGGCATCCCTGGCTCCCACTTACTTCAGGAGAAACAGCTGCACAGAAAACTCAGGACACAGGACTTGCTTCTAGCTACATTCTCTAAACCAGGCGTGGCTGGAACTCCCTCTACCTCCGGGTAGCTTGTATTTAAGTCCTTTCTCCAGGGCCCCTTAGGGCCCCTCCCCTGGCTATGCCCTCTTGCATCACCCTGAAGGTGGAGAGATAATCCTGCTTATTGCAAACAGGTGCAGCCTTCCCATTCCACCCCCCAGGTGATCACGTGCACTCCTGTTAGCTGAGGACCAGTTCAACCCATCACCAACAAGAGACCCAACAGATTTGTATTCTAAGACCACTAGCTTGCTATTTGGAAGTAGACAGCACTTTTCCTTATGAATTCTTAGAATGGTGGTTAATCACTGTGTCGATCAGAGTTCTTAAGTTTTGCAAAGTTGTGTAGCTTTACAATATTGTTATTGTATAAACAGCTCTCTTGGTTCTCCTCCACTTCACTTTGAATCAGTTCATATACATTTTCCTAGATTTTTCTGAAACTTTCTCCTTCAATTCTGTTTTTCCTGTGCAAAAATATTTTATCACATGCATATACTGGTTCAGCCAATCCCCAACAAATAGGCACACTTCCTCAGATTCCAATTCTTTCTCATCACAAAAAAGAATTACTCTAAATATTCTAGTTACATAAATCCTTTCCCTTTTTTTTTTAAAATATCTTTTTAGGGTATAGACCTTGTAGTGGTATTACTGGCACAAAGCATATGCATAGTTTAATCACTTTTGAGGCATGGTTCCAAATTGCTTTACAAAATAGCTGGACCAGTTCAGAGCTCTATCAGCAAAATATTAATGTACCTTGTTTTCCACATCCTCTCCACTATTTGACATTTTCATTTTACATCAACTTTGCCGACCTGATGGATGTGAGGTGGCATCAGTTATTTTAATTTACACTTCTCCAATTGTTACTGCAATCAATGTACTTTTAATACATACTCACTAAAGATATGTCCATTAGATGTGTTACAAAGCACTGAAGTATAATCTCTAACTTCAAAACTATTTTACTTTCATTAAATTTCATAAAAAGAACAAAACTGCTGAAAAAAAGAAAAGACATGAAAGAAAAAAAGAAGAATGCTAACCCATGATTTGGTGCAATTCCATTTTCTATGGTCAAACAACTTGGCTCTTTTTTTTCTTTATCTTCTTCTACAGGTTCATCAGACCTAGAAAATAAAAGATCAAAATTGGTCTTTTAAAACTTTATCAAGAAAATATATGCAGTATATATATATATATATATATATATATGCAGTAAATTGAGACATGAAGTTAATTCATCTAACAAACAAAAGTGCACTACGCTAGCTGCTTCAGATGATAGAAAAAAAAATAAATTATAGCTGTCCTGAAGATGTTTATACAACTGTTATCTTATAATGTAGTAGTAAGATTTTTATACAACTGTTATCTTACAGTGCAGTAGTAAGAAGACATGGACTCTTCAGCTGGGCAACACACTTGACACAATACTGGGCTTGGATGGTATGCAAACCTGGGTCAGTCATCTACCACTTCTCATCCTCAAATTCATCACAGGTGAAATGGAAATAATAATAGCACCTACTTTATAGGATTGTTGTAAGAAATTTAAAAAGAATATGATGTGTTTCTCAAAACTTTAAAGGACTGTATAAAGGATAACTTTTACTATTAAGTTGTGACAGCCAGGTGACAAAGTAGATAGAATACAAAGCCTGGTTCAGGAAGAACCATCTTCCTGAATTCAAATCTAGCCTCAGACACAGACTAGCTGTGTGACCCTGGGCTAGTAACTTAATATGGTTTGCCTCAGTTCTTCATCTACAAAACGAGCTGGAGAAGGCAAACTAATATAGTATCTTAACATATCAAGTAGAATTTAATTAGTTTTTAAGGCACTGGGATGCTAGGTATTAGAATATAGAAATATAAACAAAAATTCCCTCTTCTCAAAGAACTGTTGTTTTAAATGGGGGAGACAATTTGTAAGTATAGATAGAAATAGACACAGTTAATCAACATAAGGTAATTCAAGAAAGAGGGCACTAGCAATGAAAGTGGTATCAGAACCGAGTACTGAAGGAAGAGAGGGATTTTATGAAATGGAGGCAAGGACAGAGTACATAATAAGTCTGGAGGACAGTGAGTATAGTGTCTCAGATTGGAGAGGGAATGCTGTGAGGAGAAGAGATGAGGCCAGTATGGTTGAAGCTTAGAATGTGAAAAGGGCAGTAGCATATAACAAAGTTAGAAAGATAGGCTGCAGTCTGTGAAAGGTTTTAAAAGTAGGACAAAGGAATTTATACTTTATTCCAAAAACAAGAGGTGGCTGGTGTTGTTTATTGGATATAGGTGTGATGTGGTCAGATTAGCACTTACAGGAAAAAAAATCACTTTGGCAGCTATGTGAGAAACATACGGCAGGGAGGCCAATGAGGAAACCATAAGCAAAAATCTATGTGAGAGGTAATAAGGGCCTGAAGTAAGGGTAGTGGCTATATAAATAGAGAAAGGGTAAGATGCAAGAAATGTTATGGAGGCAGCAACAGCAAAATCACTGAGGAGTCTAGCTATATCCAATAGAAGTGTTACAGACCAGAGAGATTGGGTGGGTTTTGAGGGAAAGATAGGAAGTTCTGTTTTAAACATAATGAGTTTGAGATATCTATAGGACATTCATTCTGAAATGTCTGAAATGTTGATAGAAGACTGAAGCTCAGGGAGAAAATGGGGCTGGACATAGAGAACTGACAATAATCTGCAGGGGAAGTATTAAATATATGGGTACTAATAGTCATCAAGAGAGTAAAGACAGACAGTTTTTTTTTAAAGAGTCTGGATAGAAAAAGATATAGGATGATAGTATGAGATGACTGTTAAGGTCCACAAGTTTTCTAATAAGAGCTAAGGGGCAGTTACATGGCGCAGTGAGTACAGCACCAGCCCTGAAGTCAGGAGGACCTGAGTTCAAATTCAGATTCAGATACTTGACGCTTAACTAGTTGTCTGACATTAGGCAAGTGACTTAACCTCAACTGCCTCCCCCCAACTCCTCCTCCCTCCCCACTCAAAAAGAAAAAGACTTAGCCATGTTTAAAAGCAGTAGGGAAGAGGAAGGAAGTAAATAGTGGATAGGGAGAGGCTGAAGATTAGACAATGAGGTAATCAAGGGCATCATTTTCTGGAGATAAGAGGGGATGGGATCAAGAGCAAATACAGAGGGACTTGTGTTGGCTGGAAGAGTCATTTCATAATCAAAGACTAGGAAAAATGAGCAGAGGGTAAGAGATGAGGTCAAGTGGTTCTAAAATGAAGAGAAGGAGAGAAGAGGGAGCTCATATTGAATGGTCTCAATTTTCTCATTAAGGTAAAAGGTAAAGTCTTTAGCTAAGAGATTAAAGGCTGGCAGTAGAGGTGAAGGTGTGGGAGTTTGAGAAACTGAGAAGACTTGGCATAGCTTGCACTGGAGTAAGACAAGGAAAAAACCAGGGAAGACTGACTACTCAAGGGAGGGTCCAATTAGAGTTCAAAACCATGAACTTATCAAGTACTCACTACGGTTCTAGAGCTCTAGACAAAAGGATGTAACCAAGAGGGAAGACGAGAGAAATCCAGGATTGGTGCTTGTCAAGAAAAAAATAGCAACAGAACACTGAGGCTAGAGTTTTGATAGCTGATTTAAATGTGGAAAGCCATGAAAATAAAAATCACTAAAATTCCAGCTCTACCACTTACCAGTCATATACATTTGATCAAGTAACTTCAGTTTCCTTATTTCTTGAAGAATGACGACCTTTACAATTCCCTCTAATACTAAGATTCTAGGTCGAATATTTTTCAGTGAATGCCATCAAAACCCCTAACTTATAAATAAGCTTTGATATAAAGTTTGCTTGTAACTTCATTGCTTGATTTCTGCTATATTTCCTATAAAGTTATCAACAATATTAGGTTCCCAAACCAACATACAAAAATTACCCAGAATTCAATGACAAAACAGGACAACTAGCCATAATGGCTAACAATGCTTCTATAGGAAAAATTCACTCAGTTTCAACTTGGGATGCTAAGACAGTTCTACACAACATACAGCCCACCAAGTGATGTATGAAATCCTTTGGCAGGTTGGAAGCAGCCCTCAGGCCATATGTTGTGCAGACCAGTGCTAGGATCATTCTTTTTCCTTTCCTCATCCCCACATCCTATGGCCACATATCTCTGGGCAATAGGAATGGAGACGTCTTCCTCTCTCCAAGGAGTCTAACATTGAAGGAAATAACATAGCTAGAACTACTCAGTCTATTACAAATGTATGCTATTTACTCTGACCAAGACCCTCAAAGTTATACAGAAATCCTTTTATTCTTCCCTGATTGATTCAGATAGCACTCTCCACAGCAGCTATTCCAAACCCATTGTTCTTTTCTCAAAAGACGAAACATCACCCCGTCCACTCTTCTAGTAAGAGGATCTCAACTTCACTTCCTCCCCCCAAATGAGGTTACTGAGAATAAATTCTTTTTCTTCAGTGATGTACCTCAAATGTCAAATAAATGTTTGAACTAAAATAATAAATTTCTAAATGTGTTCATTAACATAATATCCCATAACATGAATTCTCTTTACTTACTGGTTTCGACAGTTATAAGCTTTACTTAGAAATTTTTCCCCAAAAAACACAATTTCCTATTCTAAAATAACTTCAAAAATGTGAGAATAAACAAACAAATCTGGTAACCTACCTTTTCTTTTTCTCTGAATATGACGTCTGACATACGGAGGAAGCTTGGTCTTGTTCTTTTGCAAATTCAACAACTAAAGTGTGACCTAAAACTTTCAGCTGATGAAGTCTTGATAAAGCCTTCAAATGACACAAAACAAAGAAGCAAAATTTGACAAATGAATTAAACATTTAAAATTCACTTATTAGCAACATTTTTAATTAATGGTCTCCATCCCAAATGCTCTATCATCTAAGTTCATAAGTCATGAACCTTGAAACTGACCAAAATTTTAAGTATGTGGTCATTCTAAAAAGAAAAAAAAGTCTTTAAGATGCTAATGATGAGGTGTAGGCTCTGGGACCCCTCCTTGAGCTCTCCTTGCATCTTTGAGGTACAAGGAAACTCCTTGAAGTCTGACTGAATCTTCCCATGTGATGAGGCATTTGCAGAGGCCCTAAGTATTTCACTGGGGCTGGGCCCAAACTTATTACTAGTCTGGCCCTCCATAGTCCATCTCCTTCTCATCCTTGAGCTTATTAAAATATCACTCCTCTCTAGCATAGACCTCATTAACTTCTCCTGAAGACCCTGCCCAAACTCATTACTGGAGTCTGACCTCATTGACTCCTCCTGAAGACCTTCCCCAAACTCCTCCTCTAGGCCGTCCCTAGATTCCTCTGTATATAAGAATCCCATCTTCCCTCCATGTGGTGTGAGAGCTCCACAGAATGCCCTAGCACAGACTTGGTCTGTGTGAGAGCACCACAGAATGCCCTAGCATTCTGGTTTAACAATATATTGGAAGAATGGATCAACTACTCTAACTAAGGCTTTAATTGCTACAGAGGCCTCACTTATCTATGGAAATCCTGCTAAATTTAAACATGGAACTCTTAATTACCATCACAGGACTTGGAGGGGCTGAAATATCAGCAAGACAAGTTAAAATAACAATGAAAACTGGACAATTACCTAAGATAGAATATACTGTGGTTATTGTACCCATTCCCAAATATATAATTGGAATAGATATACTGAAAGGTATGACTCTGAATTTACCTGAAACTATAAAAATGAAGAGGGTACCCAAAGAGGATTAGGGTTGCCCGAGACCCCAAAACACCAACATGCCACATCTTGCCAAAAGAAATCAATTCAAGTCTTCTCAGCCAAAGAAAAGTAAAGTTTAAAAGTTTGCCATGTGGGGTAGACTCTTAAGGAGCCTGTCTATGCTAGGTCATTCTATGGCACTGTCACACAGCAAGTCTCTGCTATGGTATTCTGTGGAGCTCTCACACCACATGGAGGGAAGATGGGATTCTTATATACAGAGGAATCTTAGGGGTAGTCTAGAGGAGCAGTTTGGAGAGGGTCTTCATGAGGAGTCAATGAGGTCAGATTCCAGTAATGAGTTTGGGTAAGGTCTTCAGGAAGAGTTAATGAGGTCAATGCAAGAGCGAATTGATATTTTAATAGGCTCAAGGGTGAGAAGCAGATGGACAATGGAGTGGGCCAGGCTAGTAACAGAGGTTTGGGCCCAGCACAATGAAATACTTATGGCCTCTGCAAATGCCTCATCACATGGGAAGATTCAGTCAGACTTCAAGGGGTTTCCCAGAGCATGTACCTCAAAGATTCAATGAGAGCTCAAGGTGGTTCCCAGAGCCTACACCTCATCAGTAACAGGGATGAGAGAAAAATCTAATATCTGATTCAAATATTTAACTTATTACAACTAAAATTAAGAAAAATACATTTCAACATTGGTGAAAATACCAGTTATTTAAATCCAATTTTACAACAATGATTTATTTTATCCATGTGGCTGCTTTGTCAAGAATTACTTACATATTTAGCTTTTATTTTTAGTGGCAGAACTAGGAAAATATCATCAATGTTACTCAAGTCAAGAAATATTTACTGGGTAATCATGTGGGTAGGCTAGAATTGCTACTACCAAATTCACTACCTGAAGCACAACTTCATATCATAAGTATCAGTAATCCTATTACCTCACTTTGGTTTCTTAAAATCTCATTTCCTCTAAGCTCAGCTCAAGTATACCTTCTATATGAGGTCTTTTCCAATGTTGCCAGCTGCTAGTATTTTCCTCTCAAAACCACCTTATATATTTTACTGGCCATGATCATGCTGTGTTTTCCCAACTAGGCTATTAGTTCCTTGAAAAGAGGATTTGCTGCTGATTTTTTCTTTGGATCTCTAGTGCTTAGTATAGTACCTAGCACCTTTTATATGCTTAATAGTGGCAAATTTCACCGGAGTATAAGTCACATGTACATTACATGTACAAAGCTCAACCTTAGTTCAAATTTTGGTTTACATTCAATCCTCCTAATAATTAGATGAAACTGTCTACCTTGGGCAACATGAAATCACTACAATCAAATCTACTACACGATTTAGGACCACAAAACCTAAAAACATTCCAACTTGCTCTTTTTCTTTTCTTGTTCAGAAGCCTCAGTGCAAGAAAGGTCTAGTAACTGGTTTTGTTAGTTCACTTTAAATATTTGCAGAAACAGCTCAATTCTTGCTCTTCAGTTATCTACTTGAATATGTGTACCCTTAGATATGCCTATTAGGCACTTCTATGCCCTTAGGGAGGTTGAAAGAGGGAAAGGAAAGGGTAGCATAAGGAAGGTCAAGAGTATATGTGAATAGGCCTCAGCTCAGTAGTCCAAATTTGCTAAGAAACTATAGATAAAATGTTTAGGGTCAAGAATATCACATACCTTTACTGCTGCTTTTTCATTAGGGAAAGTAGCAAAAGCAGTGTGTTTCTGAAAGAATCAAAATATACAAACTATGAATAGCACCAAAATATACTTGAAGGCAAGAGTTAGACCCATGGTTAAAAGACACAAAATCATCAAATGTAGGAAAATCTGAGAGGATCTTCTACTAAGCTACACCAAAGAAATAAACACCCATAACATTTTACTGTCCCTCTTTTGTAATCTCTAACGCAAAGCATTAAGTTTTTTCATTAGTAGGAAAATCATTCTTTATGTTGTTGCTTAAATATATCCCTTTTGCCCATCTTCATGGAAAAATTCTATTCTAAAAAGTATAGTTTAAAAGGACAGAAAAATATAAAAGCAGCAAATATCAAAAGTTACTGTGTGTGGCAGACGAACAATGATCTTGTCTTTGGTTACCTCAAAATGGAGTTCTGTTTTTAGACAATACAGATCAGTCTAATACTAATTTAAATTAGTTTCAACTGAAGTACTTGAATTTTAAAATTTATATCACTTTTCTTACTTATATGGAAAACATAACATTGGCATGTAAGTAATAGAAACACATAAGGAGTGTAGTCTAGTAAAGAAATCACTAGATTTAAAGTTGGAAAAGACATGGGGCAAACGGTTACTTGTCTCACCATTATCAAGAACACCTCGGACCTTTTCTGAGAAGGTAAATTATGAAGAAGTCTACTGGATTATAAGATCTAAACATTGGAACTCTGAACCCCTCAGTACCCTTCATCTGACAGATGAGAAAAATGAGGTAGAGAGAGTCAGGGGCTTGCCCAAGGTTCACCTCAGGACTTAAGTGGCAAAGTCAAAGTTCTTCTGACTCCCAATACAGGTAGCAAGGCATAGAACTAAGGCATAGCTGGTTTTGGAACCGAGACTTGGATTAAAGCTTCTACACTTTGCAATTCACCATCACCGTTTCCGGCCTCAAAATGTGCAATTCAGCAAAGTCGAGGGGTTACAAGGGGAAGATGAAGGGATCGAACATTAAAAACATTCTGCTTAATTAAAGGAGGCATTTTGTGCTGCACACGGAGCTGAGTTTGGGGCGAGAGCTCCTGCGTTCTAATAATTCAGGCTCTATTACTTGCTGATTAATCCATTTCTTCACTACAGCCTCACAAAGAACCCGTGGGCTAGGGTCTTCAGCACGTATAAACAATCACCGCCCTCACTCCCTTTAGAGTGGAAGAAACTGAGGCTAGGAGACATGAAAGACTTGCCAAGGATCATTTTGCTTGTCGCCCTATCTCCACCCCCCCCCCACCCACCCCCACTCCTAGCTTCCTCTCTGAGTCTTGTCCCGATGATCTCAAAGCTTGTTTCTAGCCCCAGATTCTGGGAGGTATTCATTGGTACCCAGGTACTCGGATTCTCGACTGTTTCCGGGACAGTTATCCAGGTTAGGAAAAGGGCAAGAGGCCTCCAACTCGGGGCCTCTCAGTTTCACTCACCTCGCACCAACCAAGCCACCCTTTCCCCCATCCTCCCCTCCCCCGTGAGACTCGGGCCCTGCGGGACCTCTGGGGCTGGCCCTTCCCTACCAAGCGGCCCTTGTCGGACAGGACCCGCACGGCCTGGGCTCCGAAGTGCTTCAGGAGATGCTCCTTCTCCTCGGCCGTCAGCTCGGCCGGCAAGTGCCGCACCAGGAGGGTCTTGTTGGCCCGCGGCAGAGGCGACGTGGAGGGGCCCTGGCAGCCCCGCGATAGTGGGACCTGCTCTGGCGCAGCCATCCTCCCGAAGGGTGCCGGCACCTCGGGTGGAGTCTGCGGTGACAGGAATCCGAGAGGACAAGCACAGAGGGCGGCTCCGAGACGACAACCGGAAGCGCAGTCTCAGCGAAGACAACACGAGAACTGGAGCGTCATCTCGCGACATCCTCGCGAACTAGCGCGCTGCGCATGTGCAGAGAAAGGTTTCTCTCGTTCTTCTGGTGGCTGTGATTGTGACCAAAAAGGGGCTAGAAAGCAAAAGGTGAAGAGCTTAATCCCCAGCCTGACCTAAGCTTGACTTGTCTTTTCAAGCACGCCGTATATTTTTGAGACTTGGGCGGTGGGTGGGGGCGAGGGAGCGAGAGTTCTGCTTTCACCTAAAAAGTACGGGTGAGGGCGCTTCATTAAATCTCTCTTTCCTTGTGGGCGGGACTGGCTCTTCACGCATGCGTAGCGCTGCTTGGTCCTGTCCCGGAAGTACTTTCAATATTCTACTCTGGGCATTTAATGATCCAGCAATGTTATTTAGAGCTCATGTAGTCTGGACTCTTCATTTTGCGTATTAGGCGTTTGAGGCGACTAGATGACCTTTTAGAAAGTGTGCTGGACTTGGAGTCCGGTCAGGAAGAATTCAAACCCTACCTCAGACTTTAGCCGTGTTGTCAGGCTACAACAGGATGGCCTCTGCCTGGAATAGATTCACGCATTCAAGCCTACTTTCAGTCAAAGTGGCAAAGTTTATCAGTAAAGGGTATACTGGGGGCAAGATTCCTGGTGAACCTTGCAATTTGATGGGGATAAGACTGATGCTTATATACAAAAAAGGAACAGTGAAAAGATCTGGATGGTATTAAAGAGTGCTAAATAATAGGGAGGTGGAGGGGGGGGGGGCAAGTACAACTGTGAAAAGGGTATTCGGTGGTCTGGAGTAGGTCAAGAGTAGCTGTGAAAGGAATGTGAAGTGGCTAGGTGGGGTGAGGTGGACCAGATGCCTTGGTTGAAATTCAGTGCTTTAGGCTGCTGAAATGTGTGGGAAATTTCAGGGATTGAGTTGCTTTCAAAGACATGGACCTTTTCTTTTATAGGTCCAACTCTCATCACCCCATCAGTCCCTGAGCTCAGACAAACACCTGCAGGAACTGTATTCTGGTCATGAAGTCCTCCTATAAAACAAACTTGACTTAGTGTTGCTGTTAGGTCTCCTTGCCATAACTACGCCTCACTGTGTAGCCACTGCTATATGTATTAAGATTTTGCCTCAATAAAGCCCATCTCCTTTAGGAGGCTATGGCACCTGTATCTAGTTTTCCTCCTCCAGCAGAATGAAGACAACTTTTTGCTTATGACTACTGTTAGCTCTTTGGTTTTATTTATTTAGAGTTAACTGTGATTGTGGTACTTTCAAGGTTAATAGCAGTTGCATAACCTCTGAAATTCTTTGGTCATTTATTTTCAGAGTTTACACTTAAAGAGATTGTCACATGATGTGGACTTAAGATTCTTCATTATACTGATTGCCCCTGTTATGGGAATCTGAAGATCTTCCCTGCCCCTTTGCCCCTTGATAGGCTTAAGTGAATCTGAGAACCTTCCCTGATCTGAAAATATATTCTTCCCCCAATAGGCTGAATGTGGTCACTTGGAGCCTGTGGCAGGAAGTTTGTTTTTCAGGAATGCCCACACCTTATTACAGATGTTGGTGCTTCCTTCTCTGGTAACTAACTAGGGATGGCTGTAATGGTCAAACAGCTGGAAGCCCTGTCTGCTGATCTGTTTTTCTGTCTGCTTGTAACTTCTGCTTGTAATGTCTGTATTCTCTGGAGTTCAGGGTGCTGACTTTTTCCCCTGAAGTAAGTAAATGATAAATGTTTGATTGATTAAACTAAGATTGTTAACCCATTTTGAGTTGCTTTCCTTTAGAAAAGCAGATCTAAGAACCTAAAATCTAATATTGTTGTGTCAGGCTGCTTAACTCAGTAGCCTAAGGGCCACCTTAGGCTGTATTCTCAGGAGAGACTGAAGAGACCAGAGGTGAGAAAGAAGTGTACAGCAGCTGTCCTTCACTGTATTGTAGAGTCCTCCTTAAATACTCTAGAGGCAGCATGATTCTCTTGTGCACTGGAGGAGTGACCAAAGGAGGACAGGCCAAGCCAGCTGTCTCAGCTGCTGCTCATCAGGCAAGCAGTCTCACAAAAGACTTCCCCATCAGCTTAGCAACTGGGCTGTGACCCTCAGCACCACAGGTACTTTTAGACTCACCCTGATCCCTACAATTCACCCTTTTTGTTTTAGAAAAGTGCCAAGTGAGTATCAGCTTGAATCATGGCTAAGCTATGACAAAAACATTAAACCAAACAAAGGAGAACCACAAAACAATAATATGCTTCAACTATGAGGTTTTAGACATTAACACAAAATGTCCTATATTTATAACCACAGTCCAATGCTGTTTGAATTAGCTGCTGATATTAAATCAATTCTGGCTTGTTCTTCACAGCCTTATGATACATTGAGCTTGCACCATTTGGTTTTACCCCGTAGATATAGATATAGCAAGAGACTAACTGTACAATTCATACAAGTCACATCAAACACCTCTTGAGCTCCTATTATATTATGTCCCCACATTTTCACTATGCAACAGAACATCAAACACAAAGTTGGATCATTTTAAAAGGATATGGGGGACTTAACTAAATGTAGAATTAACCATTTGCAAAAGAGGGTTATTAGCAGCTATACAAATTATCAGTCCATGGCAAATCTTACATTTGTATAAACACTGATAAAACAATTCAGTGAAGGAATTCATTTTTTGGCATTTCACACTACAACTGAGATACAAAGAGTGCTTCACTGGAAATTTCTCTAAGATACCCTTGTCAACAGAATTAGCCTGTATTATGCACAACTGTTTAAAGATAGGACTCTTTGAAGAGGAATGGTAACTGTCCTGAGTTTTCCCCAAACATGCTCAAGTCTAAAAGCTATATCCAACATTTGCTTGTACTTTCCAGTCCCCAGACTTGAGCACATGTTGCCATGTTCCCCAATGCTGTCCCAAGCTGTTATCACAATTGGTCCTATGGAAACCATGGCTTTCCATAGTCCTTTCCAAGTTCTGTCTTTTGATGGACTCCACATTTGCACGGGAACAGAATATATTGTATATAGTTTATGATGTGCCATCAGTGGCAATCCACTGTAGCTTGACTAATGGAGCCAATGGTGTGGTGGGTGGGCTACATTGTTCCACATGAGCAGGTGGTGAGATGGCGAGCATGGTGAAGGCAGCAGGCAGCAGCCACATCCCTTGCTGATTCATCTGGTGTGGTCCATTCATTGGGACTGGCGCCTCTTTTTCCTTTTCTGCTGCCGGTTTAGATAATGTAGACACTCTTTGCAGGAACCCACTGTTGACTTTCATCTATGGAGATAGAAGCATACCCTGGCCCCCACATTATGAGGGAATAGGGGCCTTCCTAAGTACCTGTGGGTGTCCTACACATTACTTTTCCACCACTGCCACCTCTTTGCCAGAACCCTAGCTTCATACTCTACAGAGCTGGTGCATTGCAGGTGTGAGATCCTCAACAGTGTATAACTATCATGTTTATATGGTCCTGTCTCACAGGGCCTGGGCCATCTCCCCCTTTTTGTTTTTAAGATATAGCTCCATAAGGTTAGAGGGCTAAGATTGTTTGGGCAATAGGGTCATCCACAACCATGTTCGTCAATAAGTGATCAGCCCTTTGTTGCCATCAAAAATGAAATCAAGGCCATCAATGTGAGATCGCACATGAAGAATGTAAATAGGGTGTGCACAAGTTCGAACAGCTTGTTGGGCTTGGAGGAAAAGCTCTATGATATCAGTTGGATCCTTCTTTAGGATCGCTGTTAACTGTCCCTTCCATATTATAATAAAGAATAAGGATTTACTAGGTTTCTCTTACATAACATTTTTCTTTCTCAGAGTTAAACTTAAAAATCTTAGAAATCTTTTCAAATATTTTGCAAATTTCTTAGCAAGTTTTAAAATAAACAAGTTTCTTTTTCAAACAATGACCTTGCCTCTAGAGATAGTTTCCATGGGCTTTTCGTAGTCTTACAACACAGGAATAACTGAGAAGGACTTTAAGGAGGGGCTGGTGGTGATGTCCCTGCTTTGTTAAAATCCCATACATGCAGGAGGAATGGTCTGAATGGACAGAATTAATCCAAATGAAGTTTTCACCTAATATCCTCCTTTCTACATGCAGCAATCAACTAACTTTAGATTTTATTGTCAAAACAGCAAAGTAGGGGCGGCTAGGTGGCAAAGTGAATAGAGCACTGGCCCTGGAGTCAGGGGTACCTGAGTTCAAATCCGGCCTCAGACACTTAACACAAAAAACTAGCCATGTGACCTTGGGCAAGTCACTTAACCCCAACTGCCCTCTAAAAACAAACAAAAAAAAACAGCAGTGTAACTTTGATAATAATTTCCATAAGTGATAGCCAAATGGTTTTAGATATAACTTCCTTTTTGACTATAGGTAAAGGTGTAAATACCTGGTTTTCTGTAGGGCACATACACACATTACAAAACCCAAGTGACTTAACTGTTTTTAAACAAATTCTACATCTTTTGATTCCAACAAAATTCAACCTAAAATTTTGCTGATAAAACACTACCTCTGGCTTACAATGATTCCTCAATCTTCATTACCCTCGAATTTTACTATGGTTAAGAAAAACCACAAGGACACCAATTTCATTTCCAAATCATCACTTGCAAAAGCTACTAACAAAAAAATTAGGCTTTTCTGCTCTTCTCACAGCTATAGAGTCTTATTGTGGATTTAGAGTTTCTAATGGAGAGGTTCATTTGTTTATCTAAACAAGGTGTGGGCTTCAGGGTGACTCAGGGCTTTTGTTAGTTGGGATCCTTGTTAGATCTATTATGAACTTAAATTCCCTATTATTTTTACAATACTCTCTCTCTTACTCTGCTAATTTTACCTTGTACTTCAGTGCTATGTTTTTTCCCAAAAATTTTCTTAGTGAAATACTTAAATATATCAACCCCCCACTCAAAGGGAGTGGAACTTCTGAAAAAATTTTCAGAAGCATGAAAAGTTCCACTTCCCCAAAACTGGGGAACTTGAAGCTCTTACCTTTCAAATGTTTCTTTACCAAATCTTAGTAAAATTCCAACTTGCCTAAATGCCAATTAGTAAAATAAATTCTGACTTATCTTAGCACTAGGTTATGAATGGTACTAATTCACTTTTTCACATTTCCATTAAAATAACAAGAATAAGTTCAAATTGATTTTTAGTAGCATTCCAATACACAAGATTTTTTTTTCTAGGCAAGGAATGGTTAATTGTTTATTTGTTTACCTTTTCGATCTAAGGGGAAAATTGCCATCTTATTTCTTATCACTGTCTCCTCACTCCACTTGGCCAAAGTGGAATGAAGGGAAGGAGATTTTTAAACCTTTGAAAATCTCAGAACTCCTTGTTCACGCTTTTCTTACAGAATGACAAATGACTCACACACACTTGCTCACATAAAGACATAAAAGACAAAGCAGACAGACACAAAAACCAGAATGGATCCAAAAGCTTCATAAAGAATTCATAGGAGATCTCCTGAAAAAACTTAACAGCTGCTAGCTCTCCAGATAATAATGGAAGCCAGGTGAGACTTGATAATATTAGAAACAGCTGTATCACACCAGAGTATTTGAGCCACCCCTGGCACCTTTATTCCTGATGTTAAACATATCCTTAATATATACCAAAGAAAAACAGCAGAAATCGGGAAATGCTAGAGTCCCTCCTTCATCAACTCCTCCAGAGTTTTTTCTAATGCAAAAATAAAGGGCTCATTTGTTTTTTGGCTTATTTGTGCAAAGATTTCGTTGTCCTCTTTGATCACAGGGATCTTGCTCCAAGCATGTTGAGCACAATTAGAGATATTTAAATAGGCCTCCTCTGTATAGTCTAATTGTTGGGCTGTATCTGCAAAAGGACCAGTGCCTGAAAGTTGTTGAAACACCATTTGCATATGCACACCAGGTGCTAATTCAGCACGGTCCAAAAAACTGCCTGCCCTGGGATCAATATTGCTTTGGCTAATGCCTTCCAATCATTGGGACACAGAATGGACTTTGAGATATTTTCCAATTGGTATAAGAATTCCCAGCTGCCTATCATATCCCCTTTTTCTTGCACCCTCTCTAGAGTTTTCTCTAATGCAGAGCATGCACACAGGACACCTGAGGAAACTCTAGTATTGATTTTTTAATTTTGAGCCATAGTTCCCTTTTCTATGTCCTTCAGCTGAGAGCCTGCCTCTATTTTACATATGCTTTCCTCAGGTGCCCTTCGTGGTACTATTTTCTTCGTACCATGAGCGAGCTTTCATGACCATAATCCCTTTCTCCTTTCTGTTGATTCACCTGACTTTTGCCCAACTCTGTTTTATCAAGCTGCTTCAGCGCTTCCCTTCTGCCTAACTCTAATCCCAGGGTCTCTGCAAGCAGGTGTGGGTGGCCAGAATCACTCCCTCTCTCTCTATGGGGAGGAATCCCTTCTTGGGTCACTTTCACTAGGATGGACTGGGCCCCTTTGAATACAGGCAGGGAACATAGGAACCTCCCTTCTCTCCCCTGCAAAGGAGGCTTTTATTGGGTGGTAAGTTGTGAAATTAATGCCCCAGACTTCCTCGTCCTTAGGACAGGTCCTGTAAGCCTCTCTCTCCCCTGTATTATTTTGCCTATATATTGTCCCATCTTTACTCACCACTCTTGGAGCTTCTGCCGATTCCGGATATCATGCAGTTACTCGGAAATCCTCTCCTGGAGCCTCTCTGCAAATAGAGGTGTTCGTACCCTGTCTCTTTTGGGGCCCACTGGTGTGATTCTGGGGTCCTTCTTTCAGCCCTGAGGGGTTCTTTTATCTACCCTGCCCCAAGTTGTGCTAGCTGTTGCAGCTGCTTAACTCAGTAGCCTAAGGACCAGCCTTAGGCTGTATTCTCAGGAGGGACTGAAGAGACCAGAGGTGAGAGAGAAGTGTACAGCAGCTGTCTTTTATTGTATTGTAGCATCCTCCTTAAATACCCTAGAGGTAGTATGATTCTCTTGTGCCCTGGAGGAATGACCAAAGGAGGGCAGGCCAAGCCAGCTGTCTCATCTGTTGCTCATCAGGCCAGCAGTCTCACAAAAGACTTCCCCATGAGCTTAGCAACTAAGCTGTGACCCTCAGCGCCACAGGTGCTTTTGGACTCACACTAATCCCTACATAATACTACACCCTAAAATTAGGTGGTACAGTGGATGCAACGTTAGACCTGGAGTCAGGAAGAATTTGAGTTCTAGTGCGGCCTCAGACACCTATTGAGTATGTTAACTATGAACAAATCACTTAAGCTAAATTTAGAGAAAATTTTTCAGTTTCCTCATGTGCTAAATGGAGATTGTTGTGAGGAAAAAATAAGATAATATTTGTAAAACATTCTAAAGTAGCTATATAAATGGTAATAGCTAGTAATATTATTGTCACTCTGAACTGATTATAATACCCTAGATATGATGTGACCAGGAAACAGAACAGAAAACCTATTACTCTTCCTCTCTTAGAGCAGATTAAAATTGCTTTAGAAATTGAAGGATTCAGAGCTGGTCTGAAAGCCAGCAAGATGAGGGATGTTAAAGTCTGTCCTCAGGCATATAACAGTTCTGTGACTCTGGACAAGTCATTTAATCTCCCAGTGCTCCAGGCAACTTTCTAAAACTAAGATACAGAGAAGATAACAACTTGTATTGGTAGATAGTTTCCTCATCTGGGAATCTCCCTCATCAATGAAATCACAGGTCTAGTCCCTGTCTTTAGTCTTGTGATACCTTTATCATTTTCTACAATCTTATAAATATTATAGTAGTTCAGCAGTCATATCCCCCAGTTCTTTGTGAATGTATCCAAGGATGTAGGTCATCCCAGACAAGTGATTGGTAACTCTGTGTTCCCATTCTCAGCTTTGGTATCAATACCCTCTTAACCATTGATGTTCTTTCATTGTTAGGGAGAGCAAAGCCCTTGGAAAATGTAATCAAAATCAGAATTGGGCAGTTTGTTGTACCCAGTACTTGTTCTTCTTAGACCAAACAAAGATTTTGTTCCTTCTTTGATCTTTTGTTGTTGTTTTGTTTTCCCCCACTCTAGTTAATATGCCCTGTTCTTTCAAAACCTGGGCCTAGCCAGCAGCATCTGCCCCTCAGAGTTCCAGGGCAAGCTCAGAGCTTGGTTGCAAGCTTTTACAAAAGGATATTTAGTTTAAAAAGATTTACCAAGAATAAAGTACAAACTGTACTCCAAAAATCTCAGGGGGGAAAATAGACTCAATTTATTTCAGCTCAGTTCCCCCAGGTTCTTATGAAATGGAGGCTTTGCTTTAGGATGAGTCCAGCTACAACTGGGCTGGGGTTCTAAAGACCACTTGGGAAAATCACTCCTTGCTCCTCAGGAGCCCTGATACAGTTCTCTCTACAAACTCTAGACTACTCTAACTGGAAGTTGCAGATGTGCCTCCAAGCTGTTCTCATTTACAAGATTGGAAGCTCCACTCCATTTACCAGTCACCTAGAATGATGGCTTGAGGAGCTTGCCCCATGGAGCTGTAAAGCCAAGCATGAGCAGTTTTTCAGAAGAATGCTGCTGTGAACAGTTTTTAAGGTTTTGATAACACAGTATAGTGAACACTCTATTCCAAAACAAATCAAAGCAAAACATTCACAGTAAATCAAAGTATAGCATTCACAGTGTTACAATTTATCACAGAAAATCAAGGTATAGCATTCAGAACAACTTATTACAGAAAATGGCCACATAGTTTTCACCACAGTGGTCAAAAAGTTTTCAACAAAGAACAATCATTTAGTAACTCATTCAATCATCCTTAAGGAGGTTTGCCTCCTCAAGAAACACAAAATACAATAGTCAAAGTTCTCCACTTGTGGGGCACCCTAAGTTAACTCAATCAGTCAGTTATTCAGGCATCAGTCACTAAGTATAATCATTTAGTCAATCAATCATTCGATCATCCTTCATCATTCACTATATAATCATCAGAAAATATGCAGACCCTCCACCCCAGGTCACTAGTAAATTTACAATTTCTCAGTTAGTACACTGTATCCAAATAAATCCCAGCTTGACTTAGGATGGTTTCTTAGATTCCCTGGATCCCCTTCCATGGGTCCCAGATCCTACCTGGATTCACCAAACTGTCACCTGGGTTCAATGGCAGACAACTCTCAGATCCTTCTTCATCTCTCTGTAGAGTTGCTGCTCCACGTTGGAAGTCACAGTGTCCAGTCCATCTCAAATCCTTCACAGTCTCTGTTCCTGGGAAGAGAAGGCTTAACAAAGCCACCAACAGGTTCATAAAAAGTACCAGCATCACAGTCATACTTCCTCAGTCTTTTTGGCAGCTCCAGCTGGCCCTTGGAAATCCTCAACAGCCTCAGCAGGTCTGGCTGGCTCTCAGCTCTGACTGGCCCATGGAAATCCTTAGCAGCTCTGGCTGGCCCTCAGATTCAGCAGAAGTGTTAGCTGATTCCCAGAATCAAAATAATTCCATCCAGGTTTTCAAAATAAAAATAATCCTCTCCAACCAGGAGGGTAGCTTTCCTCTTCAGCCTCCTCAGCTCCTCAGCCTCCCCAGCAGCAGCAGCCTCTGCCTCCACAAAGCCTTCTCTAAGAAGATCTGACTCTCCCTCTCTGGGTTTTTCCTTACATACAGTATTGCCCCTCCCTGTTCAGCCCCTTCCTGTTACATCAGCAACAGTAGACAGGAGTTCATACCTTCTGTTTCTTTAACAGAGGCTTAATCTGAACTAAGTACTAAGTACCTCTTAGCTTAGCAATACAAAAGGAACTTCAAATCTCATTACTGTTACAGGAGCACTGAAGCCAGGCTGAAACTGATGCACCTTTTAAAGCCCTCTGCCAACCAGTGAAAAACAAACCACCTCTTCCCCACATGGATAGCTGACCAAAACTACTTGTAGAAAGTGCCCATGTGTTCCACAGTTTCTTCTCAGCATTTCTATTCCAGATCATGTACAAGCATGAAGCACCTTCCCCAGAATCTTGACTTAGGGAGCTGTTATTGGAGGCACACTTAGTATGTGTCAGACTCCCATTATACTGAGATAACAAAAAACAACCCATTTTCTCATCCTTCACTAGCCACAGAAAATTTTGAGTTTTAACATTACTGATGCCTTTTTACTGAACTGTGCCATGCTGTTATGTTCATTCTGTGTAATATGTGTCCTTGCTTCTTTAATCAAAATTGGTTACTAAGTATGGGGTCCTGATTGCAGAAAAACCATAAAAACTTAATCTTTGTGAAAGGTGGAAGCTTGATCATGGTGACCTTTAACAAATCATAACTTAGATACTGAATACGCTGAGTTATAACTTAAGATATTATGACCTATGAAAGCCATAACAAGAATATCATGACCTGTACATGATCAATGCACAAATTTTATGTTTGGGCATGGCATTGGCTTAACACCCAAGTTCATTACTTAGCAGAAAACCCAAAATATCCACCAATCAGTAGTGATGAAATGTCTAGCTCCTTCTCCTGTTGTCATTTTCTGTAATCAACACGGGGATTTTGGGGGTTCTGGGCAGGGATCCACTGAACTGTCTGTCCACTGCCCCAGACCAAAGATTGCCCCAGTTTGTGAATATTCATAATGATTAATTAAGCTACTTTGGGATACTAGGAACCCTGAGAATATCAGGGTACGAGGCAGAGTTGCCTGAAATGAATTCACATCCTCAAGCCATCCCTTAGTCAAGTGACAAAGTTTATTGTGACACCAATAGAAGTGCATATTTAGAGTTCCAAGGGAACCTGCACCATAATAGAAGAAAAAAGGCTGGAAAAGAATGCCAAGTATGCTAATTAGGTGATGAATAGTGGAATTAGGGAGTGCTCAATATATACAAGCAGTCAAGGTGCTGGTCTGCTGTAATGTATGGGAAAACTCTGGGAGTCCACAGAGATAGCTTTGTTAAGGGTATAAGATAAAAGGGTTGCCAGAGCATGTCAGAGTAAGGACCCCATGTCCCTGGGCGTCTGGCACCTGGGAAAGAGTCCTTGGGCCAGGCACCCCTGAAATAGCTTTTATCTGAGGAATTACAGTGTCAACTCTGTGCCTCTAACAAGGAATAACATGGTTATGGAGGAGATATAGGGCTCCCCAGCCTGGGGAATTCTGGACCTTACACTAAGTTTCCTATACATCCACTCAAATCTTTCTAGATAATTTGCATTTTTCCTCATCATTGGGATTTGATGTCCTCAGAATTTCACTGTTGACTATTTCCTATCCTTCCCTGGGCTGACTTCTCCAGTAGAATTTTAATTCACAAGATGCTACCTAGTTTTCCTCTACAGCCTCTGAAATCTACCAAAATCTAGGTTGTATTGGACTATGCCTGAATTTCTTCTCCTTTTCTATTCCAGACTCTAGGAAGAAATAATAACTCCCTCTTTCCCTTTTCATTTCTATCACAGCAATTCTTCCTTGATAGTAAGGCTCAGATCCAGAAGAAAATATCTTTTTGATTCTTTCGTTTATTAGAGGAAAAAAATATCATTAAGACAAGTCACAAAATTATTACATGCTTTTGTTTTGGCAAAGCTCCAGCAGAGCCTGGTCTGGATAACTGAAGTCCCTTTCACTGCTATATCATGACTCTGGCTAGTGATATGTTTCCTAAGCTCCTCATGGTCCCTTATTTTCAGATTGTCTATAGTATGAATAAAGTACTTTTCTTTTGACCTTCATACAAATGCTCTCTCCAAAATCCTTGCCTCTGGTTCACAGATTTTCTCACAAAGGGAAGTAGCTTCCTAATGTACAATGCCTTTCTCCCACCTCATTTTACCTATCCTGTTTCATTTGATTAAGGTATATCCATCCAGAGCCACATTTAAGTCATGAGTTTCATACCACCCAGTCTCTGATAAATATAGCATGAAATTTTCCTCCTTGCATGAGAGACTCTCATTCCCTTTGCTTATTATCTAAATTCTGGAATTTGTGAATTGATACTTGAGGCCCTAGTTTTTACTACTGACTCTTTTCTTTGATGTTTTCTCCAGTGAACTCCAGGGTATCTCACCTGCTATCCTTTCATCATAGCTACTTTCCATTTTAACTACCTATGAATCTTTTTCTTCTCCAATTTTTTTTTTAGTTTAAACCCATTTTGATTAGATAATTAATAATAGTTAGTTATATGACCTTGGGCAAGTCACTTAACCTTGTTTACCTCAGTTCCTCTACTATAAAATGAACTGGAGAATGAAATGGCAAACCATTCCAGTATTTTTGCCAAGAAAATGCCAAATGGAGTCATTAAGAGTCAGACTCAGAAAAACAACTAAATAGCAAAGCAACATCTATTATTTACACAGCACTTTAAGGTTTACAACACATTTAACATAAGTTATTTCAATTTATACTCACAACAGTCTTGTTATTATACCCATTTTACAGATAAATGAACTGAAGTCGAGTGATAAGATGACTTGCTCAGGATCACACAGCAAATAAGTATTTAAAGTAGGATGTGGGGCGGAGCCGTAAACAAAAAGTGGGCTGGGGAGCCAGGGCGCCGAGGCGCTCCGCCGCATCGCGGGACCTGCGGGCTGCCCGCGCCGCTCGCCGCGCCGGGCATGTCTTACAAGCCTAACTTGAACGCCCACATGCCGGGCGCCTCCCTGAAC
>CM053593.1:337991616-338014196 GCA_028646575.1 Pseudocheirus occidentalis | reverse complement strand
TGATAGACCCTGCTTTAAAAAAAAAGCATGGGGTTGTTTTTTTTGTTTTGTTTTTGGTGTGTGAGCATTTGCATGATTGTGCTTTGAAGTCAATTTAAAATGCATGAGTTATAAATACAGAGGACTGATCAGCCTACTAAAAAATTAAGAATCCAGATAGTTACTTTTCAGACGAAGACTGTAGATTTCAGGTCTTGAGCTTGCCATAGAATGATTAAAAAAAAATCTAGATAAATGACTAAAACTGTTGCGTGCATCTTTGTATGTATTTATTACTTGATGTAATAAAGCTTATTTTCATTAAAAAAAAAAAAATAAAGTAGGATGTGAGCCCAGATGTCCCTCACTACAAGTCTAGCCCTTTGTCTCCTATACCACTTGGCTGCTTAGATGTGCAAGACATATAACATATACATTCTTACCAGAGGCAGCCTAACCTAGAGGTACTAATAGGTTCTGAACCATCCTTTCCCTGCATCACAGTGGTCTAGTGCCTAGGGCTTCTTTTCACTCACTAGTCCTATGGAATTTGGGTACTCAGCCCCAAAATTAGCTTATAAAGGAAAAATTCAGCATGGGGATGCAGATATGGGCCCTCAATTCCTCACTGCCACCAGTCTCTACCACTTTTAAGACAGAAGTATTCTCTTCCCCTTCCCAGAGCTCATACCTCTCAGGAAGTCCTCTATAAATGAAAAATTCACATTCTTTTTCATTCTTGTTGACTGTGGCAGGGGTACTATACTTTTATTCTTTTTTGAACCTGTTGTATGTCCCTAGTAGAATGTAAACTCTTTGAGGGCAAGAAAAGTCTAATTCAAAGGTTCTCAACCTGTGGGTTGTGACCCCTTTGGGGGTCAAATAACCCTTTTACAGGGGTCACAGGGGTCACCTAAGACCATTGGAAAACACATATTTCCCATGGTCTTAGGAGCTGAGACATTGCTCCTCTATCTGTCTCCAAGTGGATCTGCCCACATGCAGATATGCCCACATACAAGTATTAAAGGGTCATGGCATTATGAAGGTTGAGAACCACTGGTTTAATTGGTTTATTTGCATCCCTACTGCAGAACACAGTGTCTAGGATATAACAAATAGTGTGGATTGATTAATTAAAGGAGAGGGAGGAAGGATACAAGTGAAATCATTAGATTTCAGAATCAGTGGGTATGAAAAGTGGGTAAATTTTCTCAAGGCTATTTAGCAGAACAGCTGGCTCAATTCACAACTCTACCAAAACTACAGTGGTGTGGCTAGTTTCCTATAGTTACTACAACAGTGACTATTTCCATTTTCTGCTCTTGAATGGTTTAGTGGCTGTGAAATGGTACCTTAGTGTTATTAAATTTGAATTTTTCTTATTTTAGTGTTTTGAAGCATTTTTCATATTATTTGCATTTCTTCTTTAGAAAATGATTAATATCTGACCATATATCTATTAGAGAATAACTTTTATTCTTAAAAAAAGTTATCTAAATATTGTTATTGTTTGTCCTTTTTCAAAGATGACTAATGACATCAGGAAGATGATGTCTTGACTTACAAGTGAATTGGGTTTAAGTGAAGCAAGACTGTTGCAAATTCATCAGCCTCACTCTGTCCTACAGAGTCATTGGAGTCCAGTGGCAAGACAGTCAGGACAACTGGAGATGGCCCTGGACACAGTGGGTGACCCTGACCTTTTTAAGCTAAGGACCTTCCCAGGTCTCAGTTTGTCTGAGGCAACACGCATTCAGTGATTAAAGGCTAGATAAGAATTGATTCAAAAGGTGGTCTAGTTTGCCTTCACAAAAGAATCAGTTTGGATCAAGTACTTCCTTGTCCTGTATACTGCATGGTTAGTGAAAAGTATTGATGCTTAGAGACTCCTAAGGTCAGTGCAATCTGGAGCCTGGCAACATGGAGGCCAATATAGCTATAATCATTTCTCCCCTATCTCAACACTTAAAAATCTTCCAGTAGTCTAGTGTCCATACAATCCACATAATATCACTACACTTTTTCTGTGTCGGCCTGGGAGGTCCAGAAGAATAATGAAACTACAAGAATCAGCGTTTAGGTAAACTATAGACAAGCACTAGCAAGTACTTGATAAATGCTTTTTGATCACATTAAAAAAAAGACTCTTCTAAAACCTATTCTTTCTTTAAACATTTTAATATGAATAAATATTTTATTTTGCCAGAGGCCTTTTCTACATCTATTGATGTAACTGTGTAACTTCTAATGTAGTTTGTTTCTTATATGATTAATTATGCTGATTATTTTCCCTGCTGTTGAGATTGGGGTTTTTGAAGGCTAAGCTAGCAGAATGCAAGTTTTATTGTTTTCTCTCATGCTAGAAAGGCTCCAAGCATGAATCTGATAACAGACTTGGGTATCTGTTAACAAAAGTGTCAAATGGTGTGGAGAGATCAAGGAAAAAGAATCCTGAGAAAAAAAAACATTAGATTTTTCACTTAAGAGAATACCAGTAACTTTGAAGACAGCAGTTTCAGTTGAATGATTGTATCAGAAGCCAAATTTTAGAAAGTTTAGAGGAGAGTGAGAGGAAAGAAAGTAGATACATCCAGTATAGACAGTTTTCTCAAAGAGTTCAGTTGTAAAGGGGAAGAGAGTAGTTTGTGGGGGTGGTCCCATCAATTAATGAGATTTTAAGGATGGAAACTGGGAATATTTTTTGAGCAGCTGAGAAGGAGCCAATAGATAAGTATAGATTACAGAGAAAGAGTTGAAATGATGGTGGCAGCAACCTGCTGGGAAATTTGGGAAAGTTTAAGTTCATATACAGAGGTTGCTTATAGCTGAGAGAAGGGACTAAACTGACAGAATTATGCATTTTACAGATATTTTAATCGAGGACTAGACTTTTAAAAATAATCTTTAAGAAAGGATCTATTCCTGCAAGCCAGATACTCAAGGGAGTTTTACCTTACAAATAATGAGAAAAGAAGACTGAAAAGGGTTTGGTTTCATGGCACCAGGTTGAAGAAGGGATGTTGACAGTTTAAAGTCTAGTAACTGTTGAGGAGGAAAGGAGTTAGAAGCCTATGTTACCACTTGTCAGTCTGTGAAAATATTTTCTCTACAATTATTGTTCTGTGAAGTAAGGTCTTGGATATGGTCTATAAGAAAGAGGAAAATGCCAATTTTAGTAAGTAGAAAGATAGTAAAGTCATAGGTAGACAAGACAAAGTATACTCAGTAATAATAATAACTAATGTTCTTTAAGGTATACACAGTACTTTACATATATGCCATTTGCTTTTTATCACTAACCTATGGTTATACTCATTTTATAGAGGAGAAAACTGAACTTGAGAGCCTGTGTGACTTAGTCAGACAATATATACCTGAAACATGATTTAGACTGTTGTTCTAGCTCCAGCTCCAACACTCGATTATGATACATATTTTTCTAATATAAAAGAAGCATGAATGTAGTGCACCACCTGAAATATTAACCTTTTTAAGAGGAGTGGGATAGAGGATAAGACATTTATAAAAATTAACAAACTATCCCTCATCTTAAATCTCTTCTCTCATTTCTTCCATTTTCTGAAATTCACTGAGATCTTGCTCCTTCCTGATAACATGACATCCCTAGCCAACCTTTTCAGTACTGACAGTGCTTTCTTTCATACCCATTACTCACTGGTCTTAGTTGGAAAGTCAATATTCTTCCTTGCTATTGCCACTTCAAGACCTTATCTCTACCACTTTCTTTTAACAACTGCTCTCCTCATTTGAGGTTCACACTATGAAAATTTCACAAAATTTCACAAAAAATAAATTTCACTAAATTTATCACTCAGTACCGATGCTAGGACTTATGCTAGTAGTGGCAATTATCTACTGAACACTATTCTCCTTGACATTTTTCCTCCCTTTTCTATGAGTTTAGTGCCCAATTCATATTCTCTACCCTAATTCCTGTCTTCACACTAGGGGATTTCAACATACATATTGATGTTCCCTCAGATACCATAACTGTCCAGTTCATCAATGCCATGCCCTACTCTACAATTCCTCTCAGCTGCAAACAGGGATGATCTTTTCCATAATCTTGCAATCATGTTCGACGTCTATTTGCATAAAGCCCTAGGAGGAAGCTGGGTGGCACAGTGGATTGAGCACTTGGTTTGGATTTACAAAGACTCATTTTCTTGAGTTCAGATCCAGCCTCAGACACTTATTCACTGTGTGAGCATGGACAAATCACTTAACTATTTGTCTCGGTTCCTCATCTGTAAAAAGATCAGGAGAAGGAAATGGCAAACCACTCCAGTATCTTTTCCAAGAAAACCCCAAATAGAGCCAAACAGACACAACTGAATCAAGTGAACAGTAACAACAAACTCAACCACTAGCTTTGTGATCCTGGGCAAGTCATTTAGCCTCAGTTTGCCTTATGTATAAGCAATGCAGTATTCACAATGCCTACAGTAACTATAAGTATGCTGATATGGTTATTAGTCACAAAATGTAACAGGCTCTCTACATGAGAAATGTAGTTAGAGCATTTATTCAAATACCAGAAAACTGAGTCCCAAAACCAGAAAGTCAAAACCAACACAGCAGTTATGAAGTTGGCACATGTAGTTAAAGTAGTAAATACCCACATTCTCAAGACTTCAAAACAGGACAGGCGAAATCAGGCAAAGATCCTCCTCTCCTCACTCACAGCAACTGTTCAGTGTCCAGACAGCTTGCTCCCAGAAGCTCCAGCCCTATCCACAATTCTCCTACCTAGAAGTCCTCAGCAAGAGTCCTTAGCAGAGATTCTGGCTGGCTCAAAGAAAAGGAGTCTGCACCTCTGCCGCCACTGCTGCCGCCTCTGGTTCTAGTCACCAGCACAGATGCTAGCTTGGTTCCGGCGTTCTCTTGCTCCACCCCTTTCTGCTACATCAGCAAGTTCAAGGGGCATGGAAGATCTTCAGATCTCAGTATCATTACACCTTAGTCCACCGGAGAAGGAGATAGCAAACCACTCCAGTATCTTTGCAAAGAAAACTCCATGGACAGAATTGGCATGCTCTCATCCATGGGGTCATGAAGACTCAGACACAACTAAACAACAAAATTCCATGACGTGTTTATAACTTTTTATTGTGTCATCTTTCCCTCTGTCTTTTCATATTGCCTATTCTTTATCCTTAGTTATTTCCCAGCCCAACCCTCCATTCGCCAGCTATACGATCCTCCCTTCACAATCCTGATCCTTAGTAATTCAAGTTCAGAGTTCCATTATCTTCTCCTCCAGAGGCTTTTGCTCCTTGACCCTTGATGCGTTGCCAGACCTCAACCCTAGATTACTTTAATCATCTTCCTTCTTTACTCCTGCTCATCTGCTGCTGAATGGAGCTGGGAGAAGTCACAAAACCTTGTTTTCTAAGCTCAACCAGACCTTCAGCAAAACAAGCTAATCATTCTACTCTTCTTTAATTAGTTCTCTATCTCAGTCTCCTGAAATTATTTCTTTTCTTAGTATTCTCAATACCTATACCTTTATACTTATTTTTCCATGTGTTTTGTTTCTGTTTTTGTACTGGTCCCTCTATTAGTTTGTTAGCTCCTTGAGAAGAGGAGTATATAGTTTCTACCTTCATGTCCTGAATACCTAACAAAGAGCATTAGTTGTACTTCTATAGGGAGACTAGTGCAATTTCCCAAGATTTTGTAGGTTCTAGGTATGTATAATAAAGGCAGAATTTAGAGAGAAATGAATCCATAGCCCTGGCTCTTTTTGTTCTTTTCCCATTTAGCGCACTGTGGGATCTGAGAAAATGAAAGAGCTGAAGGAGTATCACTCCAGCTCCAGACAGATCCTTTATGGTTTTATTGTGTGGAATCTTCACAATGATCCAAAGGAACAAAGCCTGATAATAGACTAAAACGAAAGTTAAAACAAATTTTATAACCTCCAACCAGAGAGTTGCTTGAAGAAATAAACTGTAATAACCTTAAGAGAAGAATCTATGAAAAGCACAATCTTAGCCTGAGTGCATTTATTATATATTTTTTGTTATCTGGATGGGTGGAACTATTATGACCTTTGATTTGGAGGCTATAGTGGCCTTTAGGCTATTTGTTCTAAGGGAACTTTAGACCTTTCACCCTAGAGAAATGAAAAGGCCCCAGTTTGTCATGCTCCATTTCTCTTCTAGACAGTGCTTCTGACTCTTTTGGCTGCCACATTCATGATGAAGGTGAAAAGGAAATAAGCATTTTACCAAGTACCTGTTATGTGCCAAGCATTGTGCTAAAGTGCTTTATAAATTTAATTTAATTCTCACAACAACCCTGGGAGGTAGGTGCTCTTATGTCTGGCACATAGGCTCTTAATAAATGTTTATTGATTGATTGATCCCCATTTTACAGTTGAGGAAACTGAGGTAGATAGGTTAGTGGCCAGCCTAGGATAACATAGCTAGTGAGTGTCTGAGTCTAGATCTGAACTATTTTCTTGACTCCAGGCCCAAAGCTTTATCTACTGTGCCACCTATAGTTACCTTAAGACTCAGCTGCCTTCTCATCCTGGAACTTCGCTTAACTTCTGTGGACTTCTCATCCTAGAACATCCTACCTTGCTGGCCCTTTTCTCCCATTGATGAGTTTTGTCCCAGGTAGAGACTCTGTTTTGGGGATGCACCCAGACTGGCCATACTTCACTCCCCTCCTGTCTGTGCTTCTGACTCTTATTACCATGCCTCTGTGCAAGATTTCCCTGTCTCCCAGGCCTAGCTTTTCAGTTCCTTTTTATGTATAATCTTCCTCCACTAGAATGTAATCTCTTTGAGGAAAGAGACTCTTCTTTTGCTCTTATTTGTATTCCCAGCATTTAACCAGTGTCTAGCAGACAGCAAACACTTAATAAGTGCTTGTTGCCTGCATGCCTGTCTGCCTATTGAAAAGCATACCCATAAAAGTATTTAGAAAGCAGAAAAGGTTAGAGCTTCTTGGGGGGCATACTTGCTAGGGGAGAAGAAAATGCTTAGTTTTGCAAATTACCAGCATTACTTTTAAGCCAAGATGTTCTACTATTCCCCCACTAGGACTGTACCACTGCTAATTTTGTGATACTTATTCCTAGCATTCATTTAAAGTAGTGATAAACTCACTTTCCTTCACAGAAACCAAAGTTCCTAAAAAGTTATGTGTATTCATGTAGTGTTGCTCTCTGTCTTGTGTAGAGAGATGTAGAGAAAGCTATCCCTACAACAAAGAATTCAAAGGAGAAAAAAAGAAAGAAAAATGAAGAGGAAGAGAAAAAAATCAGCAAAACAGAGCAATACATTATAAAATCTAATATTATATGCAGTGTTTTATACTTATTGACACACCTCTACAAAGGAACAAGGAGAGATATCTTTTCTTTTTCTTGTGGGTGGACGGGTGGGTGGGGCAAGGTATTGTTGTTTTGCCCGTATAGGTTATGTATGTCCAAATGGGTCTGCCTAAATATGGCTCACAGAGGGACAAAGTAAAGGATCTCTAGTGTCTCTTTCCCCCTACTCTTCTCCAAGGGAGACTTTTATGCCTTCCAGGAAAGGAAAATGACCAACGACTGAGCCATCTATTCTCAGAGAGGATATATTGAGCTTCAATTATATGTCTGCTCCCTTAAATAAGTTTGAATAAGGTTACAGGATTATCAGGGGAGGGACTCTCAGGCTTCTCAACTTTCCACTATACCAGTGTATTTGAAGGAAAGGGAAGATGGAGATAAAACCAGAAAGAGGCAAGACAAAATAGAGAAGAAATTTAAAATTGGACATTAAAGGAAGAAAAAGAACTTTTAAAATGTTTTTTTTCTTTCTCTCTCTCTTTTTTTTATTGACTTGTTTGTTTACTTTTAGTTTACAAGATTCAGTTTCAGAATCATTTGAGTTTCAGATTTTCTCCTCTTCCTCCCACCCCCCATGGTGGCATAAATCATGTATAGGATCTGCAAACTCTTTCACATTGTACGATAGTCTGGTTGTATAGAAGTGTTGTAACCAATGGAGTGAACAATGGGAAAAAAGAAACAAAACCAAACATAGAAAAGAACAATAGCCTGTATTGCTCCATTTAAACTCTGACCTTTCTAGATCTTTCTCTGAATGTAGACATCTCCTTCTATCCTGAGACTTGCAGAGTTGTCTTTGTGTGTTGCTGAGAAGAGTCCAGTTGGTTGTCATACATATGATGTATCTATATCTCACCAGTCAGATTGGCTAAGATGACAAAACAGGAAAACGACAAGTGCTGGAGAGGATGTGGAAAAATTGGAACTCTGATGCATTGTTGGTGGAGTGTGAACTGATACAACCATTCTGGAGGGCAATCTGGAACTATGCCCAAAGGGCTATAAATAATTGCATACCCTTTGACCTAGTAATACCACTTTTGGGGTTGTATCCCAAAGAAATCATAGAAGTGGGAAAAGGACCCATATGTACAAAAATATTTATTGCAGCTCTCTTTGTGGTGGAAAAAAACCCTGGAAATTTAGGCGATGCCCATCAATTGGGGAATGGCTGAACAAGTTATGTTATATGAATGTAATGGAATACTATTGTGTTATAAGAAATGGGAAGGAGATGGACATCATAATTACCTGGAGAGGCTTATATGAATTGATACTATGTGAGAAGAGCAGAACCAGGAAAAATTTGTGCACAGACACATACTTCATATGTGTGATGACCAACCTTGATAAAATGTTTTTTTAGGACAAAACAGACTCTTTTAAATTTTTCAGTTAAATGAAATATTAATGATTTGAGAAAATGTGTCCCTAAATAATTTAAAATATTTGATGAATCCACAGCAAATTCTAAAATATTGAAGTATTAGCAGTATTTTTTCATTTCATATAGTGATATTTACACACACACACACACACACACACACACACACACACACATATATATATTTGCTTTTTGGAGGGCAGTTGGGGTTAAGTGACTTGCCCAAGGTCACACAGCTAGTTTTTTGTGTTAAGAGTCTGAGGCCAGATTTGAACTCAGGTACTCCTGACTCCAGGGCCGGTGCTCTATTCACTGTGCCACCTAGCCGCCCCTACATTTATATTTGAAATTGAATTTACATTAGAATTCCCACTTAAAGCATTATGCAATATGTTTTATACATATTAAATATGTACTTAATATTCAATATCTGTATTGAGTAATTGTATTGCCACAGTACAAAATAAACCTATTGGTATTTCCTGAAATACATACAACTATGATGATGTTTATAAAATAAAACATTTATAATTGACATGTAATTGTAACTTATTTGTGTCTTATTTACTATATAAAATAGCAACACTGGCATTGCTACTTGTTAAACATCCACAATGCAGAATTTCCAGAGAGAGACAGAAAGATTTTGGCATTAGCTTTTTTTTCAAAATATATTTTTATTGATATATTTAGTTTTCACTTTGCCTAGATTTTTCCCTCCTCCTTCCCTGTAGAGAGCCATCCCTACAACAAAGAATTCGAAGGGGGGGGGAGGAGGGGAAGAAAGAAAAATGAAGAAGAAGAGAAAAAAATCAGCAAAACAGACCAATACATTATAAAATCTGATACTATATGCAGTGTTGACACACCTCTACAAAGGAACAAGAGGCGATATCTTTTCATTTCTCTTATTCTTTATAGTTTAGCCATAGTTTTCGATTGTTTTGTAATGGTTGTTCTTTCCATTTACAATGATGTAGTCAAGTATATTATTTTTGTAACTCTGCTTATTTGAATTCATTCATGTAAGTTTTCCCATGCTTCTCTCAATATTCTATTACATTAATGTACTATGGTTTCTTTTTGTCGTGCCCCAATTGATGGACTCCTGCTTTTTTTTTTTATTCCCAGTTCTTTGCTACCACAAAAAGGGCCAGTATAAATACTCCAGTATATATGGGAAGGCTTTCTTTTTTATTAGTGATATCTTTTGGATATGTGCCTATCAATGTAATCTCTGGGACAAAGGGCATGGATAATGTAGATACTTTATTTGCATAATTCCACATTGCTTTCCAGAATGATTAAACTGATTCTAAGCTTCATCAACAAATCATTATTGTATCTTTCTTTCCATACACTCTATAACATTAGATATTCTCATTTTTGTTCTCTCTTCCAATTTTATAGGTGGGAGATTGTTTTGATTTGCATTTTTCTTGTTATTAAGGATTTGGAACATTTTTTAAAAATATAGTTGTTAATAGTTTGTCATTACTCTTGAGAATCATTTGTTCATATTCTGTGATTTCTTAAGTGAGGGTAAAAATGAATAAAAAGTATCCTAAATTCTTAAAGTTGATATTAATTTAATTTTGAAGGAGAAAAACATCATTTATACTGTGAAAAAAAATAAACACTAATAACAGGCATCTCAACTTCTAAAGTAATGGCAAAACATCTGCCAGCAGGGGGCAGTATAAGCTTTCTAAATGCATCCAAAGTGATTATTAACTAATGGGAGATATAGTTAAAATTGGCTTTCTTTGGAAAAAAAAAAGTTTATTTCCACAAGAGAGAAATGGCACATTGTACAAACTCCAGCCTATATCTCTGTGATCCATGAATGATATACAGTCTGAAGGTGCTGTGTTGGTTAGATTGTAGATCATAGTTTCAGAGGTAGAAGGGACCTTAGGGACATGTAGTCCAACCCCTTCATTTTGCAGATGGGAAAAATGAAGCCCAGAGAGGTTATGACTTCTCCAAGGTCAAGCAGTTCATGACTGACTGAGGTGGATCCTAGGAATGCCAGGGGATTGTGGCTCTACTGAAAAAGAGATTTCTTTAGTTCAGAATGGGTAGAAACTTTTATAGCTATTTAGATTTTTAAAGATATACTTTTCAGAACTTAAATAATGACTCATGATGGTGGTGGGGTGCCTACAAAGGCTCTCACATTGGACTCATGCAACTAGAACTCATTCTGTGTGGGCTAGAACACAAAGAGAAAAGTCAGACTTTTCTTTCTTTCTCTTTTCTAGGAAGACATAACAAACCAGAAGAGATAGAGAGAAAAATTTGCCTTTTCTCTTTGCATTCTAGCTTACTCAGAATGAATTCCGGCACCACCTCAGCTCTGAATCTATGACCTCCACTCTAAAATAGGCAGAAAGAAGGGAAGGCAGCTACCATTCTACTGAGGCTGATTTCACACACCTTTCAGTATTATCAGTGGATAGTGAGTGATTCTTTCTTAGTTGTGCCATTTTTAAACTTTGATTGTTCTTCACTGAAGAGAAATATGTTCTTGCTTCATACTAGAACCCTATCAGTTCTATTGTGTTAGTTACTGCAGTAGGCTGTGCTTCTGTCTGGTCCCAGCCCACTTTGTTCCTCTGCAATATTGCCAAGATTATGAGAATTACAAATGACTTCCTTGTCCTGACTTTCTGTTAGCTACTCAAGTACAGAGGTCACCGTTATTTTATATTTCCAGATGGAACTGTGGCATAGATGCAAGAATTGGTGGATGAATCTTTGTAGAATAGAAATCTCTGGAATTTTTGTGCTATTCTACAAAGATTCATCTACCAGTTTTGAAATTTATAAATGAGAGATCATGGTAGTATAGTTCCCTGGGGGGAAACCCCACTTTTCATTGTTACCTCCCAAGGGACACCTACCCCAAGTTCCAGATGCACTATGAATCTGTACTAAAAATTATAACCCACAAGCCCCCATTTTTGTATTTGCCTATATTAATAAATTGAAGATTACAATCTTGGCCTGACACTCTAGAGTCTTCTCAAACCCGATTACCAAATGTGTATCCCCAAATCAGTAAAAGTCAGGGAAATAATAACCTTAAGTGGTTACAGTATTACGGTGCCTATTCTTAACCTTTCAGTTATAATGATGGTCCTGAGTAATTAAATGGTTTTTCAGGGTAGAGACTATGTCCTAGTTATTAAGACAATGTTCCAGTCTGCCTCCTCTTAACTCCATAATCCCAGTTATCTGGTCATACTACTTCCTCCTGTGTTGGGTCTCTTGTTGGTAATGGGTTGAACTGCTCCTCAGCTAACAGGAGTGCATGTGATCACCTGGGGGCAGAATGCGAAGGTTGCACCTGTTTGGGATAAACAGGATTATCTCTCTGCCTTCAGGTGATACATGGTTGGCTCGCTGTGGCAAGGGCATGGCCAGGGGAGGGACCCTAAGGGTCCCTGGAGAAAGGACTTAAATACAGGCTACCTGGAGGCAGAGGGAGTTCCAGCCACTCCAAGCTTAGAGAAAGTAGCTAGAAGCAAGTGTTGTGTTCTGAAGAAGAGTTCCAGCCACACCAGGTTTAGAGAAAGCAGCTAGAAGCAAGTGTTGTGTTCTGAAGAAGAGAAAGTTCCAGCCACGCCAGGCTTAGAGAATGTAGCTAGAAGCAAGTCCTGTGTCTTGAATTTTCTGTGCAGCTGTTTCTCCCGGAGTAAGTGGAAGCCGGGAGCCGGGGCCGCCCGAAGCCTGTTGAGGAAGGGTATAGGTGAAACCTACACAGCCTGACCCCCCAAAACTGTAGCACTCCTGAACCCCCTATTTGTCTCAAAGGTTTGAATATTCTTTCAATCTCTCAAGTTCTTAACCTCTATGTCATCCTTGATTCCTCACTCTCCCTCATCAACATGTCCATTAAATCTTATTTCTACATCCAAACATCTCTTACATCTTACTCCTTTTCTGTACAATAGCTATCTTAGTCCAGATCTTTATCACCTCTTGCATAGATTATTGTAATACCCTTCTAAGTAATATCTCTACCTCAAATTCCTTCCCATTCCAGTTCAGCTTCCACATAGTTACCAGTCATTTTCCTCAAGCACAGATTTGACCACGTCACTCTCCAGTTCAATAAACTATGCTATCTCTCTCCAGCCTCTAGCATCAAATACATGCTCCCCTGTTAGCATTTAAAATTTTCTCAGCCTGGCCCCAGTATATATTTCCAGACTTCTACATTACTCCCCTTGTAGCCTCTTGTGATCCAGCCAAACTATCCTTTTTTCTTTTCTTTCTTTCCCCCTTTTCTAGATCCAGACCTCACTTTCCAGATTTTAACACCTCAGCTACCTTCTCATCTTGGAAGATCCTTGGACTTCTGTCCCCAACTCCCCTAATTGATGAGTTCTTCTTGGAACCACCATTTTGAGGAAGTTCCTAGACCAGACAACCTTGACTGTTCCACTCCTGATTATGTAGACTGTGGCTCTATGTTCCAGTATGGGTCTCTTCTCCTTCCCCCTAATCCCCTAACCCATCTTTAGCTTTCTTTTATGTATTGTCTTTCTCTATTAGAATGTAAGCTCTTTGAAGGCAGGGGCTGTCTTTTTTTTACTTTTTGAATTCTCAGTGCTTAGTACAGTACTTTGGTATATAACAAGTGCTCGGTAAATTCTTGTTGACTTGACTGTTTCTCCCATCTCTAAGTCTTTTCACTGTCACTCATAACTGGCATGTACTTCTTTTCTACTTCTGACTCACAGAATCCTTATCTTCTTTCAAGACTGATCTCAAGTAGCATCTTTTACATAATGCCTATCCTGATCCCTTGTAGCAGCAAGCACCCTAGGACACATACCCAGGTAGGCTGCTAGAACAAGTTCTTTGATCTGCTTTTCTACAGGAAAGCAACTCAAAAAGGGTTAATAATCTTACTTTAACAAATAAACCTATATCATTTGTCTAGTTCCTGGGAAAAAGTCTGTACTTCAGAGAATGCAAATAGAAGTTACAAGCAGACAAAAGTACAGACAGAGAAAAGGGCTTCCAGCTGTCTGCCATTACATCCATACCTAGTTAGTCACCAGAGAGAGAAGCACCAACATGTGGGTTTTCAAAGTCAGGGGGCTCAATGGCTGCCCAGAGTCTCACCTGGCCAAATCACACAACTCTTCCTGAAGTGAGCCCAAAGCAAAACCTTGCCTCAGGGTATATATAGCCTCCTCCAGGATCAGAGAACATCACAACCCTCTGTGACCCACTTGACTACAAAGTAACAAATGTTGTACCTTTCTGAAAAACAAACTTCCTTCAAAGCCTGTTTCTCCTGTGGGCTCTGCTTCACCCTTCAGCAAACTCTTCCCACCACGGGCTCCACGTGACCACATTCGGCCTATTAGGGGGCAGACTTTATTTTCAAATCAGGAAAGGTACCGAGTTCAATTTAGGCTTATTAAAGGGCAGGGAAGATCTTCAAATTACCAGTACCATTAAATCCCACCAACTATTAGTGCTTTCCCATCTAAAGTACCTTAGATTTAATTGTTTTATATTTTTTCTCTTAATAATTAAATATGTTGTTGTCTCATTAAAATATATGCTCCTTGAGGCTGGGAGTTGTAACATTCTTTGTTTTTGTATCCCAAGTGCCTATCACAATGCTAGGTACATGGTAGGCAATAATAATGTTTGTTGACTGATGGATTGATTAATTCTCATTAAACGTAGCTCTATCTAGGCCTACCCAAACCGATTCATCCATACTATCCTAGAATTGTGTGTTCAGGGAATATATTTAAAGGGGCCTCATGGAGTGAACATATCTGACTCGAGCACATCAATGGAGGACACAAATGCATTGTTTAGGCACAGAGAGGGTTAAAGAAACTCGTATCCTTGATGTTATAAAGCTGTCAGTATACTTTATTGATGTCATCATAGCTCCCTCTGCCAAGCAATGTGTTTATGCCAGCTGCTGAATGTTACGTCATTTCTGTTGGCATTTGAACCTCCCCACTATCTGCTAGACATAGAACTAGAAGTCTTTGATATAGAGCTAGATAGCTTTGGTGTTCATTGACGTTTTTATGAGCATTTCCTCAGGGACAGATGTACCTTCTGAAGGAGGAATGAAGCTCTTCTGGCCTGTATAGGAAGAAGGAGAAGAGAAAGGAACAAGCAGCCCTTTCTACATTTCAGGCACTGTGCTAAGCTTTGATCCTTACAACAACGCTACCATTTTCCCTATTCTACAGTTGAGGAAACTGAGGAAGAGGGAAGTTAAATGACTTGCTCAGGGCCACACAGCAAAAACTTACTATTAGTATTTAGATCATATTTGAAGTCAGGGCTTCCTGACTCCAGGCCCAGTGCTCTGTCTGTTGTGCCAGCTAACTGCCTTTGTAGACCAGGATCTATTTATTAAAGACATTTCCCTAGGGATCTCTATCAGGTAGTATGGCACTGGAAAGAGGGCTGGCTCTGCAATCAGAGGGCTGGTACCACTTTAGAAATAGTCTCTAATTGAAATTATGCTAATTTAGCATGGCCTCACAGATGGCAAAAGCCAGTGGTAGAAGCCCTCTGTCAAAAATTTTTGGTTCTTTTGATGAACACTTTTCTGGCTGCTGCTTAAAGCCCATTGACACAGCTTATGCTCTTACTTGAGGTTAAAAAATTATGTTTAGTCCTTGTCAAGTGCCTAATTGTCAGTCTCTGTCCCATCAAACTGTTTGGGAGACACTAGTCCAAAGAACCTCAAAAACTGTAATGAATTTCTGTGACAAGGCTCCCTTCAACCTCATCCAAGTAATGACCATTTAGGTAAATCCAGGAACAAGACGAGCCTCCTTCACAGACATATTTAAAAAAATAAATTCTGCCTTTATATATATATATATATATGCCAGCAATAAAATTACTTGTTTTTATTTAGGGTACCCACCAGGAACAAACCTGCCAATCTCATTAGTTTCCCTAAATACGTAATATCTTATTTGATCCTTACAATTCCATGATACAAATACTGTATTATCTTCTCCATTTTACATATGAGAAAACTAAGGCTGAAAAAAAATTAAATTACTTGCCCATGCTCACACAACTGGTAAATGTTAATACAGGATTCAAACCTAGGTCATCCTGATTTCAACTCTAGAGCTCTATCTCCTATACCAGGCTATCTCTAGTAGCAGAGTTCTTTGGGATGACCCCTGAAAAGGACTGAGCTGGTCTTATACAATAGACTGAATAATAAGCAATATTACAGTAGGGTTTTGAGTCCTTGCTTTTAGTTTTGACAATTATCCATTAATGATGCTATGGCAAAATGAGTTTGGCCAAAGTTGTTATTATGCAGAATGTTCCTGTACAGCAATTTATAGAAAGCTAATTTTTATTTCACAGATGGTGACACTGAGACATAGGGAGAATTTTAACTACACAATTACACTAAACTTTTTTTTCTTTTAAATATATTACAAAATCTATAAAAGTTGCAAGTTCAAATCATGTATTCTAAACTTTTATTTCATACAGGCAAGATGATTTTTCTTGCTATCATTATATAGTGTTTTTTATAGTTTTTAACAGCATGAAATTTGAAAGAGGTTTGGAGCACCGTGTTTTTACATAGCTTTTTTTTTTAAATAAGAAGTAGATTGGCAGTCTGTTACTGAATATGGCTATTTTCCTTGTTTTGTCAGAGATGGAAAGATTGTCCATAGCTACTGAGAGTCTTCAAAAGTTTTACCCTGTCGCTTTAGGTTTGATTAAATCAGTCACTTGCAGGTTAAGACATGAACATCCATAGCTATTGGGTTCTCCCCAATTCATTTCAGAGTGGTATCTAATTTAGATAAAACCAAAAATGTCAAGGATGGGTAGAGGAAGCTATTATTACCATTATCGCTCCATTCCTTCTAATTCTTCATTATGCTCTTCCTCAAGTACTACTAACCCCCAAGCCTCTTCTTCTTTCCCTTTCTAGTCAGTGAAATTAGCTATTATCCATTTTATTGTCACTGTCAGTGCAAATGGAATTTCCCTGTCTCCCCTCAACCACCACCTCACCAAAAAAACCAGGAGATGAGAAGGTCTTATTCTCTTTTTTCATTATCTCCTACCCTTTTCAGCTATGGCAGTTGGCAATAGAACTACTTATCCAGAAGGAGATACTTTATCCAGAAAGTTAGTCCTGGGTTGCATAGTTTAAGGAGGACAGTAATAAGCTCAAGAGAGATCAGAGGTGGGCAGCCAAGATGGTGAAAGAACTTGAGTTCATGTTATAGGTGCATTAGTTGAATGAATTGGAGATGTTTATCTTGGAAAAAAGAAGTCTAAAGAGGAATCTGATGGTCATCTTCACCCATTTGATAGGTGTCTTTACCTATTTGTTACATGGAGGAGGGGTTAGACTGTTAATTATTGCCTTTTTATCTTTTGTATATTTTTCTTTGGATATTGTCTCACCCAGTAGATGATAAGCTCCTTGAGAGTAGGGATTTTCTTTTGTCTCTTTTTATATCTCAAGCACTTAGCGCAGTGTCTGGTACATAATGGGTACTTAATAAATGTTTGCTGATTGTTTGAAACTGGCAAAAAACAATCTTCCAAAAAACTGTAAAGATTACCCCCAAATAAATACTACTTAGATTCAAGAAACAAGTGCTTATGTTGTATCAGGTGGGACTTAAAGATTACCAGGAGGGAAAATATGAGTGTGTACATGCATGTTTTACACATACATGCAAATACATACACATATATCTGTATGTGTATGTATACATACACACATATACACACACATTCATGTTTACAGAAAGTGTCCCAGAAATCTTAGTGAGTTTCATGCTTTAATAGCCAGTAGAGAGAAAAAGAAGACTAATGAGTAGAAATAAGAGGGAATTGTATTTCAGATCAGTGTTAGGAGGAAGTTCCAAGTAATTACAGTCATCCAAAGGGGCTGCCTCAGGATATTGTGAATTCTCCAGTGTAGTCCTTAAGTCACATGAAAGATGAAATGAAAAGCACATTCACCTTGATATCAGGAGAAACCTGAGTTCGATTCCACCTCTGATCCTTACTAACTGTGTGAATATTAGCCAGTCCTTAATTTTCAGTTTCTTCATTTATGAAATGTGAGAGTTGCACTAGATGATATCTGAGATTAAGACCCGATGCTTACAGTAAGAATCTCTTACCTACATTGACAGGCCCAAAGAAATTTTAGTTATAGTATTTGATCTAGCTCTCAGAAGGACACACAAACATCTGGCAGGGAAATGAGGGTGAGAGTGGTACTTCTTGTGAATTATCATCTGTGGAGGGAGCAGTTCTTTTCCTGGAGAGTAAGAGAAGCTTGGCTGCAAAAATATAAGAGGAAGAGGGGACTCCTTTCTGGGCTTATTCTCCAGACATAGGAGCTTCAAGAAGACTATTCAGTAGCAGTTCCCATTAGTCAAGGCATTTACTCAGCCATGTTTCATCAGAGTAGTTTCTTTTGCTCAAATGACTTCCAGATGTTTGCATAAGCCTCTGACCCATTTTTTATTTGGCAAGCTATTTGGACAATTTGGCTTAAGAGATGCTTGTTTACACATCAACCACTGGAAGTCGTTAATTCAGAGGTGGGCTAACTAAAAAAGCATCAGTGAACTGATGCATGATTTATGATAGAGTGAAACTTAAGGATGTATGAACCAAATTCATTTTACTTATTTAATTTCTTAGCTTTACATATTTAATGGCTTGTAAATATATACTATCATTAGAAGCTCTTCTTAGGCATCAATCACAGTGGCTCATTGCTTACATTAAATAGAGAAGGGAGGGTGAGGAATTCCTCACATTTACTTCTACAATTCCACTTATAGCTTTTATAGGTTGAAGGTGGATGTTGGTTCCTCATATACACTGCAAAGGAAGAAACGTCCTTCTTTCCTTGTCCAGTATTGTCAATCATAGCCAAGATGTGAAGCATTTTGCTATCTTATTCCATAAAAGTTATTTTTAGCTTACCCCTTTCCTTTGTCCCTGTGTCATTAGTCACAGAATTGTTACCTGTTATTCTTCCATAATGACTCAGATCCAAGTGCTCCTCCTCATTTCTACAGTTACTAGCCTTGTCTGAACTCATTCCTGGATTACTACAATAATCCCCTAACCAGTTTCTCTGCTTCTGGCTTCTTCCCAGGATAGTTTATTCTGTATAATACCAGGATAATCTTTCTCAAAAGGCCAATTTTTAGTATCCAAGGATTTAGAACTTTAATAGACCTGAAAACAATATGATCCAATACCATTATTTTTCAAATAAGGAAACTGAGGATCAGAGAGGCTAAATGATTTGCCCAGGATCAACCTGGTGGTAATTAATTTAACCAGGATAAAAACCCAACTTTTTTGACTACACCTCCAATTCTCTACTGTGTTAGGCTGCTCTTAGTTCTTCATGTTAGTTCCCCTCAAAGTTAAAGGTGATTTTGGGGGGAAGAAAGAGATATGGTAGAAAAGAACTAAAGACAGCCTAGAACTATGTCTAGGCATAACTTTCTAGTTTATCCTAATAATTACAAAAAATACATGCTAATTGTGTGTAGGCGTATATTCCACGCACAGACCCCATTACCTCTCTTGACTTATGCAGTCTTTCAACATGGAAGATGCTAGGGAACTTGCTTCTGGTAGTATCACAATAACATGTAAGAAAAGTGGCTTGGAGATATTGTGGATTATATGCAGGCATTCTGTAAGTTATTCCATATGTCTAACTACATGGTGAAGGAGAGACTCTTTGATTAATTTTCTAAGTATTTGAAAAGACTTGTTAGGGTTAGCTACATCATTTTCTGTAGAGATCATGCTGTAAGGGAAATTACTTTAGGGCCCTTTTTACCTTCTGTGTCCATGTTACATTGAGAAACAGACTTTAGTTATTAGAATTTTTATTCTTCCTTGTTTTAGATGGGGAGTAAGGAGAGGTCTAGGCATAGAAAAGCCTCATGACTAGTAAGTTTGGAAAGTTGTCAGGAGAGCACTATAGAATTCTGGTGTTCCAGAGTCATGGTTCCAGAGTCAGTACAAAACGGTGGCCCCCAAGGAGTGGGGCAAAATCTTTGGGAGTAACTTTTGGGACCCTAAACCAATGGAATAAACTTACCTAGCAATCATACTGCATCTTGGCATGAAGTTGCTAGGGCCAATGCTATGTGTGACTTGAGCTAAATTTTGAGCTTACTCTCCCAGAAACCAAGTAGTATAGGGGAGAGAACAGAAGGCATGAGAGAAAATGCTTACACATTGTCTTTTTACTATATATTTGAAGTAAACATAGCTCTGTAAATGTTAATCAGTTTTAAGTTGTTAAATGGGACTGGGGTAGGGGTAGTCATAGCCCCCTAACAATGTGAGGAGCATAGCTGGTGGGGTCTTCAACCAGTGAACATAGAGAAGGCACTCCTTGCCACTTGCTCTCTTCCAACCAATTAGGATTACTGCCCTGAAACCTTGAGAGGCAGATATACCAGCCTGGCTCTGGGAGGGTGGGCCAGAATACGCACACACACTGTACTAATAGTTATGAAGAAAAGTACATCTTATTTATGCAACCTGACTTTATTTTTATTTAGAATGACTAATGAAATAAAATATATGGCTATAGTCTGAATAGGATCAAATATGAGAGGACAAAACTTCTGGCATTTGGAATTTTGGAGCCTCTATCTTAGCTTGGAGCTCCATTCCTTACTTCTTACCCCTAGCCAATCTCATCTATCTTTCTACAGGGTTCTTTACTGTCTACACTTGTAAGTTAAAGTTAGATAAGACTTTAGAATATAGATTGTTAGAGCTATATTAGAGTAGGGAAAGGCCTCATACCACTGAGTACTTGTAATGAATACTTATTAGATCAAATTTAATCTCTTTAGACATTAGTTTCTTACTTATAAAATGAAGAGTTCAGTTTCAATAGTATTTAGAGGTAAGCAATAAGAAGGGTAATGGACATGAAAATTATTCCTTATGAAGATCAGTTAAGGATTTCAGAGAGACGTGGTATCTTTCTTAAAATATTTGAAGTATTATCATGTAGAAGAAAAATTAAATTTTGATCTTCTTCTACTAGAATTCAAACTTTTTCCTTTCCCCAGACCTTGCTGCTTTGCAAATACCCTTTTCACTTTATGTTACTAATACTTTTGGAACTTTTTTTTTGCCGTATATGTCTAGTCATTCCCTAATACAAGGGACATTTCTTGAGAAAAAAGACATTTGCGTTAATATCCCTTAGCACACTGAGTGCTAAGGATAAAGTAAGTGTTTAATAATGGTTTTCATTCAGTCACTCATTTGGCTTCAGAGGGCAGAACTAGGAGCAGAGTTTGGATATTGCAAAGTGGCAGATTTAAATTCAACAAAAATTTCCTAATGATTGGAGCTATCCAAAAGCAGAATGGGCTACTTTGGAAGGTAAAGGAGGCCTTTTCTCAGTGGTTGGATTGTAACTAGTCAGGTGTATTATAGATAGATGGAATAGATAGCCTTCAAAGTCCTTTCCGTCTCCAGCATTCTAAAATTTAGAAATCCTCAGCTTCTCCTTCTCAAGGATTTCCATTAAACAAAACTTACATATCTATTCAAATTCTCAGTACATCTCATTTACTATCTTTCACAGATTCTACTTCAGCCAGTATAGATTCATTACCTTCAACCAACCTTTGTGTGTACACATGGCTCATTGTAGGCTCAATATATTTTTCATATCATTCACCATATTTGAAATATTCTGTCTTTTTTTCTGCCCATAGCTTCCTTTTGAGGGATCAGAAAACTCTTCTTCCAATTAACTTCCCTGAGTAACCTTATAATGATAACTGTGTTCTTATAGCAAAGTGGCTTATACATAGCAGTGTTTAATAAATATTGGTTGACTTAATACAATGAAAACTATGTTTTTGTCTTTTTTTTGTATCCTTAAAATTTAGCACAGTGCACAGCATATAGTGTTTAATAAATGTTTCTTCACTTGTTGACTAAATAAATGCCTTTAAATGGACTTGAATTTGTCTCTTCAAATAGATTAAGAGCTCCCCCCAAAGGATGAGAAACTCTGATGTTAGTTACCTTTGGAATCAACATATAATACTATATAGTAGATATTTAAGGAAAACGTGTAGAATGAAAAAAAAAGAAAAAAGAGGAAAAAGAGAGTGATGCAGATTTCTATAGGTAATTATTTCATCTGACTTCATGAAGTAAAGAACAATTATTTGCTGTTCATGGCAGATATAGTTTTGTATTTAATTTGTGATTTAATTAAGTGAAGTTCAAGAATGATAAATTCACCCTATTATTAGAATAAACCAACATTATTATTGGGATATAATTTTCTTAATAAGTTTAAACAACAAAAAAATTTAATTCCTTAGCAGAATAAGATGTAATTTTCCCTTCCTTGATACAATATGTATTTGTATGTGTGTGTGCATATTTGTGTGTGTGTATATATATATTTATATATGTGTGTATCTATATATGCACATATATAATGATATTTTATCTTTTCCCCAATTACATGTAAAAGCAAATTTTAACATTTTTTGTTTTGAATTCCAAATAGTATTCCTTCCTCTCTACCTTATTTCCCCCTGAGAAGGTAAGAAATCTGATATCGATTATACATGTACAATCATGTTAAACATTTCAATATTAGTCATTTTTTTAAATTTTAATTTACTTTCTTGGTTACATCATTCATTTCCACAAGGTTTTGAGTTACAAATTTTCTCCCCTTTTTGTCCCTACCCCCCAGCCCAGAACATTGATCACACTGTAAGACCCCTCCCACAATCTGTT
>CM053593.1:337982196-337991116 GCA_028646575.1 Pseudocheirus occidentalis | reverse complement strand
GTCAGGATGTATAGGACTTACCTATACCCACCTCAACAGGCCTCAGGCGTCCCTGGCTCCCGGTCCACTCTGGGAGAAGCAGCTGCACAGAGAAACTCAGGACACAGGGCTTGCTTCTAGCTTTTATTGAGAGTTCATCCTCTATCTTAGTGTGGCTGGACTGGCCTGGCTCCACCGAACTGGCTGGACTGCCCCTGCCTCCAAGTAGCCTGTATTTAAGTCCTTTCTCCAGGGCCCCTTAGGGCCCCTCCCCTGGCCATGCCCTCACCACAGCCAATGTGTCTCACCTCGAAGGCGGAGAGATTATCCTGCTTATTGTAAGCAGGTGCAGCTGCCTCCAGGTGATCGACCACGTGCACTCCTGTTAGCTGAGGACCTGTTCAACGCGTCCATCTCACGTGGAGTATCAACGACCCTCTTTAGGAGTCTCCTCCTCTTTAGGAGTCTCCTCCCCAGGAGAGGTATCAGAGACCTAACACCAGTCTGAAAGGAACCCTCTTGTTTGTATTATAAATGACATTGAGTGCATGCACTCTTACGGGAATTGGCAATACTTTAATTCACTTTTATTTAATTCTTTCCCTTTTAATAAATTTTTGACATATTCTGGCCAGCGTGTTTGTAAGCAAGAAATTCATGGCAGTCTATTGAGTTGTCCAATTTATTTGTTTTTCAGACTTTCTAGGTGAGGACTTAATTTTTTTAAAAAAGAAAAAAAACCTTGTCAAGTTGTGCTATGGCTACCTCTGACCTGAAGATTAAATATAGACGGCTTTCGATAATAATGAAGTACTTACATAAATTTGAATTATTGATATTATTAAAATATTATAACAGCAGCACCCTTTTTATGAACATAAAATGAAATAATATTCATAAATTATTTTGTAAGTCTTAAGGCATGATATAAACATGAACTCATTATTACTATTAGTGGCAAAGTCAATGCTGGTTCTCTAATGCTTCAATAGGAAATGAGTTGTAGATAGGGAAAGGGCTAATGTGATCGCAACTAGAAATTCTTCTCAGCTTCTTGGTTTTTCAAAGAAGGTTGACTCAATATATTAATTTCAGGGAAACAATTTTCCCCTCAGGAAAGAGATTGGAATAAGATGACATGGGAAGAGAATAAGTGGAAGATCATCTTTTGACCAGTTTTGGTCCAATCCTTTCATTGTATTGACGTCATTAATAATTTTCCACTTATTCATTTCACATTTTAATTAGTTCCATTTTTATTCTTTAGAATAAGAAGAAAAATGTCACAGATATACATGGTTTATATAATGACATTGACAGCATACAAATTTTAAGGGGCCTACCTAAAATAAATACTCAGCAAACTCAAGAAATCAAAGCCTTTATAAAGCTTTTATTTGCTTCTAACAATTAAACTAATGTTTAATCAACTCCATCCATATTTTTACAGTTAGTTTCTTTCATTTTATGAGGTTGCATTCATAATAAAATTACAACTTTCTGGTTCAATTTTAGAATTTACAGTGTTAAATGAAAATACCTAGCATTCGGAGCATATTTAATTATAGTAAACTTAATAACCAAATAGTAGTGCCCATATTGCTTTTATTTCAAAGTATTTACGATATGTAATTTTGGTACAAAACCACTAGAGGTCCTTGGTCTTGATCCTGATGCTGATTTATTATTAGTATTATTATTAATGTTGCTATATCATATTATTACACAATGCAATTATACTATGATGTTATATAATATTGCATAATGTCATATATTTAATTATGTTTTATTTTACTTAACAAAATTTTAGTGATGTATAATGATTAATAATATTAGTGATGGCATTAATAATAATAACATTTATATAGCACTTTGAGGTTTTCAAAGCACTTTTCTAATATTATCTTAATTTATCCTCACAACAACCCTATGATGGAGGTGCAATTTTTAATCATTTCCTTTTTTACAGATGAAGTAACTGGGATAGAGATTGAGTGATTTGCTCAGAGTCCTACAGCTAGTTAGTATACAAGGTAGGATATGAACTCAGGTCTTCCTGACTTCTGGTCAAGGGCTCTATTCACTGCATCACTTAACTGCTTCTATAATATTACATTAAGCTTCTATAATACATTAACCTAAAATCAATCTTTGGAAACATAGATTAATTGAAAAACATACCCTTTCAAGGAAATTAACTTCTACAAAAATTATTGATATTCCAATTATTTATATTCTGTCACTTATTACCTTGAAATATCAGTCAAGATACTTATTGTCTTTGAGTCTCAGTTTTCTTATCTGAAGAATGAAGAGTTAGAATAGACAACCTCTCTGTAGACCCTTCCACATCCAAATCAGTGGTCCTATTATCCTATTATGTAATTGTGAGGATGCTCCCTACCAAGTCAAATTGCTGTCCCACTAAAATGTAGTAGGTAGTCTTTGAGGGTTGATATGCACTTACTAGAAATTATACTATTTGTAAATGGTGTAATCGTGTGAAAAAAATATGTAAACATCAAAAAAGGAATCCTATTCTGATACCTCATCATAGCAGGGCAATGAATGACCTTGCCTTCCAAAAGCTAAGCTTGCTAGGTATAAAGAGACACATTAACAGTAAGCTGCGATTTTTTTTTTAAATCACAGCAACCTATGTAAAAAAGAAAAATGCAAAAATAACCTGCAATTCCCTTTTCTATCTGCAGTGGTGGTGGCAGAGTGGAAAAAATGATTATAGAATGTACCAAAAATCACACAATTCTTAGAATATCGATAAACTTGAACTTGGTTGTTGACATTGAATATATGAGCTACTTGTCCAATAAGCAATTAGTGGGCATACTACTAAAGAAATGGAATCATAACAATATTACATTTTCCCCATAAATGACACCAAAAGAAAGATGGAAGTTGTAGCTAAGAGGAAGGTGGGCTCTCCTTGATGAAGTAAATAGAGGAGTTCATGGGATCACAGATTTAGAGCTGGAGGAAATGTTCCAGGTCATTTAGTACAATCCCTCTTGTTTTAAAGGTGAAGCAACTGAGTTGGCAGAATTGGTTTTGTCATATGACCAATAGCAGTAAGAAACTTCATTTGATATGCTATTTCATAATCTCATTTGCCAATGCTTTTGATTTTATTATTGTTGCTCAGTTACTTCCGTTATGTCTAACTCTTTGTGATACCATTTGGGGTTTTCTTGGTGAATATACTAGAATGGCTTGTCATTTCCTTCTCCAGTTCATTTTATAGGTGAGGAAACTGAGGCAAGCAGGGTTAAGTGATTTGCCCAAAGTCACAGTTAGTATCTTAGGATGGATTTGATCTCAGGTCTTCCTGACTCTAGTCTGGCACTCTATCCAGGAAGGTACAAAAAGACCACCATGAAAATACTTGAAACATTATACAAATATCTGCCACTGAGGATGAACAGAAATAGAAATTCTATCAAGAACTGGATAGGACTTTGCAAATTAAGCCAGCATATATTTTGGTAGTAAATGACTTCATTACCAAGATGAGGAAAATTTAAGATGGTGAAGAATGTTGGAAAATATGAATGGGCTAAAAAAGAAATGAAGAAGATCCAATGTTTTTAGTCTACATGGAAATCTTGTGCTTATACGTCATGAATTATTTGACTCAAACATTTATTTGTGTAAAAGAGTCAAAAGAAATGGGATGTGAAAGGCAATTTTTTAAAAATCACAAAAAATGAAACTGATTATATATAAAGAGTCAAGAAATAACACATTAATTATATAATAGTCATTTCTGGAACAGAAGTATGTCTATAACCCGGTCACCAATTTATTATTAGAGCAAAGAGAAAGTTTATTACAAAGGTCGAAGTCAAAATAAAAAAAGGAAAATAACAATTAAAATAGTTCGAATCTGACTGACTTAAATCACTTTTTGTTGCCCAAATAGAATAAAGTAGAAAGAAAATGAAATAAATCGCCTAAAAGGGGACAAAATGGGGAAAAAGAGTAGAGATATATTACAATGATTTCATACAAAAGTTTGACCAACAAAAATCAATTGCCATTACCACAATGGGCCCTATATCCTAAAGATATCAAGGAAAGAGGAAAAGAATCTGCATGTGTAATATATTTAATGCGACTCTTTTTGTAATATTAAAGAATTGGACAGAAGAGGGTGGTTATTGCTTGGGAAATTTCTGAACAAATTATGAAATATGACTCTAATGGAATACTATTGTGTCATAAGAAACTGTGAAATGGGTAAATTCAGTGAAAATCAGGGAAGAATTGTATGAATTAATGAAGAATGAAATAAACAAAACAAGAAAAACAATCTATACAATAACAATGTAATAACGTCTTTTAAAGTCTTAAGAAATTGATACAATAACCTACCAAGTTTCCAAGGGATTGTAAAGTGTACTACTCATAGAGAGGTATGGACTCTGGACACATAAAGAAATACATATATTTTTGATCATTGCCAATATGAGAATTTGTTTTGCTTAATTTATTTATTTTTATTACAAGGTTTTTCTTTATTTTCCTTTTATTTTTATCTCCCATAGTGAGGGTGGTAGTGGTAGTCAGTTGATAAATGTTATATTAAACACCTACAATGTGCCAGGCACTGTGCTAGACATTGGGCATAAGAAGAAAGGCAAAATACAGTTTCTACTCTCAAGGGTCTCATAGCTTAATGAAAAGCAAAAAACAGATTTTTGTAAATTGGAAAAAGAAAATAAATCAGTTACAATAATGAAAAGAACAAACGAGCCTCAAAGGCACCTTAGTCAACAAGCTTGGCTATCTTACCAAGTGGAGGTGTATGGCAGTCAAGGACAAAGGCAGTTTAGAAAATAAATTACTTTGTAAAATCTTATAGAGATGAATGATAGAAGATCATAAGTAGCATCACCCCATAAAATAGAAAGAATCAGAGAAGGATAAAAACAGTTTAAAAAAATCTTGGCAGGAAACTGTACTGAGCAGTCATTCTGAGTGCAGTTGAGGATGAAACTGAAATAAGAACAACAAACATAAGGAAATTAGGAAATATATGCAAAGATTTTTTACAACAGACTTGTGTTGCTATTGTGGAAACTAATACTGTTGGCAGCTGCTTAATGTCCAGCATTAAGCATGATTGGAGATGTGAATAAAAAAAGGACCAGGCCATGTGGGCCATGGTTCAGGAAAGAGCCATGAATTCCATTTACTGATGCTCAGAACAAAGTTTTTAAAGATCCAAATGACACAGACTCAAGTATCTTTATCTCAATCATATCCTGGAATATTATTACTAATAGAATAGTCTGCAATACCCAGGAACTAGTTTGGATAAGACAAGGCTTGTAATCAAGGACCCAGGAAGTCATGGGGAAGGGCAGTTGTCTTTTATCAAAATCTACCTTACAGGACAAAGGATGCTCCCAGAGAGCAGGCCACAATTTCAAAGACATTTGCATAGAAGCCAGTATCAAAGATATCTGTATAGAAGCCCAGATCCCCGAGAATCAAGTATTTTGACTTACAATAGTTTTTAGCATAATATGATAAGGAACATGTCTTTTTTTGGTGCCTGAAGTTTGGGGGTAAAGGTTTTGATATCAGGATATCAGACAGAAGTCCTTTTAAGTGTGCCCCTGAGGTTCTTTTTGGAGGAGCCAGCCTTTGCAAGCCGCATCACCTTGAGAGGAATTAGGGTACATAATTAAGGTCTCTTATCTGAGTCCTGGATCAGGCCTATTTGGCTCCCCAACATAATACTACCATCCTGAGAGTATAAAATCACAGCTAGTAGAAATGGTGCTAAAAAGAACAAAAACTGGGGGAAAAAAACAGTTGGAATTTACTAGATTATATAGACTAGAATGTAAACTCTTTGAAAGCAGGAGTCCATTTGCTTGTTATCTCTATATCTCCATCATGTAACAATGAGTACCTTAATCACAGTGGTTTACTAATTTTAGTTAATTGATTTAGACTGGATTAGATTGCATTGGATTGAATTGAATTAAATCTAATGCAATGGTAGTTTGGAGTGGGAAAACATCAATGTTCCTACTCTTCCTATTCTTTCCATATCTTGCTTCTCAGTGGCATGTCCCTGACATATTCATATATATTCATCATACGAAGAGCATGAATTTCCATTAAGAGGAACAGAATTTGCATGGGCTAGTTTAGTAAAAGCTTGGCAAATTAGAATTTAGAATTGAAGGATTCTATCTGTGGGTTTCATCTATCTATACATGCTGTCTTCCTCCTGCTCCTCCCCCACTGGCATATTTAGGAAATAAAGAAGTGACACTCATTGCATAGCAAAAATTTCAAATAAACAAAAAGTTAAAGGTAGGAATTAATATTTTGAAATCTTTCAGGTTACTGTAATAATAAAAATATAGCATGTTAAAATAATATACGTAAAATTTATTTGACATTTATAAAAATATTTCAAAAAATTGGGATTCATTCTTTAAGGTTAATAACACAAAATAAACCTGATAATACATCCTTTTGATACATTAAAACTAGTCCTTAGAGAATGCATGGAATTATTTATTCATAATAAATTATAGCTGCCTGAACCACCAGACATACTGTCTGCAGTAAAACTTACAAAAGTTTTATTGTCTTTCTTCTGTGACGTCTGCCAATATAGCTGAGCTTGATTCTGTAATCACTGAAATATTGTACTCTTTGTATATTGAGCTACCTTTTCATTTTCTGCATCCAGTTTGGCTGTGTGCCTTACTATCTTTCTATTTATAAATATGAATTTTAAAAAATCAAATAGAAAATGGATCAAAATTCAGTATCTATACATCGTAGTAAAATATGACCTCTTAGAGACATTTATTTATCCTTTGATGATTTTTACAATCTTTTATAAAATATACATTTCACACTCGATTTATAAAAACATTTTGGTAACCCAGTGTATTTTTTGAGATTTACTGACATGATATTAGGAATATTTCTAGGGGAGAGTGTGTTCTTTATTCTAATATTCCTTCATCATAAGGCTGTGTTATTGAGTTTCCTTTTGGCTACAAAATATCCCAAATTTCTATCTACTACAAATTTCATTTGTGGTATTTTGCAGTATCTATCATGTCTCCAACAGAACTGTGGAGTTTAGCCCTGTGGTGTTTCTGAATTACTTTGCTTACTAGGTACAAAGTTAGACTACTGGAAGATTACTGAGGGGAAGACAAGAGGAAAGGGAGATGGAAAAGGAATTTGGAATTGAGAGGGTATGTAGAATTCTAAAATATATTTAACTCCAAAGAGAGAAATCACTGTACAAATTTAAAAATATAAATGCAAATGAAGTCCTTCCACGTATGATGGAGCCCACCTTTTGATTTTATATTTCTCACCTAAATTGTTCCAAATGCAACAATTCAAAAATATCTATTGCCTATGATGTGTACAACATTGTACTGGGAACTGAGGACAAAATGGAGCGTGTTGTACTGAGAGGTATAGCATGTAAACAGATCACAGAATCCTAGATGCTGAGCAGAGAGGAGCCTGGGGGGCCGACCCTCTCATTTTACAGATTAGGAAACTAAGGCCTAAAAGAAGGACATGGACTTGAAGTTTCCACAAGTGTGAAGTATCATAGGTGGGACCTTAACCTTGGAAGAGGAGGGAGACAGCAGGAAAGAACTAAGGGCATTGCATTTAATATCCCATTTTTTTAAAAAAGGAGGGAGAGGATAAGCAGTTTTAAGCCCTTACTAAGCGTCAGGTCCTATGCTAAGCATTTTATAAATATTCTCTCATTTGATCCTTACAACAATCCTATGAGGTAGGTGTTATTATTATCTCCAGTTTACAGCTGAGTTAATTGAGGTACCCAAAGAGTAAGTGACTTGGTCAGTTACACAGCTAGTGTCTGAGGTTAGATTTGAACTCAGATCTTCCTGAACCCAGGCCTAGTATTGCTTTTGTTGAGAGAAGGAGGAGGGGAGAGGAAGACCTTTAATATTATTCAGTAGGTCCCCTGTGTGATATCTATAGGAAAACATGGACTAAAGTCATCTAGGATGAAAAAAAGCAGGTAGGTTGAGGTCTGCTTATTGAGGAAATGATGCAGACTAGTGAGGTCACAGTTCAGTTGAAGTACTGAACAATAGTATTTTACAAAATGTTTTACCCCTTGCATCTGAAGTGCACTGCGTGCTTCTCAAAAGGCCCTCCAAATAACCTTGTGAGGTAAGGCAAGGTAAAATCATCTCCATATTACAGGTATTCAGTGAGGAAAAGAAAATCATTCAATTCATTTGGGTTAGAATGCATAATGTAGTAATATTTCAGGCACTGGGCTAAACATTGAGGATAGCAAAACAAACAAAAAAATTAAACAGTCCATGACCTTGTTGGAACTTCTGTTTTACTGCATGGAGAGAAGTGCACTCATAGAATAGATGGTGACTTGCCCAAAGTCACACAATTAAATAAAAACAAAGCTGGAATTAACATCCAGGTCTGCGATTCCTAACCAGGTATTCTTTCCATGCACCACAGGGATAAGAATTCGTCCTATAATGGCCTTAAAATAGGGAATTACCAGATAAGGAAATTACTTCTCTATCAGAACTGCCCTGAAAGTTTTATTCCTTGTGTTACTTAGAGGCCTGAGAATTTAAGTGACTTGTTCCCAGGGTCACATAGTACTCTATGTGTCAGAGGCAGGATTTGAACCTGAACCTTCCTGGTTATAAGGCCAGTTCTGTCTCTCCACAGGGCCATACTGCCTCTCATGTATGTATCATGCTGCATTTAAAATGGTGCCCTGTCCTTCACCCTCATTCATTGCAAAATGCAAACTTGACACTGACCCATAAAGTAATCTGCTTAGTTTAAAGTTTTTAAAGTCTTCTTTGTCACCAAAGGTTTCGTAATGGATACAAACAGAACTGGTTGTTAACATGAA
>CM053593.1:337972196-337979696 GCA_028646575.1 Pseudocheirus occidentalis | reverse complement strand
GAAATATTTGAAAAGTATGATATATAATACATAAAATCATAGAATTTCTTTTTTTCTTAATGGTATTTTTTTCCAATTACAAGTGTGGTTTTCAACATTCAACCTCAAAATCTTGAGGTTTTTTTCTTCCTTCTCTCCCATCCCCCTTCCCCAAGACAGCAAGCAATCCAATACAGGTCATACATTTACAATCATGTTCAACATTTTCCCACATTAGTCATGTTGTGAAAGAAGAATCAGAACAAAAGGAAAAAAAAACCATGAGAAAGAAAAAAACCAAAAAAGTGAAAATAGTATGTTTCAATCTGTTTTCAGACTCCATAGTTCTTTCTCTGGATGTGGTTAACATTGTCCCTCACAAGTCTTTTGGAATTGTCTCAGACATTCTATTGCTGAGAAGAGCTAAGTCTATCATAGCTAATTACCACACAATGTTGTTGTTGCTATGTACAATGTTCTCCTGGTTCTACTCACTTCACTCAGCATCAGTTCATGTAATACCTTCCAGGTTTTTCTTAAATCTGCCTACTTATCATTTATTAAGCCACAAAAGTATTCATAGTCCACAACTTGTTCAGTGTCATCAATTGATGGGCATCCCCTCAATTTTCAATTCTTCACCAACACAAAAAGAGCTGCTATAAATGTTTTTGGACATGTGGGTCCTTTTCCCTTTTTTATGATCTCTTTGAGATACAGACCTAGTAGTGACATTGCTGGATCAAAGGGCATGTACAATTTGCTTGCCCTTTGGGCATAGTTCCAAATTGGTCTCCAGAATATAGCTGGATCAGTTCACAGCCCACCAACAATGCATTAGTGTTCCAGTTTTCCCATATTTTATCCTGCATTTATTATTGTCTTTTTCTGTCATATTAGCTGAACTGATAATGTGAGGTGGTACCTCAGGTTGTTTCAATTTGTATTTCTCTAATCAATAGATTTCTCCAATAGAATTTTGAAGAGAAAAATAACTTCACAAGTCATCTGGTCAAATATATATTTGAAAAAGAATTAAGTCTGCAATATCCTCGGTAAGTAGTCATCTAGTCTTTGCTTGAAAATATCCCTCTGCCTCCTATGACCTCTCATTAAATAACTTCATTTGTTAGGAAACATTTTTACATTAAGTGCAAATTTGTCTCTTAGAAACTTTTTACCTGTTGTTTCTAGTTTTATCTTTCGGTACTGAGCAGAGTAGAGCCAATTCCTCTTCCATGTGTCAGCTATTCAAATAGATCAACAGTAATCATGTCCCTTCTGAATCTTCTCTTCACTAGTTTACTTCATTTTTTTATCAGCTGTTCTGCTGGGTTCTACCTCCAGGTTCAAGCCTTCCCAGCATAAGTTCATCACTTGAAATCTCATCATCATGGAGATTTATCCAACTTTGATACTCAACACTACCACAACATCCTCAGTTGCCTCTCTTCTAATTAGGTGGCTGGAGGATAGAGGGTAGAGAAATAATTCCCAAAGCTTTTCTTTATAGAGGGCTCAGAGTTTTCCAACTATATTTCATTTCAACTGCTCTGCTTGGTTTCCTCCCCAGAAACATCATTTAACTACACTCAAGCTCTGCCTGGTCTAGGTACTGGTACCCTTACCAACCTACTGTCTCCTTTTCATCTGCCTTGTGTGTATTGTCTTCCCCTATTATGTTTTAAACTCTTTGAGAGCAGTGACTGTCTTTCTTTTTCTTATTTTCGTCCCCAGATTAGCACAGTGCCCAAAACCAAGTAGGTACTTAATAAATAATTATTGAAACTTGATTGGTCTAAAAATCCCTAGATTTAATTGATTCTCATATGATTTGAAACCAAGGTCTTTGACCGTACTGATTGTCCTCTATTATACGTACCTTATACACTTTGCCAAAAATTGTAGATTTCACAATAAAGGGAAACCCAATATATTAAGTAAATAAATGTCTACTTTCCCATAGTGACTCTCTCAAATATTCATTTTTAACCACCTGAATATTTTATATGACTTACTAAATAACATTCCACTGGGAAATACAATTATTTTTATAAGAATATCTAGAAGCTACAGTTTGTTAATAGTACTGAAGTGATATGATAGATCTATATTTAAGCTTCAATAGATTGCAAGCTTCTTGAGGACTGAAAGGTTCTTGACATCAGGAACTATCACTTATCTGTCTTTGTATCTCTAACACTTAGTATGGTGCTTCGCACATTAAGCACACTTAGTATGGTGCTTGCCACATTGAGCACATATCTTAATAAATACTTATTGACTAAGTCTATTTTTCATTTTAGTCTTTGTATCCCCAGCACCTATAACAATTTCTATCACGTAGTAGAACTTAATAAAATACTAGCAGGTTTGAATCATAGCATCCAAGAAAGTTCTTGTTATCTTAGGCTGCATTGAGAGAATCACAGAATCAAGACTTAGAGAGGTGGTGATGTTATTGTACTATCCTAGTTATTGTGCTATCCTAGTGAGATCACATGTAGAGTATTTTTTTTTGCTTTTTTCTTTGGAGGGCAATTGGGGTTAAGTGACTTGAGCAAGGTCACAAGGCTAGTGTGTGTGTGTGTGTGTGTGTGTGTGTGTGTGTGTGTGTTTTAAGTGTCTGAGGCCAGATGTGAACTCAGGTCCTCCTGACTCCAGGGCTGCATCACCTAGCCTCCCCTCACATGTAAAGTATTACATTCAGTTTGGGGCATTGTGTCTTGGAGAAACATTGCAAAGTTTGAGAGTTTCCAGATGAAAGTAACCAGATTGGTGAAGGGTCTCAGGATTACATTACATGGAAAGAATGGAAGATGTTTTCCCTGGAGAAAAGAAAACTTTAGAAACAGGTAGAAAATAATGTTAGCTAGAAGAGGATTTATATTCAAGCAGATGAGCTGGGATTGGATATAACAGACAACAGGTAAATATTACACCTTCTTGAACAGAGAAGTGACCACATCATAGAAAAAAAATTTTCAGAACTTAATCTGACCTTAGAAATAATCTAGAGAAGATTCTGGAATGATGGCAAAGTAGGCCAGAAATTTCCAGTCTCTCCAGATTTTCCCTACAAATAAGACAAAACAGTGGCTCACAGTGAACATAGAGCACTCAAAATAAATGAGTAGGGGTGGAACAGTGGGTCTTCCTAGGAGCAGCACAGGAGCTCTGAAATCTCAGGACTGAGGTTTGGATTCGGTGAAGAGTAAATTCCACCAAGCTATTTCCCTAGAAAACAACAAGCAGTGATCCTTATGCTTTACAAAGTATTTTCACATACAGATTACATGATCTGAGTCATACAGTTAGCAAACAAAGCAGGATAAGCACCCAATTTTCTCATTTCTAGTTCACTCACAAGAAGCATCATGGCATGACAGACAGAGGCCTGGCTTCAGACAGAAAGAATTCTGGTTTCCAGTCCCAGCTATAACATACTAGCTGTGTGACTCTGGACCAGTCTTTTAACTTCTTAAATGAAAGCCAGACAACTCTAGAAGATTTTTAAATTGCAGAGCAGTTACAGATCTTTATTGATAGGGGGAATTAATGACATTGATGAATTCCCAGGTACAGGAGAGAGGGAGAGGAAGGAAGGAGAGTGAAGAAGAAGAAGAAGAAGAAGAAGAAGAAGAAGAAGAAGAAGAAGAAGAAGAAGAAGAAATGAAGAGAGAGAGGGAGGAAGGGAGAGAGGAAGAGAAAAGGATTGAAAGAAGGAAGAAAGGGAAAAGGGAAGGAAGAAGGAAGAGAGGAAGGAAGAAAGGAAAGGAGGGAAGAAGGAACATAAGAAGGGAGAAAATTGAAGACAGAATAAAAGAAGGTAAGGAAAAAAGGAAGGAAGGAAAGGAGGAAAGAATGGAAGGAAGGAAAGTAAGGAGGGAAGAAGGGGGAAAGTAAGGAAGAGAAGAGGAGAAAAGAAAAAGGGAGAAATGGAGAAAATAAAGAAAGGGAGGGAGGGAAGAAGGCAGAAAGAGAAAGGGTAAAGAAAGTCCATTCCTAGTCTACACTTCTTATTCATTGTAGAGCTGAAAATGGTATTGGTTACTCTATTTTGTTCTATTAAAGAAATACCAAAAGGACTTAAATTTGAAACACACTTGAGTACATCAAATCACATTTGACTTCAAGATAATGTTAAAACAACTATCCTATGTAGAAAGCACTCGCTGCTAAAGTATATTGGCAGTGTTAACCAATCTGGCACGCATTTTTTTTTAATGATGAATTGTTGGTGCATGCAGTTAAAGGAATAAAACTGATCTAAAGTTCACTTGTCTGGCAAAGATGAAAACCTGCTGCCCTCTTTGCAGAGATGATTGAAAAATCAAGTCTACTCCTGCCTGCCTATCTGATTCATGAGCCTCTTCTCTGGAGGGTAAGTGTGCATCCTTAAACCAATGGTTTCCTCATCCACTGATTAATATTCTAGTTGTTTCCACAGCCAATTTAGTAGAATATCTTTCAAAATGGCCTACCAGCCACTATCCCTCAACTAATAATAATTGTTGTTTTTTTCCTTACTTATCTCCTGGCCAGATTTATAAACTTTGAAGTTAATGATTGGCTGATAAAACTTGCATGCAATGGGCAAACTATTCAGCATTTTGCCAAGTGAATTTTCCACTTGGACCACCCTGCATGTATTATCAGACAAGTCTCGGGTTCCATACTGGAACAGACCTCTTTGGGTACTCTGGATTGACCTGCCTATTGTACTGAAGGGACTGCCAGACAAGACATGGATTCCTGGGACTTCTGAGTTACAGAAAACACAAAGAAGCACATTGATATGTGTACGGAGGTCATGTGATAGCAATGAGTTGTTCATTCTTTCTCATCTTAATAACAGAATTTCCTTTGAAGACAGGACAGCGAAAAGGGATGATAATAAGAAGGAGAGATAACTAGGCTAATTATAAAAGTAGCAAGACTTTGGCACAGAACAATAAAACTACTTTAGCATTTTTGCCTTTTTTTCTTTGATAACCAGGTTAACCAAAACTAGATGGGTAGGAATTTAGCCCCCATTCCCTCAGGTTTTTTGTTTTGTTTTGTTTTATGTGCCAACTTTTTCTTCTTCTTCTGAGTCACTAACATATGTGATTTCATTAATTAAAAAATATTAAGTACTTTCAATAATATCTTTATCACCTTTCATAATTTAGCAGCCCCTTCGAGCCTGAATCTTTACTAGTACATCCTATGAGATAATGCTTATCTTTATCTGCAGTTTTCACTGATCATTATCTTGGACAGGATTGTGTTGGGGTGCGTGTGGTGCAGAGAATGGGGATATTGCTGCTGGTATGGCATTTCATTTATTTGTTGTCATACAACCACCCCTTTTCTCTGCATTGAGAAAGGTGGCCTGGAGTATGACTTTAAATTCCTTAGACCCTGGCTTGATCAGTCCAAAGGGGAATTCAAGGTAGAGAGTCTTTCTTTAAGATTATCTTGCTCCTGATCCTTAGAGCCTGTGTTTAAGAATAGATACCCCGATTTGACTTCACTGGCTAACAGCACTAGCCTTCTGAGTAGGTGGTATGCTTTGAGAGATGCCAAGAAACTGCACTTGCCAATGAATATCTTCCCCTAGGGGCCTGCCTGAAATTCCCACCATGAGAGTCACAACAAAAAGTCCCTATTAAAAAATACTGGAGAGTTAGCATGTACTCAGAAAGTGCCATGAGAGTAGCTTGCGAAAGGAAACAAATTAGCATATGGTTCTGCCCAGGTAGGGTAAGAAAGGGTTGTCTACTTCTATTATTCTAGGAAGAACACCTGTCATGTCTACTAGACAAAAACAGTCTGTTTCCTCATGTGAAATATCAGAACAGACCTAGGGGTAAGCAAGTTAGTCAGCTGCCTCCCTCAGAAAAGCAGAGATGCAACAAGGGACACATAATTTCAAAGGGGTACACAAGCATCCATTCAAAAGGGTTTATTAGGTGATTGCTACATGTAAGACGCTATGTTGCTCCACAGACCAAAATGGAAAGTGTCTATCCCCAAGGAGTTTATATTTTCTTGGGAGAAACAATATGTACCAGATCATAGGACACAGAGTTAGAGCTAAAAGGGACTTTGGAGGTTATCTAATTAAATTTCTTCATTTTACAGATGATGAAATTAATATCCAAGGGAATATAGGCAATATGGTAGACAGGATTCAAACTCAGGTCCTCTGTTTCTAATATCCAGACTCTTTTACCTATAAATACATACAAAATAGACACAGATTCTTTCACAGGGGAGGATATCAAGCACTGATAAAATCAGAAAGGGCCTCTTGTGATTACACCTGATACTTACACCTGAAGGGAGTCAGGGATTCAAAGAGATGAAATTGAGCAAGATTAGTTCTAGGTACTGGGAACGGCCTCTGCCGAGAGAGGTGTAAGATGAAATGTACACAGGAACAACAATTTTACCAATTTTACTGGAACATGTAGTATATAAGGGGGAATAGTGTGAATTCAGGTAGAGAAAAAGATTAGAAACAACTTACAAAAGACTTTATAGGACAGGGAACTTTATTTTTATCCTTCCTGTCACCCAGACTCAACCTCTGAGTAATCTTTGACACTTTACTCAGTCACTCTCCTATCAAGTTTCACTGAGGGGAGGCCAGGTGGTGCAGTGGGTAGAGCACCGGCCCTGGAGTCAGGAGTACCTGAGTTCAAATCCGGCCTCAGACACTTAACACACACAAAAAAAATTAGCCATGTGACCTTGGGCAAGTCACTTAACCCCAATTGCCCTCCAAAAAGCAATAAGAAAAAAAAAAGATTCGCTGAGTTTTGTCAATTTCATTTCTGCACTTAAATCTGTCTCCTTCTATGTATTCACACAGTCATTAGCTAGATCACCACTCTTTGCTTGGAATATTTCAATAGACTTCCAATAGTTTCTCTGTCTCCAGAATTTACCCTCTCTGATCTATTATTTATACAAGAGAGAATTATGTGAATTGTGTGAATCAAGCTGACTCCATCTTGTGACTCAATTCTGGAGCTAGCTCTTTCTATTCAACCGTGAATCTTGTCCAATTTCCATCTTGTGAGGAAAACTTTGTTCAGTTATGGGAATTATGAGAAAATTTTATTGTACTGTTTGAACCTAGTCCTTTGTGCCTAGAAAACTGGCTTACCTCTACCAGAAACTGAGTAAGATTAATAAATAAATAATTTTTTAAAAGATTGATGCCAGAAGTTTCTCACAATTATACATCTCAAGTGTCCCATACACCTTATCTGAAAACTGGTCAATCAGTTATTGTTTCTTTGATACTTTGATTAAATACAGAAACTTGCGGGAGGGTGAGAAGGTGCCAGAGGCAACAACTCTTTTCTAGTTTTAGGTAATTCTACTTGCTCACTCTCCCTCCTCCCAACTCTCAAAACTCATTTATCTCCCTCCCAACTCAGAAAGTCCCTAATCTTTCCTCCAATTAGAAATCAGATTACTTAATCTCATATCCTTGTTTATGTCCCCTTGTTTTCTTTTAAAGCA
>CM053593.1:337953989-337971696 GCA_028646575.1 Pseudocheirus occidentalis | reverse complement strand
TTGAGTTAATCTATTCTTTAAAGTGTTGTTTTCTTCAGTCAGGTTGTTGACTCTCTTTCCATGATTTTCTCGCATCATTCTCATTTCTCTTCCCAATTTTCCTCCACTTCTCTTATTTGGTTTTCAAAGTCCTTTTTCAGTTGATGAATAACTAGTAGGCATTCTCCAATTGTCTTAGAAGCATTTGGTGTGGGAGTTCTGAGTTCCGGGCTGTCTTCCTCCCATTCCATGCTTTGATCCTTTTTGTCCACAAAAAAGGATTCTAGAGTTTTATTGCTGTTCTTATTTTGCTTCCATTTCCTCATGTTGGCCAGTCAATTAATTGGTTGGGTTTTTTAGCTCTGTGAATCTCTGCTTCCAGGGGGGGAAAGCTCTGTTCCAAATCTCTGGGGTTTCCCCAGCTGTTGGAGCTATTAGGGGGGTGTTGCAGCCCCCCCCCAGCTTTGGCTTGCTGAAAATGCACCCCAGGACCACCACCCAAGCCCACGATCCAGATCCAGGCCGCTCAACGCAACAGCACTTGGCCCTGATAAAGCGATTCAGCCCCCTCTGCGGAGTCCGCAGGCCAGGGGCTCTGAAGCGGCCTGATGGGGGCCTCTGCTGGTTCCAGCAGTTCCCTTCCGGGGCAGATTGGCTGAACTGCTTTTCTTCCCCCAAATTAATTTTCAAAGTTTCACTTTTGCTAACTGTCTCTGACCCTGGTTTGAGGGGATTTGAAGATGCCCCTCAGCAGGTGCTTTAGTTCTTCTCTGAAGTAGACCGAAGCTGTGGCTTGGGAGGCTCTGCTCCTCCTGGCCACCCTGGGGCCTGGCCTGGCCGTGTCTGTGGTTTTGGGCTGAGCCGGTCTCTGCTCCGGTGGAAGCTGCTCCTCTCCCGTCCCCATTCCTCATGCCATGGCAGATGTGGAGGTGCTGAAGGCTGTAGATCCTCTCCTCTAAGACTGGCTGTGGTGCGGCTTGGCTCAGCTCAGCCTGGCTCCTTCCCACTGCCCCCGGCCTGGGCGTGGTCTCGGCTTCAGGCTGTCCCTGCCTCTGCTCCCAGCCACCACAATGAGCCCCTGCTGCCGAGTTGCCTTCAGCGAGAGATGTGTTTTCTGTATTTTTTTGAGTCTGAGATTCCTAGACTTTGTCTGGGCTCATAATTTTATGGGTGTTTAGGGTGGCGGTGTGGGAGCTGCGGGACCTTGCTGCTTCTATGCCACCATCTTGGCCCCAGTTCTATTTTTTAAGGAGTTATTTTCTTTAGTCAATTTTTGTATATGTTTTCTCATTTTTTATATTTCTTTTACCAAGCTATTCACTCTTTTAAAATGATTCTTTTGCATTACTCTCATTTCTTTTTCCAAATTTTCTTCTACTTCTCTTATTTACTTTTCAAAATCCCTTTTAAGCTCTTCCAGTGTTTTTTTTTTTTGGAGGGGGAGATGCCTGAGACAAATGTATATATTTTTTTGAGGCTTCGTATGTAGCCATACTGACAAATTCAAATTTGGTTTCTGCCTTGATCCTCCCTGTCATCATTGCAACTTTCTGTAGTCAAGTTCTTTTTTTTTTGCTGATTTTTATCTGCCTATTTCATAACTTTTTACTTTTATGTAAGAGTTGTGCTCTGTTCCTGCACTGTCCTAAGATTCTTGTGCCAGGGCTTGGGGCCTTGTTGCTAGCCTTCATGGGCCTAAATGCTGGTTTGCATTGGAGGGAGAAGACTTTCTGCTGGCTGGTGCTGGGGTTAAGGGCCTCCTAATTGGTTTGTCTCACTGTTGGCTGAACTGCAAGGCAGAGTCTTGCTGCCTGGATGGAGCTTTGTGCTGGTTGTCTCTCGGAGTGGAGTCTCTCTTCCAGTTAGTAATGGGGGTGGGCAGGACCTCCCTGGTGACTTGCATGGGTCAGAGTGGAACTAGGAAGAGCCTTGCTATGCTGCTGGTATGGGACTACTGGCTTGCCTCTGAAAATGCTGACTTGCATAGGTGTGGGGCCTCACTGGTGGATTGTTCCAGGGTTCAAAGCCTTCCTTCAGGCTCCCTAGGGTATAACCTGTTGATGTTGCTTGTTTACCAGTCCCCCCATCTCAGTGAGACAGACCTTTCCTGCTGTGCTGGTAAGTTGCTTCCCTGCTCATAATTTTTTTCTGAGACATTTTTCAAGGTTGTTTGGAGGGGATTTGTGAAGACTCCAGGAGCTCCTTCCTCACTCTGCCATCTTGGCACCCAAAGACCTCAGAACATTATTTTGATATTTATTTGGTGACATTATAGAATACTCTCGTTTTAGAGGTAAGATGAAAAAATCACTTTATTTGGAATCATAATACATGAGTGCAAATCTAACCTCAGTTTAAACAAGCAATTTAATTTCCCTATGCCTTGTTTTCTTCATTGAAGATGAGAGAGTTGGACTTCTAGCTCTTAATTTTGTGAATCTGACTCTACCCAGAAATGTTCTGGGGACTTGGGGATCTGCTACAAGGAAGATAATTCCTTGTAATGTCATGCACTAGCAGACTGGGGACTGTTGGAGAATGTTGGAGAACATCTGGGGAAATATGAACACTAATGCATTACTGGTAGAGTTGTGAACTGATTCAGCCATTCTGGAGAGCAATTTGGAACTATGCCTAAAGGGCTATAAAACTGTGCATACCCTTTGATCCAGTAACACCACTTTTAGGTCTGTATCCCAAAGAGATCATAAAAAGGGGAAAAGGATCCACTTGTACAAAAAAATATTTATAGCAGCTCTTTTTGTGGTGGCAAATAATTAGAAATAGAGGGAATGTATATCAATTGGGAAATAGCTGAACAAGTTGTGGTATATAAATATAATGAAATAGTATTGCACTATAAGAAATTATGAGCAGTCAGACTTCAGAAAAAACCTGGAAAGACTTATATGAACTGATGCTGAGTGAAATGAGCAGAGACAAGAGAACACTGTACACAGTATAGCCATATTGTGTGGTGACTGACTTGATAGACTTAACTCTTCTCAACAATGCAAGGATCTAAGATGACTCAAAAAAACTCATGATGGAAAATTCTATCCACTTCCAGAGAAAGAAATTTGGATTCTGAATGCAGATGGAAGCATACTATTTACTCTTCTTTTCTTTTGTTGCTTTGTTTTGTTTCTTCTTTTTTGTGGTCCCTTGCATTAGTTCTAATTCTTCTTTACATCATGACTAAGGTGAAAATATGTTTAATATGAATATATAAGTAGAATCTATATTAGATTGCTTGTTATCTTAGGGAAGGGAGAGGAAAGGAAGGAGAGAAAATTTAAAACTCAAAATCTTATGAAAGTGAATGTGTAAAACAAAAAATTAATTATATTTTTAAAATGTAGCTTTCACTGTGTATATGCCTGTAAGAAATAAAAAGATGAGCTATTTAAAAACTATATCAGTATCATCCTTGATTCTTCTTTTGTCCTACATATTCAGTTAGTTTTGTGGTTTCTAACTATACAGCATCTCTTAAATGCATTTCCTTTTCTCTTTTCACAAAAGCACTGTCTTAGTTCAAGCCCTGATTATCTTTTGTCTGGAATATTGCAACATCCTTCTAATTGGTTTCCTGTCTTTCTCTAACCGAATATGCTGTCTACATAGCTATTAAAGTTATGGTTTTTATGTTGTAGGTCTGACATAGCACATCCCACTGCCCCTACTCAGTAAACTCTATTAGTTCCCTATTACTTTTAGGATCAAATATAAACTCTTCTATTTAACATTTAAAGCTCTTCAGCATCTGGCATCTGTCTCTCATTCATTCCAATTTTCTTATGCATTACCTACTCCAATCCACCCATATTCATTGATCTTTTTACTATTCCTTGCGCATAGTATTCCATTTTCCATCTCTGTGTCTTTGCATTGACTGTTCTCTATGCCTAGAATACTCTCTCTCCTTCTTTGTCTCCTCCTCTTAGTATCCTTGTATTTCTTCAGGACAGTTCAAATGCCATCTTCTTCATAAGGTATTTCCTGATCTCTCCAGCCAAGAGTGCTTTCCTCCTAAGGATAGCATCCTGCTAATTATGAAGTATCTAAGGGACTTTACTGGTGTAAACAATGCATCAGATTCTTCCTTAAAAAATTCTTTATTTTTGAAAGCAATATTTGAACCTTAGTTTCAGAATGCAATAATAGAAGCACTAATAGAAGGAAAGTAGAAAATGGAACCAGAGTAACCATGAAGTAAACAAGACAAGATGAACAAGTGTTAGAGGACAGTACTCAGCAAAAATAGTCTACATGTAAATTATATCCACCTAATATCTCCTTACTGCCAAATCCAATAGATACAGTAATAATAAAATGAGGAAAGTAAGCATTCTTTGCCATTCTTCTAGCCAATAGAAACTGTTTCTGGGTGAATACATTATCTATAGCTTCAAGTAGTCTTTTGAAAATCACAACTCCAAAAATTCTATATAGATTTTTTTAAAAGCCTTAACTTCAGCTTCTTCCTCCTGTAATTGCTTCGTGTGTACTCATACCTTTAAACTACTTGTGACACTGCTCAACTTTGTAACTTCAAGGACACAAAAGGGCATTTCCATTGATATTTTTGGAAAATAGGTACTGAAAAAAATTCTGGCCAAGAGGAGAGAATGAAGCATGAATTGCTGAAGCAACTACATTAGTTCATGTTTTACTGAATCTTAAATAAAGGAATGATTTTTGTTTCCTGTATTATGTTTATAAAATAAATACTTGTGGCTTTGGTATTTAATTTAAGGCAAATCCATTTAAAATAGCATTAAAGCTGCAATGAGAATGTTATTCACCTTTTAACAGCATCCTGAGACAGCTAATGGTTTGTGATTTCAGAGTACAACATGAAAATTTTACAACACCATATTTTTTTATAGGATAAAATAAGATACATTTACTTACACCAATTTTGGTATTGAATTCCTGCCTGGCAGAGTTGTTTAATCATCAATCCCAAACTAAGAAGTAGTTGAAAAGATAAACATTTAAGTCAATAGGCTTTCTTAGTTGCTATGTTATTACTTACATAATCACTAAAATGTAAAAATGTTTCTAGTGATATTATTTCTCTCTACATTATTTCAATTCCATTAGATTCAGACTATAATATTTCTTAATTCCTAAACAAAAAGACATATCAGAAAGAATATCATACTCTTGTTGAAGCAATTTGGGGGTATTTATCTTGGAAAAGAGAAAACTTGAGGAAGACATCTGACTTCAACATGTGAAGGACTGTCACATAGACATTTACCAATCCACATAAAAGTTTCTCCCACCCACCAACCTGTTATTACAATAAATTTGTAAGGATGTTAACCCTGGGTCAAGGATTTGGGTTACCATGAGTATAGAGCATGAAAATTAAGGCAAAAATTAAACTGTAGAAAAGATAATGATGTCTTTATGTCCGCATTTAAAGACTTTTTAAAAAAGAAAGTTGAATAAGATAATGAAAGAGTGGGACAGCTAGATGATGCAGTAAATAGAGCACTGGCCCTGGAGTCAGGAGGACTTGAGTTCAAATCTGGCCTCAGACACTTGACACACTTACCAGCTATGTGACCTTGGGCAACTCACTTAACCCTAATTGCCTTGTCTTCTCCCCACAAAAATAAGATAATGAAAGAGTAATTTTGGAAGACTAAATGCAATGATATATAGGATTGACTAAAATTAGAGAACTTTGAAAGTCAGGAACCTAGCTGCAAGATTGCTTCAATAATTCAGTTTAAAGTATTAAGGGGCACAAAAGGAATGGAGAGGAAGGGAAGGATCCTAGAGATATTGTGAAGGAATAGGACTTAGGAGGTGATTAGGTATCGGATCTACATCCAGATGACAATAATAAATTCCTTTTTTCTTCTCAGGGCATGAATCCAAGTATAATGTGAAGGGGAAAAGTCTCAAAATTTGACAAGTTTAATGGCTTCTACCCATTATAACTTTTTCACATGGCCATATATAATCTTGCCACCAACAGTCTAGAAAGCATTGCCCCACTGTAAAAGCTTACTAAAGACTTAGTCACAAGATCATAGATTTAGAATTTGAAGGATTTGTAAAAGTCATCATTCAAATCCTCTCAGTGTAAACAAGGGGGGGGAGAGCAGAGGGAAGAGAGAGAGACAGAGAGAGACAGAGAGAGACAGAGAGAGAGAGAGAGAGAGAGAGAGAGAGAGAGAGAGAGAGAGAGAGATTGAGGCCCACAGAGGTAAAATGACTTTTTAGCCCAGGATTACACAGGTGGTAAATGAGAGAAGGAGGATTTAAATCCAGGTCCTCTGGCTTCGAAGCCAGTGATCTTGCCACTATCATGTAGGCACAGATAATGTCTTCAGGGCTTCAAAAGATAAAAATAGATTTAAGACATGAATAGCTGGTTAGAAAGATGGAATTTACCTAACCAGTAAGGTCAATTCTACCTCATCATTTCCCACCCAGCTGATTTCCTAGATGTCATAATTTCCAGAAACTCATTCTACAAGATGTTTCATAAACACCCCCTCACCCTGGGGCCCTTCAGTCCTCTGACTGAAGAAGGTGGATATCGGAGAGCTTCTCCCAGATCCTCTACCATTTTAAGGAGGATTCTGAGAATTCACCTCATCAGTTCCCATCTGGTTGCTCTACTAAATTTTGTGATCTCTAGAAACCCATCATTCAGCAAAATAAATTTAGCAGTGTACCTCATGCTTCCTCAGATCATTTCCCATCCAATAGGAAGCAACTAAAATGCTAAAGTGACTAAAATTTTCATACGTTTTGACTCAGAGGTTCCATGGCTATGCATATACCCCAGTGAAGTCATTGATAAGAAAATCCTAATATATACCAAAATATTTTTAGCAAAGCTTTTCATGGTAGAATAGAAATGGACATAAAGTCAATACCCACTGATTGGGGAATGGCTACAAATTGTGTTACATAAATTTAATGGGATACTACTTAAATAAATGATGACTATGATGAATACAGAGAAGCATAAAAAGACTTAGACTTTCATGAACGGATACTGAGTGAAGTAGAGACAATAAAACAAGATGCCAAAGGACTACAATCAATCAATAAACATTTATTAATCACTTATTATGTGCTGCAGCAATGTAAGTAGAAAGAACAATCAGGCAAACACAAATCAGAAGTTAATGGTGCAAAATTTAAAAGAGCAAGTTTGGCCCCGAGAAAGAAATTAGGGGGAAAAAACTCCTTCCACTCCTTTATAGAAGAGGTCCATGACATACACTTTCAATTTTTTTCAATGTATTGATGGTTTTTCTTCTTAATGTTCTTTGTTATACGAAATATCTTTTGTGAAGAAAGTGGGAAAGGTATCCAGAGGCAAATTTAGGCAATGAAAAACAAAATATATCAACAGAATATACCCTAAAAAGACAAAGCAGATATCTAGTTCAATGACGTTCTGATAACTATCAGGTGACCCATAAACGAGAAAATGTTAGTTGCCTCTGCAGTGGAAGAGATTCAGCATGGACTTCCAGCTCAAGAAAGATACTCTGTGGAAATTTAAATCCTTTAGATACTCCTTTTGTGGATGATATAAAGTCTGAACATTGTAGAGACTCTTGGAAGCAATCCATAACCAGTTATGTGCAAATAATATTTATTTGGGGGATAATAAAAAGCAGTTATATGAATCTCTAGAGTTTCTAAGTTCTGGAATCCTTAATATAGGGAGTCAGAGAACAGACTATCTGGCCTGTTGGAAATTCTAAAGCTGCTTAACCCCAAAATCTGAGAAACAAGATCCTATCTTTTTAATACCAATGAAACCCTTAGGAGGCACTAGAGAGCTTAGCACAGGCTTTTTTCCCTCTATATAATCCAGGGTAGCTGGTTGTATTTAAAATAAAAAGATTGATTCTGTATCTTTTAAAAATTTATCTTATTTATAATTCATTGATTTTGTCATGTAACTGCCTAAATCATGATTGTCTCTGAAATTAGTTCAGAAATTCAGCTGCCTCACAATGAGTTAAATTTAGAAATCCAATTCTCTTGTTAACCACTGTTTTATTCTTGTGTCAAGGAAATCTGTTATCCTTGATGGAGGTAGGGGGATACCATGAGTGTGTTCTAGTGTCTTTATGCCACTTCTTTGTTATCCAAAGAAGTCTAATCCACCATCTCTAACCTTTCAGGTGGACATAAACAATGAACATGTTTTATTCATAAAGAGGAGTTGTTTCATTCCCAATTTCTAACCAGTCATGTTGTCCCCATCCCCATGATGCTGTCTTCTCTGTAACCAATCACACTGTTTTCTCTACCTACCCATCTTTGTTCTCTTGTACTTTCCAAAACTATATGAAGACTAGTAAGTCCTACCTCATGGTCTTTGGTCATTGAGAGAGGTCATTGACCCAATTCATTGGTTACTGCTAGTCTAACTAGTAAATTGATCATGCTCAAAACACTCTCTCATTTTACCTTTAATTTTCAAATTTAACATGTTGACTTAAAATTGTGTTTTTTCTCTCCTATTTTGAGGAAATTAAATATACTGATTATTTGTGGAAATCAATCAACTCAGATCTCCTATATTAGAGAAGAAATATTTTTCTTTCCCCAACTACTTAGCAGGGAGTAGATACTCTATAGTAGCCTTTGCAAAATTCTTACTCATCAGTGCATTCCCCCTTTTTACCTGTATCTTCTATAGTGAACTATAACTCAGAAAACCATAAAATTAACTTATCTTTATCTGGATTCTAAACTCTTCATAAAAGTATAAACAATAGACAGAAAAGACTTAAATGAGCAGGAAACTCCAAAAGGTATTGGTAGTTTACCAGGAAGAAGTTAGAGAAGAGGGAAATGAGGAATGCCTAAAGTTACCAGAGTATAGCAGTAGTTGGAAGTAAACATTGGGAAATAACAAGTTTTGTGCTAGCAGTTCAGTTTCTAAGCAGATCTATGAACAAGACAAATTTCTAGATGCTCTCAATTTTGGATTACAACTAGTCCTAGGTAGTTCCCATTATTCTAGCACATTACTCATAGCCATATAGGTCCTAGTTGTTTCTTTACTTCTGAGCTGTGGCTGTTTCTATACAATGAAAGTCAAAATAGAAAGGAAAATGCATTCACTGCATGTTGAAGAACACACTGCCTGCCTCTGTTGCTACTGATGCCTGAGGAAGTCATGGAAGCTGTTTCTCCCTCTTTTGTGTGTCAAGAGCCAACTCTTCTGGTCTTTCCAAATCTTACTCTGCTGGGGACAGGAAGTTGTGGTAGCACTAAACCCATATCCTTACTGGCTGTATGTAGCAGTGAGTCCTAGTAAGTTACACGCTCCAAGAATTAGAAGTAAATATCACACAGAGGGAAATAGAGAGGCTCAGGGTAGATGTATGTATATTATAAACAAGAAGTTTAAAGAACTAGAATAAAAGATATCATCAGAGAAGTCTATGATTGATAAAGAAGATGAACTGATCATATGGTATGAATGAGCAATGGACAGTCCACACACTGAGGAAGGCTAATATCATGTGGAGGTGGACTCCTATAGGAAACTTCCAGGAGGACATGGACAAGAGCCCCAAAGGATGGAAGGAATGGAAAGTTTGCTGTCATCATCATTGATAAGAATGTATGCATTGATCAGGCCATAGAACATTTGAGGGTTTTTAGAAATAAATATACCAAAGAGAAAAAAAATCTCCTATCTTATTATTGAAGAGAGTAAAGTCATTTTGGAAGACAGATGAAAGATAGTTACACATTGGATTTAGAAGTCAGAGTAGGTATATTAACCCTTGCTTTCTTTGTCTTGGATTTCTCCCCACATTCACTATTTGCAGTGAGATTGTTGACATTAATGATATATAGATTTGCTAATACTGATACCATTATTATTGGAAATTATACATTTGTTAAAGCACAGTTGTATTAAGTGACAAATTATAAGGTCATAGACCTAGAGATGGAAGGGACCTCATAGGCCATTTAGTCTAACAACCTCATTTCACAAATTAGGAAACTGAGGCCTGGAGAAGTTAAGTGACTTGCCTAAGTTCACATAAGGAGTAAGTCTCAGAGACTAGATTTGGATGTCAGTCACCTGACTCCAAGTCATCTAGGTAGTGTATTGGAGAGAGTGCTTGGCCTAGCCTATAGTCAGGAAGACTTGCCTTCCTGAGGTCAAATCTGGCCTAGACACTTACTAGCTGTGTGACCCTGGACAAGCCACTTAACCTTGTTTGCCTCTGTTTTTCATCTGTAAAATGAACTGGAGAAGGAAATTGCAAAATATTTCAATATTTCTGCCAAGAAAACTCCAAATGGGGTCACAAGGAGTTGGACATAGTTGAAAATCAGCTAAACAACAATAATAAAAAGCTCTGACTCTAGAGTCGGTTTTTTTCTAGTTACATATACTTAATAACTGATTTGCAGGTAGTTTATAATAAAGTATATGCATCAGTCTTCATTTTAACTATGACTTACTTCACTGAGTTGATTTGCTTTATTTCTGATATGGTATAGTTTATTATGATAACATATTAAGCTGATAATTTTTTATATTTAATTTTGAATTTATTTTATTCTTCACTTGGTTCCTGATTTCTATTTTCTTTCTTACTTTTCTTCTTACTCTCTTGCCAGTTTAAAAGTTTGTCTAAATGTCATGATAAAATAGCACTATTTATTATATAATATGATTAATCAGTCAGTCAAGGAAACATTCTCTATTTTCCAAGGGGAATATGCAGCTTTAATAGTTGTTCTGAGATAGTAATTTACCTTTGCAGTACAAATTGGAATATAGTCATTGGATGACAAGGTTATAAATTATTGGACTTTTTATTTATAACCCATGAAATAGATTGTTTAAAATAGAATATAGCATGGATTTTAATACTTATTCCCAAATTAACCATGATGGACTTATGAAGAAAAATACTATCTGCATCCAGAGAAAGAACTGACAAATTGAAGTATGTATAGACTACTTTTACATACACACACACACACACACAGCCACCTAATTGTATCTAATGGTAGTCATCTCTAAGTTATGGGAAGGGGCAGGGAGGGAAGGAAAAAGCGGAAAAAAATCTACCTGATCATTTTGTTGTATTTTTTTAAAGGAATTACAAATTGTGCATAGTAGCTCTGCATTTTGATGTACAGTCATCTTTTTTATTGTACTAGGTTATTGAAATGCTTTTTAATCCCATAAATTAAACATAAAATTGTAAAAAGCTACAAGACGACAATTTTTGCCTATACATTCAATAAGAAGGTATTTCAAATATTCCATAAAATACTGAGTTCATCCTATTGGCTGCATTGTAGAAAGGCTTGAATAGTGTGCTTAGAGTCAGATTCACTTAGGTTCATATTCTGCCTTCAACACTCACTGGGTAATCAACTAATCAGCAAGCATTTTGCTAAGCCGTAGGAATACAAAGTAAGGCAAAATCAGGGGCAAATCTGTTAACCTCTACTTGCCTCAGGCAATTTCCAATTTTCTATCTACTAAGTCATAGCAAGGTGAAATCACATACATTGGAGGTTTGCCTCATAGTAAAAATTTTTATTTTTTCCCTTTTGTGGAAAAGGTGTTGACAGAGAATGTAACTTTTCCTCATTTTATCTATTTTATTTTGATCCTTAAAAAGGGTATACGATTACAAAATGAGAATAAAAATGAAATATGTAACCAATGCAATTGTCAGAAATTATGCCCATGGGAGTAAAATAAGGATTTTGTTTTCCTTCTTTCCAGATAGTGATCAACTTAGTTCCTGGTATATGATGATGGATTGAGTGTATTTATTCCTATGGTATAACTGCATGTTACTGTTCTTTTTAATCATCCAGATGTCTAATCCAATTCTGAAATCTGTCAGACACTAGGATTTCATAATAGTCAATGAGTACTACTGATTCCTTACATAGATAGTAAAGAAATTCGCTTTAGTTCATTTGAATAACTTTTAGTCATACAAATACCACAAATTTACTTTTCGCCTGTTCTTTTCATTTAGCATTTAATCATTTGCTGTTTTGTATTTTTTTCCGCTTCTGTAGTATTAATTAATTCACTTCTTTAATATTGTGTTTCCCCAGCTAGATTTTAAGGCCCCCAGAGGGCAGGGGCCATATAACGAATATTACTACCCCACTTCTAACTTCTAAGTCAATATCAGAGAGTAGTTAAAATACTTGACTTGGAGTTCCTAGACCAAACGGGAGCCAGACCCTAGGAGCAAGGAGTAGAGTCACAGCATAGAGAATCAAACACAGACCTTGGATTTCACTGGTACTGAAAAGTTATATAGACCATTCAGGTTCTTGGGAGCAATCTCTACGGGTATACTATAAGGATATTGAATGATTTTCCTCCAGGTTTCCTGTCAGGGGTTCCTCCACAGTATTACTATATATTGGAAGTAACATATAGATTACTATATATTACTAACAGGAAGGTAGCTTGACATTCTAGCATGCCTAGTTCTTTCCATTTGTGGGGTGTTTAGGGGTGGAGAGGAGGAGTAAGATGGATCTTTAGTACAAATAGGCATAGAAATATAAAGGTCCCTGGGGAACTGGAACTTCTTAAAGGGAGAGTTGCTGGACTGTGTATCTCACCACTTGGGGAAAGAGGTGCGTTGATTATTCATGAACTTGGGTATGAGGCAACACAATTGAACTATAGGGTGGGAATTGAGATAATGTAGTTGTAGTGTTAAGAAAGTTGACCAGGATTTCTGTGTGTGCATAAGCTACCAAAGGAAAAGTTGCTAATATAGTAAGATTGACCCCTATGGTTCTTTAGATGAATAGTAAGAGAGAAAAGGAAGGAGAAAAAACAGGTAGAATTGGGCAGAGCTCTTGTAACAAAGTAGTGCAGGTGCTGTTATCCTATATCTTTTGTGCATTTGGATAGACTTCTAGTATGCTACCTGTTCTAGGAAGGTATGTGTTGTATAGATTTCTCTTGGGATGTCTTATGGGGGTGGCCATATGGTTGGACTAGCCTATACACCTGAAACAGTTAACACTGTTAAGGAGTTGGTCTGTGATGATTATATGCTTTGAAGCTCAGTGGAAGTTGTTTAACTTTGTAAGTATCTTCTGAAACCAGTTTTCCCCTCTCAATTGTACCTAGTAGATGTTACAAAGTGACTCTTACAGTGTAAAATGTTGGTTTATGCCTAGGTTCTGCCATATTATATTCCAGTTTTCTCAGGAGCTTGTTAATTTATAAGTTCTCATCCCAGAAACTGGGGATTGGGGGTTATCACACAGTAGATGACTATAGTCATTGACTATTGTGTCATGTTTACCTAAGCTGTTCCAATGGTGCATCACTCTATTTCTTAGCCATTACCAAACAGTTTTGATGATTGCTACTTTATAATACAATTTAAGATCTGGTACATCTAGGCCACCTTCCCTTGAATTTCTTTTCATTAATTCCCTTAATATTCTTGACCTTTTGTTCTTCCAGATGAATTTTGTTATTGTTTTTTCTAGCTCTGTAAAATAATTTTTTGGTAGTTTGATTGGTATGACACTGAGTAAGTAATTTAATTTAGGTAGAATTGTAATTTTTATTATATTACCTTAGCCTACCAACAAGCAACCAATTATTTTTCTGATTACTTACATCTGACTTCATTTGTGTGAAAAGGTTGTGTTCATATAGTTGTGTTCATATAGTTCTTGGCTTTGCATTAGCAGGTAGATTCTCAAATATTTTATAATGTCTATAGCAACTTTAAATGCAATTTCTCTTTCTCTCTCTTACTGTTGGATTTTGTTAGTAATATGTAGTGATGCCAATGATTTATGTGGGTTGATTTTATATCCTGCAATTTTGCCAAATTTGTTTATTATTTCAAGTAGTTTTTTTACCTGATTCTTTAGGATTCTCTAAGTATATCATCATATAATCTGCAAAGAATGGTAACTTTGTGTAATGGTAATGGGAATTTTAAGATCTTTCCTGCCCCTTGTATTTGTAAATAGGACCTTGTCTCAAGTTCATGATTGTGTTGAGTTTTAAGATCCAGAAACTTGTGAATCCCACAATGGGAGGAAGTTGCTGATATAACAGGAAGGGGTGGAACAGGAAGGAGCTAATACCATATATAAAGAAAAGCTCAAGCTAGAGAGCCAGCCAGAACTGCTGGAAACAGAATGAGAATTGCTGAGAGAGAATTTCTGAGAGCTAGCCAGAACTGCTGGGAAGGAGAACTGAGAAACGAGGAGAGAGCAGAATGGAGAAGGGAGCTCTTGTGGTGGATAAGGAGAAAACTTGTATTCTAGCACTCTATGTTTGTCTGTTCTATTTATGTTGATGTTTGTTTGTGATACTTTCTACAGAAGCCCTGGGACCTTTCTGGAAGCCCTGAAAGAGGATTTTCTGGTTGTCTGTTTACAGAAGTTCTGGAGGAGGATTTTGGAGGTCCTGGGACTTTACTGATGATTTGTATTGATCTCTTGGACCTTGTTTGTGGGTCTGTGTTGATTTCTATGCTGATGAATTGTGTTGAGTTCTGAGACCTTGTTGGTGGGTCTGTGTTGATTTCACAGACAGATGGTGAATTGATGATGGTACTGGCAATGTGGATGAATGTTGTTTTGGCTCTGTTAAGCTTTGTCTTCCCAGAAGCAGGAGCTGTGAAGGATTTGATGTGGATAAGACACTGTGAGCTTCAATATGGAACAGGAACTAGACAAGGAATTGGATGAGGAGATGGACAAGGAGCCGAGAGCTGTCTGTCTTTGAATCCAGGTGACAGCTGGATAGATTGAGGGAGGAGCTGGGACCATGGAAGAGGAACCATAGAATCTGAGAGCTAACCTTGAGTCAAGATGGGTACCTGATGCTGACTGAGAAGATTATGATTTACTGTGACCTAGGGGTGGAAAACTTTGACCTTTGTACTTTGTGTTCATTAAGGAGGCAAGCCTCCTTAAGGATGATTGAATTAAGGACTTACTGAATGAGTTACTAAATGGTTGTACTTTGTTTAAAACTATGTGGTTACTTCAATGAAAACTACGTGGCCATTTTAGTGACAAGTTGTTATGTCATAACATTGTGAATGCTGTACTTTGATGTCTATAAATGTTTTGCCTTAGTTTGTCACTGAATAGAGAGTTCACTTTACTATGTAATCAGAACCTTGAAACTATTCATAGCAGCAGTCCTATGGAAAGCTGTGCATGCTTGGCTTTACACTTTGTTTCTTCTTTGCCTATTCTAATTCCTTCAGTACCTTTTTTCTTGCTAAAGCCAACATTTGTAGTACAATATTGAGTAACAGCAGTGTTACTCCTCACCTCCAGTGTTATTGGAAATGCTTCTAGCTTATCCCCATTATATATAATGTTTAATGATGGTTTTAGATAGATGCTACCTAATATTTTAAGGAAGATTCCACTTATTCCTATGTTCCTATAGGTATTGTATTTTGTGAAAAGCTTTTTTTCTTCATCTATTAAGATGATAATATGGTTTCTGTTAGTTTTGTTGCTGATATGGCAGTTATGTTGATAGTTTTCCTAATATTAAACCACCCCTATGTTCCTGGTATAAATCCTTTCTGCTCATAACATATTATCCTTGTGATAAATTGTTATAATCTCTTTGCTAATATTTTGTTTAATATTATTGCTCCTATATTCATTAAGGAGATTGGTCTATAATTTTCTTTCTCTGTTTTGATTCTTCCCAATTTAGGTATCAATATCATATTAGTATAATAAAAAATTGGTAGGATTCCTTCTTCACCTATTTTCCCAATAGTTTATATAGTGTTGGAATTAAATGTTCTTTAAATGTTTGATAGAATTCATTGGTAAATTCATCTGTCCCTGGATATTTTTTCCTAGGGAGTTCATTGATGTGTATTCAATTTCTTTTTTATATATAAGCTTATTTAATTATTTTGTTTCCTTTTTTGTTAATCTGAGCAATTTATATTTTTGTAAATATTCATCCATTTCACAAGACTGTCAAATTTATTGGCCTACAGTTGGACAAATTAGCTCCTAATTATTGTTTTAATTTATTCTTCACTGGTGGTGAACTTACCTTTTTCCTTTTTGATACTGTTAATTTAATTTTCTTCTGTCTTTTTATACAATCAAACCAAATGCTTATTTTATTGCTTACCCCCCCCACACAAAATAAGTTCTTAGTTTTATTTCTTAGTTTAAATTTTTTCTTATTTTCCATTTTATTAATATCTCCTTTGATTTTCAGAATTTCTAATTTGATGTTTAATTGGAGATTTTACATTTATTCTTTTTTTAGCTTTTTATTTTGTACTCCCAATTCATTGATCTCCACTTTTTCTATTTTAGTCATGTAAGCATTTAGAGATATAAAATTTCCCTGAAGAACTGTTTTGGATATATCCCATAAGTTTTTGTATATCATCTCATTATAGTCATTCTCTTTGAGGAAATTATTGATGGTTTCTGTAATTTGTCTTTTGACTCACTCATATTTTAGGATTAGATTGTTTGGTTTCCAATTAGTCTTTAGTTTATCTTTTCATGACCCTTCATTATACATAGTTTTTATTGCATCATGATTTGAAAATGATATCTTTAATATTTCTTACTTCCTGTGTTAGATTGTAAGGTTTTTATGCCCAAATACATGGCTAATTTTTAAGTAGGTGTTATGTACCCTGAGAAAGAGCTATATCCCTTTCTATAGCCATTCAATTTTTTCAGAGGTTTATTGGATCTAAATTTTACAAAATTCTATTTACCTCCTTAACTTCTTTCTTATTTTGTTGTTTGATTTTTTTTGTTCTGAGAAGGGGAGGTTGAAGTCCTCCATTATTATAGTTTTGCTGTCTCTTTCTTCTAGTAACTCCCTTAACTTCTCTAAGAATTTGATTGCTATACTACTTGGTGCATATGTTTATTACTGGTATTACTCCATTGTCTATGGTACCTTTTAGCAAGATGTAATTTCCTTCCTTATCTCTTTTAATTAAATACATTTTTATTTTTGCTTTGTCTGAGACCAGGGTTGCTAACATTGCTTTTTTCCTTATTTTTGGAGGGGGATGGTAGGGAAGTTGGAGTTAAGTGACTTGCCCAAGGTCACACAGCTAGTGTGTGTGTGTGTGTGTGTGTGTGTGTGTGTCTGTGTGTGTGTGTGTGTCTGTGTGTGAAGTGTCTGAGGTCGGATTTGAACTCAGAGCCTCCTGACTCCAGGACCGGTGCTCTATTCACTGCACTACCTAGTTGCCCCAACCTTTTTTTTCACTTCACCTTTACTCCTTGTGTACCTCTCTACTTCAGATGCGTTTCTTGTAAAGAACATATTGTAGGATTCTGATTTCTAATACACTCTGCTATCTGCTTCCATTTTATGGGAGAGTTCATCCCATTCACATTCACAGTTATGATTACTAATTGTGTACTTCCTTCCAACCTCTTTCCCCCTACTCCATTTATAATCTGTTCTCTCATTTCACCCTGTCTCTCCTCACCACTATTTTGCTTCTGACCTCCACCTCTCTTAATCTACCCCTCCTTCTATCAGTTCCCCCCCCCCCCACATCTTCTCTTTCCCCTTTTCCCTCCTATTTCCCTATAGGGTAAGATAAATTTGTATACCCAACTGTGTGAATATGTTATTCCCTCTTTGAGCCAAATCCAATGAGAGTAAGATTCAAGCTATGCTCACTGTTTCTCTTCTTTC
>CM053593.1:337931848-337953489 GCA_028646575.1 Pseudocheirus occidentalis | reverse complement strand
TACTCTACATTCCAATAAAACTAAATTACTTAATTTTTCCAGAACTTGGATTTTCATTTCCTGCCTTTCTACAAACTTTCCACATATCTGGAACATACTTGATCTCACCTTTCTAGTCCTCAGCTTCCCTCAAGACTCATGTTAGATGTCACTTCTTGGAGTGTGACTTTCTTGATATTCTTACTTATTAATTTTCTCTCCTTCAAATAATCTATGCATATATTTATCTGTTCACACACTGTAATCATTCATATGCTCCTCATTCTCCCAGGAGAATGTCAGGTCTTTAGGCCACGGTGTGGTTTTTGTTTGTTTTGTGTTTATATCTGTAGTACCCAGCAGAACACTATGCTTGAAATGGAGTGATCAGAAGAACCTCTGAATAACCGAAAAGTCACTGAATTGTGCATGCCCTTTGAACCAGGCTTATACTCCCAAAGAAATTAATAAGAGAAAGCAGAAAATAACCCACATGAAAACAAACAAAAATATTTATAGTTGCTCTTTTTGTAACAACAAAGAACTGGACACTAAGGGATGCCCATCAGTTAGGAAATGGCTGAACAAATCATGTTACATGAATGTAATGAAATATTATTGCACCACAAGAAATAATGAAAAGGACAGTTTCAGAGAAACCCCAGGAAGACTTGTATGAACTGTTGCAAGGTGAAGTAGAGAGAGCCAGAATAATTTATGTCATATAACAATTTGGTAAAGTCAAATTTGAAAACCTTAAGAAATCTGATAAATGCAGTCACTTATGGTTCCATAGGACATGAAAACTGCTATTTAACTACTGACAGAGAGCTAATGGATTCAAGATACAGAAGGAGACATGTGTTTGGGGGCATAGATAAAAACAAGGATTTGTTTTGTATGACCATACATATGTTAAAAGTGTTTTTCTTTTTTTTTTTCTTTTCCTTTTCTTTTCCTCCCAATTTGGCAGGGAGAGGTGGGAGGGAGGAGGGAGAGAAAATAAATGATTATTAATTGAGTGAAAAAAAGTTAAAAATAATTCATGCTTAATGTGATTCATTCCTTCAATCCATTGATGGGATAATATTGTGAAACAGTGCTAGTCACAAAGCTAGATTTTTGCTCAAGGACATGAGCTCTAGGCCAATCATAAAAGTTCTTTGTGTATTTTCAGCAAGTGCATAGAATATATGTTCCTCAGAAAGAGGTCAGTGCTCATGTCTAACTCCACAGGTAGCTCCCTCTTTCAACATTGTCATTTTCCTCTGGATACTCTCCAGTTTATCAAAGTCCTAAATTGTGGCAACCAGAACTAGCAACAACACTCCAAATGTGTGGTCAGTCCAGAACAGAGTGTCAATTCCCTAGTGTTGGATACTATAGTTTCCTTAATAATTGAATTAACTTTCTTAGCAGTCATATCAAACTACCAACTCAAATAAGTTTGCAGTGCACTAAAACCTCCATTACTTTTTTTTTCAAATGAAGACCTGCCTACTCATACCTTTCCTATCTTGAATTCTATAAACTTTAAATCTCTACATAGATTCTAGCTATTATTATAAATAGTTACCGTGAATAGGAGGTTTGGGTTTGTTTGTTTGTTTGTTTATTTTGGTAGTTAAAGGTAATATATGATAAGGTCTTAGGGCTAAATATGGAAGATGGGAGTTCTGTATGGAAGGTGTGAACTCTGTTCCCTGTTGAGAGGGCGTGAACTCCAGTCTGATGATGTGGCAGAAGGGGGCTGGCTGAGACAGGAGGCCAGTGTATATATAAGAAGAGTTCGAGAGACAGAGAGACAGAATTGGGTATCTTCCTCCTGGTATCTCCGGTTGGAGGAAGCAGGATTGTCCCAGCATCTGGGAGCTGGGCTGCTGGACTGAAGAAGTGAGTTGGAGTTTTCTTCAGAGAAAGAGAGAAAGAGAGAGAGACAGAGAGACAGAGAGAGAGAAAGAGAGACAGAGACAGACAGAAAGACAGACAGAGAGACAGACAGAGACAAAGACAGAGAGAATTTCTCTCCCAGCCTCTAGATGCTGGAGTTTTCCTGAGACCAGAATCTGTTGAAGGCTGCCTGGAAGGCCAAGATTCTTCTGGGTCTTAGGGCCAGCTGAACTGCTGGAGGACTGAAGAAGTATGACCAGGATAAGCCTTTATTGGTTCATGGCCTGGCTGATCCTTGAGTTCCTGACAACAGATGTGGTGAAGGGTCTGAGATGTGCTGGAAACTGTGAACTTCTGTGTATACCACAGATTGCCTAGAGGACTGGACAAGGACCTGGGAGCTGTCTGCTTCTGAATCCAGGTGACTATTTGGTTGATTCAGGAGGGAACTGGGACCATGGAAGGGGATCCAGGGAATCAGAGAGACCACCCCAAGTAAAGATGAAGAAAAGGCCTCCCCTTGGATGAAACTAAGGTTTGCTGGACACTGAGGGGTGGAGGGTTCGTGTGGTTTTCTAATGACTGTACTTGTGATTAATGATATTTAGTAATTGTGAATCTAGATTAGTGACTGATTAAATTAATGGTTGCCCCACGAGTGGAAGACTGATTATTGTACTGTGACTAATTAAGTTAGGAGGATTTCCCCCTTACGGAAGCCAGATGATTATTCTTTTGTTCTTTGTTCTAAATATTGTGGCCACTGTAGTGAAAACTGTGTGACCATTCTAATGTTAAGCTGTTATGAACACTATATTGTGATTTTCTGTGATAAGATGTAATGTTGTGAATATTATAATGTGATATATTGTGAATGTTTGCCTTGATTTGTAATGGAATAAACAAGAGTGTTCACTATACTGTGTAATCCAAACCTTAAAAGCTGTTCATAGTAGCATTCTTTTGGGAATTGCTGGTCCATGGTGTTACATGGATACAGATAGCATATTTCTTCATATGTCCTTTGTAGTTAAATTGGGAATTCATAATAATCAAAATCACTTAGTCACTCAAAGTCATTCTTAAAACAATATTGCTGTTATTGTATACAATGTCTCTTGGTTCTGTTCCTTTCACTCTTCTTTATTTTGAGGTCTATCAATGTTTTTCTAAGATCATAAAGCTCATCATTTCTTAAAACTCAGTAGTATCCCATCACAATCATATGCCACTACTTGTTCAGCCATTCCCCAACTGATGGGCATCTGCACAATTTCCAGTTTTTTGTCACTACTAAAAGAGCTGCTATAAATATTTTAAAATATATAGGCTCTTTTCCTTTTTCCCTAATCATTTATGGAAACAGACCTCGTAGTGGTATTTCTGGGTCAAAGGGCAGAGGCAGTTTAGCAGTTCTTTGAGTATAATTCTAGATTACCCTTCAAAATGTTTAATTACATCAGTTCCCAATTCCACCAACAATGAATTAGTGTCCCAATTTGTCCACATGCTCTCCAACATTTGTCACTTTCCCATTCAATCATTTTAACCAATCTGATGGTTTTAAAATAATATCTTGAGATTGCTTTAATTTGCATTTCCCTAATCAATAATGATTTAGAGCATTTTTCTAATGACTATAAGTTGTTCTGACTTCTTCATTAGAAAACTGCTTGTTCATATACTCTATTTATCACCTGGGGAATATTTATATGCTTATAGATTTGACAAAGTTCTTTATGTGAAATATGTCCTCTATCTGAGAAACCATCTATAAAAATTTCCCCTAGTTTCCTACATTCCTTCTGATCTTGGCTACATTCATTTTATTTGTACAAAACCTTATTAATTTAATATTCTGAAAATTATCAATTATATACCTCTGCTATCTCTTGATTATTCATAAATACTTTGCCTATCATAAATCTGATAAGTTCTGTATTCTTCAAATTTTCTTGTAATGTCTCTATTTATATCTGGTCACATGTCCAATTTAATCTTATCTTGGTAAAAGTTGTCAGATATTGGTCTATACCCAATTTCTGCCATACTGCTTTCCAGTTTTCCCAACAATTTTTAACAAATAATGAATTCCTGTTCCAAAATCTTAAGTTTTTACATTTGTCAAATGCAAGGTTATAATATCTATTTTGCTGCTGTAAATTACATATCTACTCTTTCCCCTGTTCTACCTTTGTCTTTCCTAGCTAGTACTAGATAGTTTCGATAATTACTGCCTTGTAATATAATTTAAGATTTAGTATTACTAAGCCTCCTCCCATTACATTTTTAAATTAGTTTCCTTCATATTCTTGATTTTTTTGTCCTTCCAAAGGAATTTTATTATTATTTTTCTAATTCAGGAAAATAATTTCTTGGCAATTTAATTGTGATGGCATTGAATATACAAATTAGTTTAGGTAAAATTGTCATTTTTATTATCTTGGCCCTGCCAAACCGTGAACAATGAATATTTTTCCCAATTATTTAAGGCTATTTTATTTGTATACAAAGTTTTTTAACATATGATATGGTTGATATAGTTCTTGGGTTTGTTTTGGCAGGCATACTCCTAGATATTTTATACTGTCTAGAGCAGTGGTTCTCAACCTTCCTAATGCCATGACCCTTTAATGCAGTTCCTCATGTTGTGGTGACCCTGAACCATAAAATTTTTTTTTGTTGCTACTTCATAACTGTAATTTTGCTACTGTTACGAATCATAATGTAAATATCTGATATGCAGGATATAGTTAAATTGAACATAATCCATAGGTTGAGAACTGCTGGTCTAGAGTTATCTTAAATGGGGTATATCTCTTACCATGGGAATTCTGATAATGTATTTGGATTCATTTGATATCCTCCAACTGTGCTAAAATTATTGTTTCAACAAACTTTTTAGTTCAGTCATTGAGATTTTCCAAGTATATCATCACATCATCTTAAAAAAGACATAGTTTTATTACCTCATTCCCTATTCTAAGTCTCTCTACTTCTTTTTCTTCTCTTTTTATTATTGCTAGGATTTGCAATACAATACTAAATAATATTAATGACTTTGTTTCCCACCAGATCTAACTAAAAAAAGTTTCTAGTTTATCCTACTTACAAGTATTTGCCAAGAGTTTTAGATAAATGCTTTTTATCAATTTTTATCAACTTAAGGAAAAACCAATTTATACCTATACTTTCCAGTATTTTTAATAGAAATGGATTCTTTAAAGTGACATGAATGAGGTGGAGCCAAGATGGTGACATAGAAACAGGAAAATTCCAAGAGCTCCCCCCACAACCACTTCAAACACCTATAAAATATGACTCTGAACAAATTTAAGAGCTATTGAATCCACAAAGGGACAGAAAGAAACAAATCTCTTCCTGAAGGCAGCTCAGTAGGCCTATAGGAAAAGGTCATTGCAATGTGCTGGGAGCCCAGCCAAGCCATGCAGGAGCCATGGCTTTAGCCTCAGGGTGGCCCTGACCAGCTGTGGCCAGAGTAGTCTTCAGGAGACTGAATCACCAGAAGCTTTGGCAGTTTCCAGTCTTATCAACCCATAAATGCCAAAGACAAGGTAATAGGTCAATGTGGAACTCTGTTGGAACAGGAGGGATGGAATAGCATGAATCGGCCCTTGCACCCTGGGGTCAGAAGGGACAGAGGTGTGGCAGCCATGCAGGTGAAGGCACATGAACAGAGAAAGAAATAATGTGAGGTAACTGGAGCTTTATTTACAGGTCCCAACCCACTGTAAGGTATTATTCCTTCCTCTGGTGGATCAGCATACCCAAATAGCCCAATCCCTTACCTGGTCCAGATCTTCCCAAGGTTCCCAGAACTGTGCCATGCTAAGATGACAAAAATGGAAAATGATAAATGCTGGAGAGGATATGAAAAATTGAAACACTAATGTATTGTTGGTGGAGTTGTGAACTGATCCAATGATTCTGGAGCACAATCTGGAACTATACCCAAAGGGCTAACCCAGCAATACCACCTGTAGGTCTGTATTCCAAAGAGATTATACAAGTGGGAGGCATTTGTATACATACAAAAATATTTATGGCAGCTTTTTTTGTGGTGGCAAAGAATTGGAATTCAAGGGATGCTCATCAACTGGAGAATGGCTAAACAAGTTGTGGTATGTTAATGTAATGGAAAACTATTGTGCTATAAGAAATGAAGAGCTGATGGACTTCATAATAACCTGGAAGAACTTATATAAAAACTGATGCTGAATGAAGAGAGTAGAACCAGGAGAACTTTGTACACAATTACAGACACATCGTATGTGTGAGAACTAACTGATAGACTGGGCTCCTCTTAGCAATACAAAGTTAGGAGTTAACTCCAAAAGACTCATGATGGAAAGGAATATACACCTCCAGAGAAAGAACTAAAGAATCTTAATGCAGATTGAAGCAAACTACTTGATCTCTCTTTTTTGTGTTTTGTTTTGTCCCTTCTTTTTCATTGTTCACTTCATTGGTTATAATCCTTCTCTATACCTTGACTAATGTTTAATGTGAAGGTATTTATAGAACCTATATTTGAAATACATGCCACCATGGGAGGGGATGTGGGAAAAGATAGGGAAGGGGAGAAAATTTGGAATTCAAGGGATTGTGAAGCTGAATATTGTAGTACGCTAAAAGTAAATAAATAAAATTTTAAAAAATTCACCCCATTCTTTCTTAATTCATGTGGTTTTTTTTCCTATAGATCTTCAAGTCATTTTCTCTGTCCAATAAGTTCAGTTCCTGCTTCAGTCCTCTTATCATCCTCTTTTCAATACCCTGTCATTCTAGGTTCTCAGTTTCTTCAAATTTCATAACCTCAGTGTCTAGTCTTCTTTAACTATCAGTTATGCATATAAATGGTCATAGACCAGACACTCCCCCCATCATCATTAAATTTGTCTCAGTTTCCAAGAGTGACTAGTTTTGTCCCTGTTCAAGAATTATCTTTTAGGTTATTAGGAACCATTGTAAATTTTCTTTTTGGGGGGGGGGTTGGAGGGGCAATTAGAGTTAAGCAACTTGCTCAAGGTCACATGGCTAGTTTTGTGTTAAGTGTCTGAGTCCGGATTTGAACACAGGTCCTCTTGACTCCAGGGTCAGTGCTTTATTCACTGTGCCACTTAGCCACCTCACATTGTAAATTTTTCAAGAAGAGTTTAGACAAGAATCAGTTGTATAGGGAATTTGGTCTGAAAGCCATTCATGGGATAGATTAGTGAGAAGAGAGAACAGGCAGCAAGGGTTAGCTTTGTGTCATGAACTTCATTGGCAGTCTAGTGAAGTCTACGGACTCCCAAAAATAATGTTTTAAAAATCATATAATCAAATAGAATTACAAGGGAAATCCAATATATCAAAATGTATTAAAAATATTTCCTTAAATTAAAAAAATAAAAACTCAACATTAAGAACTGCTGACCCAGAGATTAGAAGCTATTGCAAAAGTTTAGGTAGTAATGAAGGCATAATTGATATTTCTTGGCTTCTAATACTAGAAGCCGAGTGTCGTGACAAACTCATCACTGGTCTCTCCTACTTATATTGACCTAGCTTGATTTAATAGAAAAAGGCAATGTTTACCAGCTCAGGGAAATTGGATTTGTCTGCAAATTAAAAAGGAACTTTAACCCCCATATCTAAAAGGATGGTCTTTTTATCTCCAATTAAATAATTCCCATTTTTTATTATTAATTCCTTAAAAGTTAAACAAACAAAAAAACCTTCAATTTTCTTTGTAAATTATACCATGATTATGATTTCTTTCTCAATCTCTGTCAAAGCCTTTTATCTTTCTTTAAAAGTTCTTCATATATCATTCAGCTAGCAGGGGAGACTAAGTATTTTGCAGTCTTGAAGTTTAACAGCATAAGCAAAGTGAGAGTGTGATTGGGAAACTTGGATTAGTCACCATTAACTTAGGCAGAAGACTAAAGGTAAAATATAGTTCTTCATTCACACATTCATTCCTCCTTTCAACAAATATGTGAAAGTAACAGTACATGAGTGTGTCAGTCAACTAACATTTATTAAGTACCTACTGTGTTCCATGCTCTCTGCCAAGCATATTCCCAAAGTCTACTAAAGAGCACCATAAAAATCCCTAGAGTTTTGGCACCATGTAGCAGCTGGTGTTTTATTAAGCTAGAGCAGCTCAGATCTATCTACTAAATCTTCCCCTTTGTGGCTCATTTCTCTGCTTGAGCAGCCCAGGCCTTTGATAAGGTACTCTCCTTGTCGGTAATTTCTGGAAACAAATACTATGTAGGCTAAAAGGGAAGGCTAGAGTAGGACTCAAATGCCTAAGGGTATTGAGACCTAGGCTGAACCCTCCAAGGTTGAACAGGGACCCAAAACACAGGGAACAGAACAGAGAGTAAGTCTTGGTATAAAAGTACACTTTTCCTTTTTCATGGTGCAAGAGATTTATGTTGTCGTAAAAGGATACTAATGCATGTCTTTAAATAGTAGAAAAGATAAGTAGGAATAAAGGTAATGAAATAGTGTATGGGTGGAAAGTTTGTTCATAATTATGAAATAAGGGGAATAAAGTGGAATGAGTGATCCCATTCATTGCAATTGGGAAGTGTGTGTGTGTGTGTGTGTGTATGAATATTAGTAACAAACTATCTGTCTATGCTATTTTTTTAAAGAAAAAATTATAATAAAAATGGATTGTATGTTCATTTTAATACTATTGTGAGGAAGCTGATATTGCCATTTTAACCCAACTATGCTGGTCACCACAAAAAAGGCAAGATAGGTCACAACCATTTATTAGATAAAAATAAACTATTTATACTATGCTCTCAAAGAAAGTCATTTTGTTCATGAAGGGAACCAACATACAGTACTTTCTGTTTGTCAGCAGATAATCTTGATAAATCTGTTATGCCTCACTCACTATTGGAGAATAGTAATTCTTGAGCTGGGGCCTGAAGTCAGGAAGAACTGAGTTCAAATACACCCTTGGACACTTACTAGTTGTGTGATCCTGGGTAAGTTACTTAACTTTGTTTACCTTAGGTTCCGTATCTGTAAAATGAGCTGCAGAAAGAAATGGAAAACAATTCCAGTATCTTTGCAAAGAAAACCCCAAAGAATCAGACGAGACCAAAAGAAATGAACAGTAACAATTTTGTGTGATTTGTTTAAGCCTCCCATTTTCTTTTTAAAAACTAAATTAAACTGTCAATTCTCTCCATTCAAGAAAAAAAAGTCACATTTAGGGTGCTTTTAAAAGACTTTTCTCCTCTAAACCTATTCAACAAAATTATTTATTGAAGGGCAGGTCAACAAAATATGAAATTTATATTAATGGGATCCCAAAGGGTGTGGGGAAAATAAATATGAAAATATTTTGGAAAAAGAGAGTGTTCCTCCCATCGAGCTAAGTGATGTGTAAATAAAACAGTAAGCTTGGAGTCAGGAAGACCTGAATTCAAACCTGACCTCACATGTTTAACTACCTCTGTGATCCTGCGCAAGTAGCTTAATCTCCCTCTGTGTGCCTCGGTTTCTTCAACTGCAAAATGAAGATAATAACAGGATCTACTTCGCAGGATTGTTCTGAGGATCAAATGAGATAATATTCATAAAGTACTTAGCAGAGTATGGCACACACTATGTGCTTAATCTGCTTGTTCCCTTCCTCTACTTTTGTCATTGGTATCCAAGTGTTACCAAATGAATCTTTAAATATGGTTACAGCCCAGTAGAGTGTAAGCTATTTGAAGGTAGAGAATGTGTTCATTTATGTCTTTGTATCCTCAGATCCTAGCATAGTGCCTTACACATAGTAGGTGCTTAGTAAATGTGCACTGTGTTGGCACAAAAATAAATAGACACCACTGATTTAATTTATTCAGTACTATATGCCCTCATCACTGGGTCTGAATAAGTGGTAGTTATAGTTCCTATTATATAATTTTGGCAACATCTTTTCATATTCTGAAAAAAAGGATTGGGAAAATGTTGAAATTTACCTTCGTCATTAATGTGCATCTCCCTCATATTTCTTTATTTAATCCTTAATTCTGCTAAAGCTTTAGGAAGAATCTATTCCTTAAATTCTGATGATTTTTGAGTGTCAATTTTTGAGAAAGGAGAAATTTTACAGAATCACCATAAAATAATTTGTTAATATTACATTACAGTTTTTACTTCTTTATGTATAGATACATACATGTATAAACACACATATATTTCAAAGGAGTCATTTACTTTTCTGCTAATACTCAGAAGATATGGTTAGATAATTAAGTTCTGTATTTTTCCCTCAGCTGTATAGACTACAGTTAACCTATTTATGTTTCTTAAATTTCTGCATTGATTTAAATAAAAACGTAGATGTGGCCAAGTAAAACACCAATGTGGTAAAGCTGGGTTCCAGCAAGAGAACAGAAATCAGCTCTGCACGTACAAGTGAAAGAGGCCTAAGTAGACTTTCAGCTTCTCTGTGCTCTTTCATTAACTACTGAAAAGAGGTTATGATGGTAGGGGGGGAAAATTAAAACCCTAACAATAAAGTAAATTGACAAAAACATTTATCAGTTTAGGAATAAAATTGCCCCAAATGCTGATTCTTCACTTTATAAGAGCTTGAAAATTCTAATACTTGGGTCACTCTGGAAATTTAGAAATTTTGGGGGGGGGAGGGAACAATTGACAGTGATTCTGAAATCATCCAATCAAGTAAACAAAGACTTACTAAATATTTACTATATTCCTGACATTGTGCTAAGCACTAAGAAAACAAAGGGAGGTCTTTGTCCTCAAGAAGCTGTCATTCTATTGCAGGAGACAATAAGAAAACAACTATCTATAGAGAGCAAATTGGTGGTCTTCTCAGATGGAAGGCATAGCACTGGAGAGACTCTCTGCTGAGCACCCTGACTCATTTCCCTAGGCTATCATAAATGGCCTCCATGATAACCTGACCTCATAGATGAGGATAGACCATACCATGCCTGCGTGCAAAGAGCAAACACATCTTAGGGAGTTTATTCAAAACAGAGTAGCTAAAGCCCAAGAAACAGAAGGACAGAAGTGAGACTGGAATTGTGGCAATGCTAAAGAATGTTCCTCTGAGACGGTCTTTAACAATTTTGCTGCCAGCAGCTAGCTTCCTTTTCTGTAAAATGCATAGGCTGGACTAGATGACTTCCAAATCTTTGATCCTTTGCTTTACAATGCTAATGACAATGCTGATGACAGACTGTTAATCCTGAGCTAAAAGGGACCTCAAGATCAGAATCAATCAGTTCCTTGTCTGCAGGGACATTATTATTCCCATTTCATAGATAAAACAAATGATGAATAAATAAATGAATGATTCAGGTAATTATCTGTAAAATTCAAGCCATAAGAGGTGTTTGGCTTTCATTTCCTGAATATTTCACTTGAATATGGCTTTATTGTTGTTGTTCTGAATTATTTAGATAATTGCCATACTTCAGTTTGTACATATAAACATAGCAAAAAGTCTGGCTGCTAAGGAACCAGTTTAAAATCCATTTTTCTATGTTTCATTATATTAAAAACATTTTATAAATACTGAGCAAAAGGGTGAGGTGAGGTGAAAAGAAAGGCATTTTAAACTGTAGTCAGAGTTTCAAAACTATAATAGAGTTCCTCCTTTGGGAAAACAGGCTCCTGTGAGAAGTAGCTTACAAACTACAGCTAGAAATAGGTAACAATCTTAAAATGTGAAAGGACTATTAAAAAATTTAATTAATATTCAAGGTATCTAGTGTGGCTTTTCCTTCACTTGAAATACAAAAGCATTCTGAATAAAGGGGTTTGTCTCAATAGCTTCACTTACAGAGAAAATCCAAGACTTAAGTAATGAAAATACCCTATGTTACTGTCCCTCAGGTGATTAAAATCTATGATGCCAAATATCCAAGTTGATGCCAATGTCCAAAGCTAACTTGAGCAGTTGGAGTATAGACAGAAGCAAAAAGTTCAGACTAGGTGTATAAAATCTTTTCTGCTGGGTCCATCTGCCCTGCCTTCAGCAGGGCCCGTACTACCACATTCTGTGGAGCTAGTATCATAGGCTCTTCCACCTAGGCTCTGTAGCCAAAATACATACGTCAGAAATACAGCAACCTTCATATATATTGCCAGGAGACTGAAGTCAATCAAAAACATCCAGAAAATTACCGAGTCTATGAAAATGGTGGCAGTTGCAAAATATGACCAAGATGAAAGCGTACTGCAGCAGGCCAGACTATATGGAGTTGTATCTTTGGCTCCTTATGATATTAAGGCTACAGAAGACATGAAGAAACACCTCATTATTTGTGTATTCTCAGATTAAGACCTTTGTGGTACTGTCCATTGCTAAACTGATGAAAAATGAGGTTGCTACCCTCAAAAGAGCTGGGAAAAAAGTTATGATAATTGAAGTTGGTGACAAAATCAGAGGCATACATAATAGGGCTCACTCTGACCACTTCTTGGTGACATTTAAAGAGGTGGGAGGAAGCCCCCTACTTTTGACATGTTTAGTCACTGCTCTGAAACTACTAAATTCTGGATATGAATTTGATGAAGAATCTATTATCTTTAGTAGATTCAGGTCTGTTATCTCTTTTAAGACAGAAGAAAAACCCATCTTTTCCCTAAATACCATTGCAAATGCTGAGACTATGAGTTTTTATGATGACATTGATGTGGATGTTCTGCAAAACTGTCAAGAGTACAGTCTGACAAACATCATCTACTACACTCTAAAGTGAGGAGGGCATAAGAATGATGACTATAGACAATGCTAACAAAAATGCCCCTGAGATGATTCATAATTTGATTTTGACATTTAACCATATTTGCCAAAATGTCATCACAAAGGAGTTGATTGAAATCGTCTCTGGTGCTGCATCTCTGAACTAATAGATCTAAGTTTTATCCAAAGTCAAGAGGTAAAGACATGAAATATGAAGCAAGCTAATTAGTTTAGCCTACTTTTATCTGCCAGAAGAACTCCACTGTGTACATGGTCCGTTGTGTACATGGAAGGCAAAATATTTGTAAGTTATCTTAAACAAATTCTGTGAAAAAATCTCTTGGTTTTAATTATAATTTTTCATACTTCAAAATATTATTGAAAATTCATAATTTCATGAGGATGGCTATTCTTTTCATCATTATTAACTATAGTCCTGTCTGGGAAGTTATAAGGACATAAGAATTAAGCAGTAACTAAAAGTGTTTAACAATAGGGTGCCTTCTGAGTAGGATTCCTATCCACAACTGTGTATTACTTTAAATCTTGCTATTAATAAAAATTCTCTTGTTTATTAATCTCTTATAAAATTAGTTATTGAATTCATAGTGATTTTTTTTAAATTACATTGCTATTTAGATAAATCTATCATAGAAATGGATTTTCTCTCTAAGTTATTTTTTCTGCATCTGGAGTCAAGTCTATCTCTCAGGCTAAAGCTACTTAAACAGTCACCACCATCCACCTAGTGGCAGCTTCTACGATTTTAGGCAAAAATATAGCAGAAAATAATTAGTTGCCTGTGACTGAACTCTAACCCACTTCAGTGCCAGGAAAAATCAGATCATGACAGATTTAGAGTTAAAAGTATTAGATGTCATCCAGTATAATTCCCTCATTTTATTTTATTTTTTTAGAAAAGGAAGGTGGTGCCTAGAGAGAAGTACCTTATCCAATATATGATCTGACTTTGGTTCTAATATTATAATATATTAAGTCTCATCTGACTCTTCATAACCTATGAATTTTTCACCTGTCTACTGTATGCCTTCACGTATCAATCTGTTAAAGTTATCTAACCACTTGTTAAATAAAGCCCAGTTCAAAGGCCATCTCCTCCGTGAATTTTTCTTGCATTCTTCCTTCCCTCATCTGGGAGGAATGTCTCTCTCTCTCTCTGTCTCCCTCAGTCTCTGTCTCTCTGTCTCTGTCTCTGTCTCTGTCTCTGTCTGTCTCTCTGTCTCTCTGTCTCTCTGTCTCTCTCTGTCTCTCTGTCTCTCTCTGTCTCTCTCTCTCTCTTTCCCTCTCTCCCAATCTCTCACCCTCATTTAATATTTCAATACATTTTCTTTGCATTTCTCTTTTGTACTTAACTATGTACTATTGCTTATTACAATTTATTTGTGTTTGGTCTTAGCTTTCCTACTTGAGTAGAAACTCCTTGAGGATAGGGCCTATAGTTACCTCTCCCTAACCACTTTTCTCCTTCCTCTTTACTTGTGTCCTAGTTTCTGTTGCAATATTTTCTTCTATGACATCTACCCTGTCAACAAAGGCAGGCCATGGGAGTACCCTTCTCAATGAAAGTCATTGAGAAACATCATACTGAGACTACAAGACCAGACGTATTCAAAAATCCTAGCACAGTAATCCACACATAGTAGATGCTTAATCAACATTTCCTAAATGTGTTGAATTATCCATCTCCTGTGGTTGTTATAAGAAGTGATTAAACCAGAACCACAAAACAGCCTTAACTTCCTTTATGAAAAGGGACAGATAAATTTTAGAATGATTACTTTCTTGATATTCATTTCATGTTTTAAGAAAGTTTATTTGATGTTACTTATGTGTTTTTAAGGTTAATGACACAATACAATATTCCTAAGTTAATTACAACAATCTAAATGTCTTTTTCCACTGACTTCGAAAGGATTCCTGAAAAAGAACCAGATCTCAAGTTTTTATATCTATTTTAAAAACCTTTTTCTTCCAGCTAATTCAATTCAATTCAACAGACATTTATTAAGTCTCTGCTTTGGGCAAGGCGCAGTGCTCTGAGTACCAGCTACTTAGACAGCCACAGCTCCTCTCTCTTAATGGCTTTTGATGTGAGCTTTTTTCTTTTTTCTAAAAAAAACCTTGAAAACTGTTCTTCCCAAACATTAGATGTAACTTAACGACTATGTCTTGGGAGTGCTGTCCTCTATTTAGGCACTGAGAAAACCTGGAAAAGGAGCTACAGGGTAAGTCAAAGACAGAACTTTGAAATTGACTTCTATTTCATAGGGGTCTCTAGAAGCCCCCGTCTAGATTGCACTTCTTAGGCGCTGCCCAGTTCTGCCTGCGCTTCCATGATAGGCTCTGTCTTCACTTTTTTTTTAAATACCAGCAGGCTCCTTGTGGGTGGGATCAAATGACTGCCCTGCTCCCTTCACCTGTGAAATTTCAGAGTCTATTTGAAAAGGGCCATTGTTTTCCAGGAATGCCAGGCCCAGTCCAGGAAAGAAAGTCTTCATTTCAACAGGAATTTGGAGCCTGCCTGAGAAGGCCAGCCAGTTACTTGGTGAAAACTGTGGCAATTCATTCAAGTTCTGAACAGTTATACTATCTGGGCCTCACCCTTTTACTTTCAACTCCTGAGCTTTAAGACAAATGCGTTTTTATCACAAGGATGTGTGTGCCTTAGTATATGGAGGGAGTGGAAGGGTGGGAGGGTAGGGCAGTGGTGATGAATGTAAGTGTGGACTTGTATGTATGTAGAGAGGAGAAAAGCCCTCACTACAAGTGCTGGGCCCTAGCCATCAGTAGGAGACATAGGTTTCTCTGTTCTAACTCCTGTCCCCTACATTTACAGCACTTAAGTGCATTCATGTGAATAAGCTCATATGTTTAACAAGCATTCTGAAAGAGGCTCCCAATAAAATATATTTGTACAGGAATACAAAACAAAGATACAGTGTTTGTATTCAAGACCTGGACAGAAGACCCCTGTCTTGAGCAAATTAAAAATAATTTCTAAAGTAAAGTCAGAACTAGGAACTGACAGAAAGCTCTGAGTTTTTTTTTCAATCACTTGATACCTGGGGCCCACAGTCAAACCTTTCTTGTGAGGGTCCACAGGGACTGGCTAGTGGTTTTACTACCTGAAGTTCCCACTGTTTAGACTTCTCTGACATTTTCTACAAAATGGCTTGGGTATTTTCCAAGACCGACGGATTCCACCAATAAAGTGTTTCACTTTTCAGAGTCTTTATTAAGGAAATCTGCCTTTGCCTCCTCAGAAACTTCAAGGCAGCATTCAAGGAGCACTGGTGGGAATGTGAAACATAAGAATGAGTCCTACCCTACATACATACCCTAATACTTTATTTCTCTTTATCTAAAATGAAGTATGAGAAAAAAAATATTCTTCTTGCATAATTTTTTCTTTCATTTCCTCTTCCTAACATCATAATGAGGAACTGATTACAATTCAGTTCAATTCAATAAGAATTATTATTTTAAACTTGAAAGCAAGGCATTCATACCTGTGTGTGTTTATTAGTGAGTCAGGAGGCAAGGAGGTGGTAGTGCCAGACCCTAAGTTTGGGGATGGAGTGTGCAAATATATTTTTCAAGGTAATGGACAAGGCTGACCTGAATATGAACTGACAACTTTATATGCTATTACTCTACATCCAAAGACTTTGCAAAGTTTTACTTTTCCCTACATCTACTTCCCCAGTCCTGATTTTGTTCTTTATTCAACAATAATATTCTGCTATTTGGTAGTAAACTGACTGCTTCCTTTCCACTTATTCCCTAAACATGAAAGTAGATTTTAAAAGGATAAATAACATAGAATCAAGAGCATTACAGTGAAAGGGATGATATTTTTCCTTCTTTTCTCCTATTGACATTTCCTGTGATTTTGCAGAGGAAAAAAAAACTGATGTGGTAATATTATTAGCCATAGGACCCTGGCATGGTCAGTGTACAAAAGGAAGCTTGTCCTTTGGGGACCTGGTTTTGAATCAGTTACAGCCAACAGAAAAATACTCTTTTGTAGCTGCTAAAGTTCAGGAATGAATTCTGGCAGTCTAACCTAATTCCCTAAAGCAGAGTCCACATTACCAACATCCAATTGGCAGGCTTAACTTGTAATTCCCACTAGGGCTGGGGGGAATGAATGGATTTCGTTGAGGTGTCCTGAGTCATCTATAGAGTGGCTAGTCTGTGTGCAGTTTCTTCCTTCTCACCTTCCCAAAGGTGTCATTCAAAGAAAAATGAAGCTTATAGCCTGCTGGCTATCCAGGGGCACACAAGTTTGTTTTCTAAAGCTAAAATCCCTAATGAAGGAGTACTTTATTTCTATTTATCTAAAATGAAGTGTGAGTAAAAAATATTCTTCTTGCAAAATTTTTACTTTCATTTCCTCTTCCTAACATCATAATGAGGAACTGATTACAATTCAGTTCAATTCAATAAGAATTATTAAGTATCTACTTTGTGTTTGGCATTGAATGATGCAGCTCCTGCCCTTCAGGAGTTTATATTCTTTCTATAGGTGAAATTACATGTATACAAGTAAGAGAATTAATGAAAGATACAAAATATATACAACATAATTGGGGAGAGCACTAAAAACTTGGGGGAAGGGCATGAATCTATCTGCTAAGCAAAGACCCAAGCTTGGTCCTAAATACTGGTTTCTACCTTAACAGAATTACCCACAGATACCAGATTGACTTGATTCTTTGCCTAGATCAAAGGAAATTTTGCTTCTATTTTTAACAAGTAGAAAAATTGAATGATTGGTTAACAAGCATGGTGTAATAGAGTGCTCGGATTTGTCATCAGAAGCCCTTGATTAAGATATCTATTCTGTTACTTACTATCCATGTGACAATGAGCACATCACTAATTTCTCTCTTGTTCTGTTTGCCATCTATGACATGAAAGATTTCAACTAGATAAATGATATCTAATACTCCTTCCAATTCTAAATCCTACAACTATTCCTCCCCCCACCTCTCCCAAGGCAATTTCTTATATAAGTAACCATTGCCCAATAATTATGATAGAACGGATTTTTTTGAAGGGTATCTTGTTGTTGTTGTTTGTCTGATTTTTTGAATCAGATGTTTGACATCATTGGTATAGGGAACTTTTGAGTAAAAAAAAAACTCACTTTATCAATGCAAGCCTATCAGCACGTGCCCAACAATTCATACCAGAGCTTCCCGAGGCACTGGGAAATCAGATAATTTGTCTAGAGCCACACATCCACTATGCCCCCAATTAGCATTTTCTTTTACATTTGTCAATCTCTTTTTATCTTCTTAATATATACCTTTTATTTTTCTCAATTTTGCTGGAATTTACTCATATCTCATATTCCCCATCTCTCCCATCTTCCTCATTCTTTTGTCTTCAGTCACTATCTTGAACAGGAAGATAGCATAAAACCAAAGCATAAAGTGCAGTGCAGCATGGGTCACTTCAGCTCCAGTGAGCCATTCTTGCTGATTTCTATAGAGCATGAGAAGGGCAGAATAAGAAGGAAAAATGAGAATTCCACCAAAAGCAATGTAAGTAAGTAGATTAATTAATTAATTAATTAATTAATCAGTAGATTTAATTTACCAGCCTTCTATCTTTCCACGCAAAGGAACTAATCTCTAAACAAAGTGCCCTTTTTTCCCTCTAACAGTCTGATAATGTTCTGAACCAATAAATGACCCATGACAATACCAAAAGTAACCAGGGATCCCTATCCTAAAATCATTCATAATTTTCAAAAAGAATCATAACTGCTCTAATATATAAAACACCAGTAGTGGGCAGTCTCTGCTTTCCATTTCACTTATTGAAAGAGCAGGATTAGTGTTAGAAATAGAGACATCCACCTAACAAAATTCACATTCACTTTCCTGTTGCCTTGCCAATGTTTCCTCATAAGCAACCTAAAACACCAATCAGAAATGTTTGAATAAAAGCCCAAACAATGATTCCTTCACAAGTGGAAACTTTAATTGATTACAGCTGTGTTTAGAGGAGCGGAAGAGACTTTACATAAAATGATGCAACACCTTCAGTTTTTAAAATGCTGAGTAATGTTCAAGGGAAAGGAGATCCATCATCAAGCCCACTGAATTTAACTTTATATAAAATTGTTTGTGTTATTTAATTTCAAATAGACTAAAGATACACCATGTTTCTTATTGAATCTGTAGCATGTGTGGGGCTGAGGGATGAGGGGAGATATCTGATTTTCATGATTGCACATGGAATGGAGTATGTGAGATCCAAATTTTAAATATGATAGGGAAGAATAAACAACAGACATTTCCTGGAATTCCCCTTCAGTCAGCCTCCCATGTCTGTTAGTTTGCTGAAGTCATCACAGAACTATAGCAATCTTTTTTAAAGCTGGTCAAGTTAATAGCCACTTTGGTAATTCACATTGTTTAAAAAATAATATTCAAAAAATGAAGTTGTTTTCCCAGAAGTTCTACTTCTAGTTGAAATTAACTAAAATTACTCCAATGATTCCATCTATCTATTTAGAAACCTGGGAGAACAGAAATAGTTGAAGGGATTTAACTGGAGTCAGGAGGTTTTTTTATTTGTCTGCAGTGACCTCTACAGGTCAAACTACCACAAAAACAGACTTTTCAATTCTGTGAACTCAAATAAAAGATGATTTATTCAAGTCAGAATCATGTTGTGACTTACGGTATCAGCTTTAAAAATGCATTAGATCATCAAAGCCATTTTATCCTTTGAATTGCTAAACCCCACCCAAATCAAACATTCTATGATAAATCACTCTTTGGAGCTGCTAACTCCAATTTCAAAAGGCAGTGATAACCTGACAAATTTTTTTTTTAGCTAGGATTAATGAACTATGATGGCTGTGATCTAGAATTCACCATGATGAAACTATAATATTCTATTTTTCTCTTAATAAAAATTAGGCAGGTAAACCTGGGGATATTGCTTCTGAATTCAAATCTATGAGCCTGAAAGTGGATTCCACCAACCAATAAGCATTTATTAAGTGCTGGATAAGTGTCAAGAACCATATAGGCCCTGAGGGCAAGAGATATGAATAAGGCAGCTGTGTGGAGGATGATTTGGAGAGGGAAAAGAATGATGCAGGAAAATCCAACGGGAGGCTAATCCAGGTTAGAAGTGATGAGGATAGTGGCATTATGAGTGAAGAAAAGGGGACAGATGTGACATATGTTGTAGAGGTGGAAACGATAAAGCTTGGTAACTGTTTGAATGTGGAAGAAGAGGGACAGTGCTTAGATTTTATACCTGAAAGCCTTGAAAAATCATGAATCCATCTATAGAAATAGAGGAAGGAGTTCAGAAGAAAGGTAGGCTTGAGGAAGAAGAATACTGTTTTGGACATATTGAGCTTGAGATGGTCATCTGTAAAATGAGCCAGAGAAGGGAATGGCAACCACTCCAGTATCTTTGCCAAGAAAACCAAAATTGGGTCAGAAAGAGTCAGACACAAATGAAATGACACAATAGCAACAGGATAACCACTTGGAAATGTCTGGTACGCATCAAGAATATACAAAAGATTCTCTTCAATAAAGTTTTATGCTATTGTCTCACTGAAGCACAGAGATGATCTTGGGGTCCTTGAAAATGAGAACAGGGTAAAAAATCAAGACTTAAAGGTCCTATCAAGTGAACTATTTGGCCAGCACATTGAAGTTATATTCTCTGCAGTAGAGTTTGAATGCTTGGTAGTTCAGTTTGAGAAAGGACCTGTGTCCAATACCTTATTTTTCCAGGCGATCTTCAGGATCTTCCTAAGACAGTTCAAATGGAAGCATTCAATTTTCTGGCATGGCACGGGTAGACTGGGCTTCACAGGTAAGTTTGGTAGTCAGCCCCTCTTTTCTCCTACATCTTCTTTTAGAGCCTCCCAAATGCTGAGCTGGCTCTGGCAATGTTTGCATCAAACTCTTCTCCTATGTATATATCTCTGGAAAGTATAATCTTGCAGATGAGGAACCTGAGGCAAACAAAGAGTAAGGGTCCCAACAGCTAGTAAGTGTTTAAGGTAGAATCTGAATTTAGCTCTTTCTGATTCTATGTGCAACACTCTATCCACTATGATACCTTGATGCATTCAGTAATCCCACTTGTATGGTAAACCTAGTATGTGTGTATGCTGTATAAGTACATTATGTGTCCACATGGGTCTATCTAAATATAGCTCAAACAGAGGCATGAATAGATAATTCTAGAGACTTGTCCAGGGCAGCTGGGTGATGCAGTGGATAGAGTACTGGGTCTAGAATCAGGAAGATTCATCTTCTGAGTTCAAATCTGGCCTCAGACATTTACTAGCTGTGTGATCCTGGACAAGGCATTTAACCCTGTTTGCCTCAGTTTCCTCAATTGCAAAATGAGCTGAAGAAGGAAATAGAAAACCACTCCAGTAGCTTTGCTAAGAAAACCCCAAATGTGGACATGAAGAGTCTGACACATCTTAAACAAATGAACAAGAAGAGGCTTGCCCACCCACCCCTCTTCAAAAGAGATTTTGATTCCTGCCAGGAAACAGGAAACTGGAACCGTGAGGATAGCTACTCTGCTCTCCTTATAAAAATGGGATTATCAGGCTAAAATTATATTTAACTGCTCCATTAAGTATTGTTAGTCTATTGAAAATGATGTTTAGTTTCAAGCTGAGCTGCTAATCAGTATCTCTTAATAGGGAAGAAGTGGACTTTTGACTCCCTTCTCACTATTTGCCATTTACACAAAGACCACACATGTCAAATCCAGGTTATAGAATCTCAGATCTGAGCCTAGGAAAAATTCTCTGAAAGGTAAGCTGAGGGAGGATAGGAACATGATCAAGTTGCCTACTCTTCTACATCTTAAAATCTTCCCGGGGTGGCTAGGTGGCGCAGTGAATAGAGCACCGGCCCTGGAGTCAGGAGTACCTGAGTTCAAATCTGACCTCAGACACTTAACACATACACACACACAAAAAAACTAGCCGTGT
>CM053593.1:337861891-337931348 GCA_028646575.1 Pseudocheirus occidentalis | reverse complement strand
TTTTTTTTTGATTGGCAATTTGTTTTATGTGTTTAGAAGTTCTCAATAGTTTTCTTGCATTATGTCATGCTTTATAGTGTCTGGGGTTCTTTTTTTACTTATCCTGTTCATCTGGGAGACCTAAGATTTTTTTTAGTATATCCTGTCTTCATAAACAATACTTTTTCTGATAAAGAGATCATATATTCTTTTAAAAATATTGGATTTTGGTTCTTTCCTTTCAGGTTGTCCTTTACCTCTGTATACTTGTATTACCAAATCAACTGTTCCTCTCTCTATCTCTGTCTCTCTGCTTTGGAGAGAGACCAGTGGATTACTCTTTCTCTATTCTGATAATTATTTCTGTTGCTCAGCCCATAAAATATGCTTTCACAATTCTTAGTTCTCTCATGAACCATTTGGAAACATGCTGATATGGTTCCATGTTCCCTTGGGAATCCACAGAGGACTCTGCTTCTTCAAGTACTGATTAATTTTCCTTTGTATTAAAATATTTATTCAGAGATATTCAAAGCCATTTAGATATCTTGGATGCCATTTTTCCTTCTGTTTAAATATTTTCCCTCTTGATTTAATCTGCTTATGTTCAAGGTTTTGTTTTTTTCTAACTGAATTTCATTCCTTCAGAGATCTTTGACAATTTTCATCTCCTTTTCCCCTTATATTCCTTTGCTTACTTTTTTCCTCCTTCCTATTTCATGGTGGAATTTCTAAAATTAGATCTCAATTTAGCCTTAGCCTTTTCTATACTAGGAAATTCATTTTTCAGTGTCCCTAGGCCCTGCCCCAAGTAACTTCTAGGGATGGGGTGACGGGACAGATATGGCCTCAGCTGGATGCTAGTCCCCCACCCTCAACTCTCATTCTTACTCTCTGCCTCAATTCCCCCTTTGTTCTTTAGTTCTTTAACTGAGCACTATAGTAATGTACTATCAACTCATGCAAGCACTTTCCTACTTTCTTGTATCTCCACTTTCTCAGTGGGGTGAAGTTTAGTGTTTAGTGTTTTCTGCTGTCAATAAATCAGTTTGTTGCTTTATTAGATTTCTTGTTTTTTTTTTTTTTTTTAGCTTAGGCAGACAGCTGTAGTTACTTTACCTTTTTTTTGTAGTTCTTGGGTTGGGGTGTTCTGAGACCTCTTTAGGATCAGAGAAAAATTGGACTCTAGCTCTTCATCTTGCTCTTCAGATGGCCAACACTCCATCATTACTACTAGTCAGCATGAACCAAAGAGGATTTTGCTTGGTCAGCCTGGGGTCCCAGGCCTCTCTAGCAGAGCTCAAGGCTTGAGGAAAAGGATTCTATTACTATTGACTCAAGTGTCAGGAAGTTTCTTAATTTTACTTTAGAGGAGTAACAACACCCCTTTTATCTGGAAGCTCTGTCCTTGGGACTCGTGTTTCCCCTAATCCAGCTATGTGAAAGACCATGGACATGTCTTTATGGACATACAGTTTAATAAGGAGGGTAGAAAATATAAGATACTATTGTGTTTGTTGTTTAATTTTAAGACTTGGACAAGGGATTTGACGTCTGAGGACCTGGGTTCTAGTACTGCTACTTATGCTCTATGTGACTGTGGGTAAGTCACTTGACCTGTATCAGTCACAATTTCCTTGCCTATAAAATGAGATAATTAGATGAAATGACTCCTGTGGAACCTTCTAGTGCTAGGTTCCTTTTTCACATGAAATTCAGAAAAAGAAGTAACCTCTAAATGTCTTCTAGATTCAAGGCAGCTCTTGTGCATATGAGTGAGTGTTATGAGAATCTGAAGATCTTCCCTGCCCCTAGGCCCTTTGATAGGCTTAAGTGGCTTCGAGAACCTTCCCTGATTTGAAAGTATACTCTGTCCCCTAATAGGCTGAAAGTGGTTACAAGGAGCCTGTGGTGGGAGACTTGTTCTTCAGGAATGCCCATGCCTTATTACTTTGTGATTGGGTGTGGGTCAAGAGGGCTGTGACATTCTCTGACCCAGGGGAAAGCTATATATACTGCTGTTGTGAGGTTTTTCTTTGGGGCCCACTTGGAGAAGAGTCATGTGATTTGGCCAGATGAGACTCTGGAAAGCTGTTGAGCCCCCCAGCTTTGAAAACCCAGATGTTGATGCTTCCCTCTCTGGTAACTGAATAAGGATGGATGTAATGGTCAGATGGTTGGAAACCTGTCTGCTAATCTGTTTCTTGGTCTACTTGTAACTTCTGCTTGTAACTTGTGTTTGTATTCTGTTTGCATTCTCTGAAGTTCAGGGTGCTGACTTTTCCCCCTGAACTAGGTAAACGATATGTGTTTGATTGAATAAAGTAAGATTGTTAACACATTTTGAGTTGCTTTCCTTTATAAAAACAGATCTAAGAACCTGTGCTAGCAGCCACCCTGGGTATGCTAGGGTGTTTACTGATACAGTAAGGTATAATGTAAGTGAGAAGCACACTGATTTTGTAGTCAAAGGACTTGAATTCACATCCTAACTGCTATTCACTGCGTATGTGACCTTGAAAAAAATTTCTTAATTTCTGGGCTGGACTCTATTCCTCATCTAAAAAAGAAGGTGTTGGAATAAATGGCCTCTAAAGTAATTTCTTTTTCAAATCTGTGATCCTAAAAATCATACAGCATCACGGGACAGATTCAACTGCACAGATAACTTTCTTAAGTTCTCTTCAGAGTATTGATGTATTTAAGTATAGTAATCAAAAATTCTAAATTGTTTCCGTGTTCTGATACCAGAAATGTATATTCTCCCCCCAAGGGAATATTACACCTTTATCCAGTAATTTACACAGTACCATATTTGTCCCCCAGTTTATTTTCCTTTTGCCTTTGTGTAGGAATCACAAAGTTTTTAAATTTTTAAATCACCCAAAAGTCCCAGCTATGTGTGTTAAGTATCAGTCCAGGCACAAGTAGGAGTTGTGTAAATTTATTTTTTAAACTCCTATTCCTTAGCAGGTTCTTGGGATATGTTCCTTCTCCTAATCAGATCGTAAGAAAGGGAAGAGCTTAGGGGGTAAGGATGGGGGAAAGAGGAAGGAATATTTCAGTACAGGCTACACATTTTTCTCATTCATTCCTTGCAATGGTTTTGGAGATAAATAGAAAAGGAATTTTTTTCATTCTGTATATATAGTGACAAAGTTTCAGAAAAGTGAAGTGACTTTCCTAAAGTCAATTCAGAGCTAAAAGATTTCATTACCCTCTTAAACTCAAGTTTCTGCATTTCAAAGTGCCTGTTAGACATCTCCACCTGGGTGGATGGTCCATAATCATTTCAAACTCAACTTAGCCAATTCACAGCCTCCTGACCACTGCCATAGCCTAATTTTCTCTAATCTTCTATTTCTCTTTCAAGGACACCACCATTTCAAGGTTCACAATAGATCATTCTCTCCTTCTGGTTGATAAGACACGTTCGTTTTAATACCCCTTGTATAGGTCTAAATTCCTCACCCTGGTGTTTTAAACTACTCACAGGCTGGTTCCCTTCTCTCTTCCTACATTTCCTTCATTTTATTCTCCTTCACACATTCTATACTCTAGGCAGACTGTCTGACTTACAATCCTGGAATTATTCAATAGAACATAAAATCCACTGAATATAAGGGCTATTTTAATAGGCCCAGTGTCTAATACACCTAGTAGGTGCTTAATAAATGTTGTTAGAGTTGAATTAGAGGGGATTCCAGCCTTACAAGATTAATTTCGATGATATTTCCAACTCAGAACTCCTGTAACTATGTGATGACATATGACAATACTAGATTAGAAGTTCCTGAGTGTGATCTAACTTCTTTGAAAAAATAAACAAATCAGGTTTCCTTTAAGTGAGAGTATTTTCTAGAAATTGACTTACACATTCATAATTTCAAAGAAACAATATTTTAAAGCATGATAGCATAATACGCCTGACCATGTTAATAAGTATATTGCATCATATCTAATTTCACTGTTTTCTTTCAGAAATCAAAATAACAAACTAATGTCTCTATCCCCTCATTGTTCAGAAGACATATAAGTTCATATATACTTGGTATGGTAGAGAAAAGGTTTGCCAAAGTCAAATATTGTTCTCCCTTGGTGGATCTCTGCTCTTGGCTTGATTACACATAGCTCTGAAAAATAGGACTTCATATTCTTTGCCTTGATGTTTGCCCTTTTATATTAGATGGAGAAATCAGGAGCCATGACTGTATCATCTTCAAAAGTTCAGGACAGCAAGGCATCTAGATATACAGGAAGTCCTGGAGTTCAATCTATGATGAGTTTTGTAGCCAGCCCAGAATCAATGCCCTGAGCAGTGAGAATTAATCTTCAGGCCCACCCCAGCAATAAGTAGCTAAGAAGACTCATCCAGCAGTAATGCAGCATTTGGATGTGAACTTTTTTTTTACAGATAATATTATTTTTTTCTGAATTAATTAATTTTCTTCTTTATATCACTCATCTCCACAAGATTTTGAGTTACAATTTTTCTCCCCATCTTCCCCCCCCACCCCAAAACAGTGAACACACTGTAAAGCCCCTCCCCCAATCTGCTCTCTCCTATGTCTTTCCCCATTGCCCCTCTAACTTTCTGGTAGGGCAGGATGGATCTCCCTCTCCCAGTGCCTGTATATCTTAATTTCCATTTGCATGTGGTTAATACCAATAATAATCTATATACATATATATTTTTAACATTTGATTATAGAACTTTAAATTCTATATTGTTTCCCTTCCTCCCTCATCACCCACCCCCACTGGAAGGACAAACAATTCAGTACAGGCTGTACATATGTAATTACATAGAACATCTCCACAGTGGATATATTGTGAGAGACTGATTCTATGTCCCTCCTTCCCATCCCACCCCCATCCTTGTTCTATTCTCTACACTATACCTGTCCCTTTACAGAAATGTGTACTTCCAGCAATCCTCCCCCTGACCCTGTCCTCCCCTCTGTCCTCCCACCTCTCATCCTCATCCCCCTACTTCCTGTGTGGCAAGATACCCAGTTTAGAGTTTCTGTCATTCCTTCCTTAGCCAAATTCAATTTGAGTAAGGTTGACCCTTTCCCTTTTGCCTTCCTGTTCTTCCCCTCCATTGTGACAAATATCCCTTGCCTCTTCTATATGAGATAATTAACCCCATTCTGTCTCTGCTGTTTCTTCTCATTCTAATCCTCTCCCACTTCAGAATTTCCCCTTTTAGAGTATCATCCCTTCCTATTAAGTTGATCCTATGCCATCTATGTACACATACATACACATACTCAGATATGTATTTATATGCATATATATTTATATATCCTCCTATATAGACATATGTGTATGTATATGTATATATACATTTGTATTCCCTTCATCTATCCTCATACTAGGAAAAGTTTCATAAGTTACAATCATCATTTTTCCATGAAAATAGTTGAATTTTGATAAGCTCTTTATGATTTCTTTTCCACATTTACCTTCTCATGCTTCTTGTATTTCAGTGTTAAATTTTCTTTTCAGTTATGGTTTTTTCAGGAAGAATGTTTGAAAGTCCTCCACCTCACTGAATGACCATATTTTCCTCTAGAACATTATACTCAATTTGGCTGGGTAGGTGATTCTTGGTTTTAATCCTAGTTCCCTTGATCTCTGGAATATCATATTCCAGGCCCTTCAATCCCTCAATGTAGAAGTTGCCAGATCCTGGATTATTCTCATTGTATTTCCACAGTATTCAAATTGCTTCCTCTTGGCAGCCTGTAATATTTTCTCCTTGATCTGGGAGCTCCAGAACCTGGCTATAACATTCCTAGGAGTTTTCTTCTGGGGATCTTTTTCAAGAGGTAATTGGCAAATTCTTTCAAGTTCTATTTTGCCCTCTGGTTCTAAAATGCCAGGGCAATTTTCCTCAAGAATTTCTTGAAGGATGCTTTCTAAGTTCTTTTTTTTCATGGCTTTCAGGTAGTCCAATAATTTTTAAATGGTCTTTCCTGGACCTATTTTCCAGGTCAGTGGTTTTTTCAAGGAGATATTTCACATTGCCTTCTTTTTTTCATTTTTTTGGATCTGTTTAATAGTATCTTGGTTTCTCATAAAGTCGTTTGCTTCCATTTGCTCCACTCTAATTCTGAAGGAATTATTCTCTTCAGAAAGCTTTTGAGATTCTTTTTTTCATCTGGCAAATTTGACTTTTTAAGGCGTTCTTCTCCTCATTGGCTTTTTGGGTCTGTTTTGCCATTTTAGTTCATCTATTTTTTAAGGTGTTATTTTCTTCAGTCATGTTGTTGATTCTCTTTTCACGATTTTCTTGCATCAATTTCATTTCTCTTCCTAATTTTACCTCCACTTCTCTTATTTGGTTTTCAAAATCCTTCTTAAGCTGATCTATGGCTTATAGGTAGATTTTCACGTTTCTTGGAAGCTGTGTCAGGGGAATACAAGCTTTGGCATGTCTTTTCACTTTGGAAGGGTTTTAAGTATAAGCCTACCTTTCAGATACTAACCTGACTAAATTCAAAGAAGCTAATCAAAGGAAGGTGGCTTCTCGATGATGAATATTTTTCAGCCACAGCTAATGAAAAAATTATCCTGTGTGAGTAGATTGAGTCCCCATACCAATAAAGTCCTAGATCCTTGAATTTTCTAACTAATAATCTTCCTACAATAATAATATCCGATATTTACATACTATGTTTAGGTACATTATCTCATTGAGCAGATTCAGTTATAGTAAAATAAACTTAAACATCAAAATTGGTGAGAATTGAGCTACTAAAACTTATTTACTTGTAAAAATGTATGGATTCTGGGGGCGGTTAGGTGGCACAGTGAATAGAGCACCGGCCCTGGAGTCAGGAGGACCTGAGTTCAAATCCGGCCTCAGACACTTAACACAAAAACTAGCTGTGTGACCTCGGGCAAGTCACTTAACCCCAACTGCCCTCCAAAAAAAGCAAAAAACAAAAATGTATGGATTCCAAAAATTAGGTTGTATAACATTATAATGGAACTTTTCAAAACATTTTTCAATTGTGTTTGACTCTTGATGCCTCATTTGGGCTTTTCTTAGCAAAGACACTGGAGTGATTTGCTATTTCCTTCTCATTTTACAGATGAGGAAACTGAGGCAAAGTTAAGTGACTTGTACAGAGACACGCAGCTAATAAGTGTCTGAGGCCAGATTTGAATTTGAGATGAGTTTTCCTGACTTTTAGCATCCTATGTACTACATACACTATCTAGCTACCCTAAATTTTAGTATATGTGTTTTAAATTTATTAGAAAGGCGGTATTGTGTGGTAGTGAGGTCAGCACTGTATTCAGGAAGATCTCATTTCAACTCCTCTGACAGTAACTGTGGGGATCATAGTCAAGTTTCTTAACCTCTCAATGCTGCAGGTAGCCATGAATGCTACAATTCATAGTCAAGTTGCTTATTTGTGTTGATGGTAGGAATTTCCATGTTGGGAATACTCTACACTGATAAAATCACAGACTTGAACACCTTTTTAAACACCCCCCATATCAATTAATAAAATTACTAATATTTCATTTTCAACCATGACAGAATACAAGTTATCTCTTTTCTAGACTTTACAAAAGATTTACTTTCTTTTTGTACTAGTAACTGAAAAAAAGTTGCTAGTATAAAAAGAAGAAAGATGAATCACCTTTCTTAAACTTAAAAAAGCCTTAAAAACAAAAACTTTAAAAAAGTTTTAACTAATGACTTTTGGTTTTATATGATATTTATTTCCAAATATAACTATAACTTTTCCCCGGCCTAGTAATCTCTTCCCTTGTAAAAAAGAGAAATAAAGACACCAACCATATCTGAGAACATATATATTCAGCAATCAGAGCCCTTATTCCCTCACTTCTTTAATCAAAAGGGTGAGATATATTTCCTTACTTCTTTTCTAGGTATAAAAATGGTTATTATAATTACACAAACTTATTTTTTTTATTTTATTGTTCTATATGTTTACAATGTTGTATTTTGTATACCCCAACCCCATTTTTGCTTTCTTCAACTCAGTATCAACACATAGATATTTTCCTGTTTTTCTTTGAATTCTTCATATTTGCTGTTTCTTATGGCATGGTAGGTAATGTTTTATAACAGTCATATACCACAATTTGATTAGCCATTCCCTGGTCAATGGATGCCCACTTTGCTTCCAGTTGTTTGCTACCACAAAACGTGCTGCAATGACTCTGTGGGTGTATATAGTTATCATTTCCATAGTCTTTGTTTTCCATGATTAGATTAGAATTTTCCTCTGCTGACTCAGCCTGTGCTTCATCTGTAAAATCAGGAGACTGAGCTCAGTGATTTCTAAGGCTCCAGAAAGTTCTCAATTTATGGTCTTACTTCTTTTGTACTTTACTCCCTTTCTCCTTTAAATATCCCCTTTTTCTCTGTGATTAATTTTCTTTCCCCTGCTTTGATACCATTCTGGTCCCACCCCTACTCTTGTTTGGACAGGTAGGTGGCACTGCAGATATAGTACCAGACCAGAGTCAGGCAGACAAGTTCAAATCCAGCCTCGAACACTTATTAGCTGTGTGATCCTGGCAAGTCACTTTACTCTGTTTGCCCCAGTTTATTCATCTGTAAAATGAGCTGGAGAAGGAAATGGCAAACCACTCTAGTGTCTTCTCCAAGAAAACCCTAAATGGAACCAGAAAAAGTTGGACAGACCAAACAACAACTCTTGTTTACTTGCCTTATCCAAAACTCCTTGAATTTATTTACATGTTTAATTTTTCTATACTTATTTATCTACCTCCATCCATCCATTTTAACCTTCTCTTTCTTGAACAAATAAACAGGTCATTCTAAACACTTCTTCTACTCCACCTTCATCTAACCTAGTAGCTTGAGCAATATTCTTTTCTGACATACTTTTCCAAGAAATGTTCATTTATTTTGTTCTCCTCCTTATTTCTCTTCTTTTTTCTTCTGAATTCTATTTTCCCATTCATGTCTCTGTTCTTTTTCTCAATCGAATTTAAAATCCTTTAAGATAAGGTTTGATTTTCATTTTGTCTTTGTATTCCCAGGGCCTGAGTTCTTGTTTTAAACTAATCATCCAGTCCACAAACATTTATTACATATCTACTGTGAACCAGGGATTGTCCTAAGCTTTAGCGATCAAAAGAAAAGCAAGATAGTTCCTGCTCTCAAGAGGATTCATCGTTTATTGTGGGAGACAATAGGCAAACACTATGTATAAAATATATACAAGATAAATTATAGATAATTAACAGAAAGAAGTCACTGGCATTAAGGAGAATTGGGAACAGTTTCTTTTAGAAAGTGGCATTTAACTGGAACTTGAAGGAAGGGAAGCAAGAGATAGAAATGAGGAGAGAGGGGGAAAATTCCAGTCATGGGGACCTCCAATGAAAAGGCCCAGAATTGGAAGATGGAATGTTTTGTTCCAGGAACAAAAAGGTAAATGTCATTATATCACAGTGTGTGGGTTGGATTAGGATGGAGAAGACTGCAAAGAGAGGAGAGGCCAGGTTTTGAAGGACTGTGATCACCAAACAAAGGATTCTATAATTGACTCTGGAGGTGATAGGGAGTCACTGGAGTTTATGGGATAGGAAACTACCATGGTTAGACCAGAGATTAAGGAAGATCACTTTGGCAGGTAAGTGGAAGATAGATGAGAGTGGGGAGAAATTTGAGACAGGGAAACCAACCAAACCATTTATTGAGAGACTACAGAAATTACTATTCCTTCTTGTTTAGCCCCCAGATTGGTTATGAATTTGTATCCAGCTTTCTTGGTGTCTTTGCTTCTCTTCTCCCATGTTTAGTGCATTCCTACCCTATTGTGCCTTCACCTTTCCCTTAACACCAACAACAAAAAGACACTGATTCACTTCTAAGGAAAAAGAGTGACTTAGTCCAAGGAATATTAATTCAGTTCTTTCTTCTCCCTTCTGTTTCTTTAAAAAGTCCTTAAAATTTTAACTCTTTAGATCCTTTTTTAACTTTCATGACACCTATTTTCTTGAGTGACCTTAAGTGATTCGATTATTCTCTCTGGGTCTCAGTTTCCTCAGCTGTAAAATGGAGTTAGAATTTTAAGTCCCTTCTAAAACGAAATCAGGGCAGCTGGTACAGCGGATAGTGGTAGTACAATGGATAAAACACTGCCCTTCAGGAAGACCCGTCTTCTTGAATTCAAATCCAGCCTCAGACATTGACTAGCAGTATGAGACTGGGCAAGTCACTTAACCCTGTTTGCCTCGGTTTCCTCATCTGTAAAATGAGTTGGAGAAAGAAGTAGCAAACCATTCAAATATCTTTGCCAAGAATCCCCCCCCCCAATACAGTCATGAAGAGTCAGACAAAACTTAAGAAATCTATGATCCTATGGTGACATTTAGTCTTTCTTTTACCCTCTGAATCTTTCAGAAAGAGTCTAGAAACATTAAAAAAATTCTGTTGCTTAGTAACTTATTTATCTTTCTTATGTGTCTTTTGTGTGTTTATAACACAAATGCTCTTTGCTCCTCTGTACTTTATTTTGTTGTTATTGAAGGAATGTTTTAAATGGCCTGCTTTTACTGAAGGCACATCTATCCCATGCCCGGCCCCCATCCATTTGATTAGGCTTATGTTTGTGGGATGTACAATGTTGAGTGTATTTTAGACCTTTTTTTTCTTTTTGGGGATACCTTACTATAATGTCTTCTCTGATTTCTTGTGGGAAACTAGACAGAATCACCTCAGGTAGATAGATCCTCATGAGGTTTCCCTACCCTGGCTGCACCTCATGTATCAGATGGACTGTGTGTGGATAGGTTGAGTAGAAACTAAAGTATTTCATCCTTAAGTTAGTATTCCATGTACATGCTGTTTGACTGTCTCTAATTGTCTTACAATCCAAACATTTTCTTGCCAGCTTCTTGGCTACTTCAACCTCAGACCAGAAAACATGCCCTGAAAGATTTTACCCTTTTAGCTCTGGAATTTCCACTGTCCTTATTGCCGAGTGTCTCTTTTTGCCCAGTGTATCTAGGTGGGCCCAGACCTTATTTTTCTCCTAACCACCTATTGACAATGTACCCTCCCTCTACTCACTTTCTAGCACCCTGCTTTCTAGTTCTGAAACTGTAATCAAATCAATAGTGCTGTTGCTCCTTGAATACTTGTTTTCATCTGGTCAAAGGGGCTAATCAAGTTGAAATAAGTTCCACCTACCATCCATATAATTTTCCAAACAAAAATAATCTTCCCTTATTACTATGTCCTTATATGTAAGGTCCTTGAGAACAAGGTTTATCTCTGTAGCACAGATCCAGTATGTAACACAGTGTACAAGGAAGCACTCAGTGAATTTTTTGTTCATTAATTTATTCATTCCATTTTTCATTTTGTTGATTCAACTTTAATTACTATATATAGATTTGAGGTATATTTCCTTCTTTTGAGGTTGTTAGGTTGAAGAGTCATGCTGAATACAACTATCCTGCTATTTTACCACTCATGGCAATAGTGGTAACCTTTTCAAAGTACTTTTCTTTTGTTTTGTTATGTATTTTTTCATTTACATATCTATGTTTTAGCGTTCAGATTCTCAAATTAGAGTGTTCTGGCTTGAAATTAGTTAAGGATTTTGCATCTATGTTCTGTTTGACCACAAGAGGCACTGTAGTATAAATGGAAAGAACATTGGATTTGGAGTCAGAGGGTGTCAATTTGTTGAATTCTGACTGATGCTAATTTACTACTTGTGAGACCTCAGGGCCTCAATTTACTTACCTGTAAATTGAAAAGTTTGGATTTGAGAATCTCTAAGGTGCTGTCAGGGCAGCTAAGTGGTGCAATGGATAGTGTCTGGCCTAGAGTCAGAAAAATTCATCTTTGTGAGTTCAAATCTGGCCTCACATACTACTATGCGACTTTGTGCAAGTCACTTAAACCTATTTGTCTCAATTCCTCAAAAGTATAAAAAGAACTGGAGAAGAAAATGGCAAGCCACTCCAGTATCTTTGCCAGGAAAATCCCTAAACACACCGAACAACAACAGGGTGCTGTTAATACACATAATAAATGTTCACCATTCACTTCTATGCATTGTGAATCTTAAAGTGCTCTATAAATGCTCATTACTCTTGTTGCAATTATTGTTATTTAAGAATGATGTACTGTAGCTGAGTACACACATGCACATCTTTCCATACTTCTTCATCTTCCAAGTTAAAGGCTTTCTAGACAGTCTCTGCCTCAAAGTTATGTAACTAACTGTGAAACAGCCATCATTGATTTAATTCCCAGTTCATATGCCCCAAATCTTTTCTTTTCAGTTATATTTCCATATTTGAATAATGCTAAAGGATTAGCTTATATTGCTTAATGCACTAAATGTTTAATAAATGACTCTCTTAACTGACTTGAATGATGGTTAGCCTGTAGAATTGCTTGCAGTTCTGGAGAGATGAATTTCAAATCTTGTATTGAATGCTTATTTAGATGTGTAATTCTGGGAATATTACTTTACCTTTATGTGTCTCAGGCACCTCTCTAGGACTTTTCTACTGAATTGTAATCTGTGCTGGGATATTTCTGGATTTCACTAATTTCATATCTTTCGTTCCTTTCAAATTTGCTTTTTATGACATTTCAATTAATTAAATAATATCACTGATACATAACGTCAACTAGTTAGCTTATCACATGATACCATGTGATATATTTGATCACATATCTGCCTACCTTTGTCAACATCATCTCCCCATTCAAATTTTGTAGACTTTTTATTGAAAAATTTTTAGTATTTTTGGATTAGTATTATGATTTTCCTCCAGATACTATAGTGTAGTTTTGGTTCATGAGAAATCAAATAGCCTTTTTGTAGTGGTAAAGTCAGCCTTTGTGGGGAGGTCCTTGGTAGAGCAACTATTTTTTATACAAAAAACTAGGTCTAGGTGGGAAGAGACCACACAAAGTCTGGATCCCCTTCTGAACCTTCAGCATCATCCTCTTGGGAAAGCTACTGATGGCTGATTGTTTAAATGGCACCAGTGGGGTGCAGCGTAGTACTGCCCCTCAAAGGAAGCATCACCTTATCTGACCCAAGTTCTGAGTTAATCAGGCGCCTACTCTAGCCAGTTGATGATGTTGTCTCAGACCATCCCCATAGTTAAGTATTCAAAAGCCATTTGAGGACATCTTTCTCTTGGTTGCTAGAGCTTCCTAGAATATATTTGTGTAGAAAACGTCATAGGAACTTGATTTGCAGTTAAATTTTAGTCTCTGTTAATATGTCTACAAAATTTTGTCAACTCTTCCACTGGTACTTATCTAAAACTCATTTAGAATACAGAGTTACTTTTTGGCTTTTTTATTTCATTTCTATTACTCACATTGTAGAATTGTAAGGCATTTTACAGGAGTGTAAGGAAGAAATGTCAACTTGGAAAAGCATTAGGATTATGAAGTACTGTAGTGCAAAATTAGATCACTATACTATCACTGCCTTTTCCTAGAAGAAAATAGTTGTCTTTACAAAGTACTCCAAATATAAGGCGCTACAAAGAGCCACAGTGTAGCCTTTGATTGGACAGCATGCATAGTTCTGATCTTGTCCATCTCTGCATTGAAAAATTGTGGGTTAAGCATAGGTTGTCAGCTGCCAGAATCAACACTCATATTTTTCTTTCCATTCTGTGAGAACTCCAAGTGTTATTATTCATAGAAGCTTTCACTGCAGCCTGTTGGTCTGGATCAAGAACACACATTATCCTGTGTCCTATTAAGAATTCAAGCTTGGAAAAGTCAACTGTTAGGTTTATCACAGTGTTCATAGAGGCTCTGATTATTTTCTTAGTGCTGCATGAGGAACTAAGATGCCTTTGAATTCAGAAATAAGTATGCTTTTTGTCATCATAGTCAGTAATGAATTATCACTTTTATTTTCCCATAACAATGCATTCTTTTCATAATTTTTCACTCAGCAATTCTTTTCAGGACAGTATGATAAAATATTGGCAAGGTAGAAAACTATATCAGCTGATGGGTGGCCTTGTCTTTTTCTACCTTTGTTAACACGTTTCAAAATAGTTGTTCAAATTTTATTGAAGAAAATTATCTAGTCCAAATCCTTTTAATTGACTATCAGCTGATGAGTTTCCTATCATATGTTGTCTGTGTTTATGAAGTGAGCTAGTGCAGATACCCTGAATCTGTATTAGCCTTACTGCAGCTCAGAACTCCCAAGCTTAAGTGAGCCATAAGCCTCAGCCTCTCTTAAGATATCGGTTACAGGTTTATGCCTCCATGCTCAGGAAGTTTGACATATTGCTAGTCCAACAGTTTGTGTGTTAATGTGTGTAGGTAGTCAACCTATTTCATTTCAAATAAGGATCAAATGCCCATCACTGCAACTCTTTTCTCCATATTAGTATATTCTTCTCTGGGATCTCAGTTATGAGAAATGCAAGGTTTTTCTTTTTTTGGAGGGGCAATTGGGGTTAATTGACATGCCCAAGATCACATAGCTAGTAAGTGTTAAATGTTTGAGGCTGGATTTGAACTCAGGTCCCCCTGACTCCAGGGCTAGTGCTCTATTCACTGTGCCTCATAGCCACCCTGAGAAATACAAGTTTCAACCCGTATCCCTCCCTTCTAGCCTATTCCCTTTACTCTCCCTGCTCCTTCCCCTCTTAAAACCTTTAGAACAGAACCAACCTACACAGAGACTGTCCATTTTTGTTATTTATCTCCTGTAATATGCTGAAAATATTGGGATTCTTTTTATTTTTGTATTTATTTATTTATTATTTTCAGTATTCACTTCAATAACATTTAAAGTTCCAAATTTTCTTCCCGTCTCTCCCCTATCCCCTTACCCCAAGATGGCAAAGCATACTGATTACTCCTTCCCCCAACCTTCCCTCTCTTCTATCCCCCCCTTTCCTCCTTTCCCCTTACTTTCTTGTAGGGCAAGATGTTTTTCTATACTCCATGGCCTGTATATCTTATTTCCCAGTTGCATATAAAAACAATTTTTTTTTAACATTTGTGTTTAAAACTTTGAGTTTCAGATTCTCTCCCTTCTTCCTTCCTCATCCACCAGCCATTGAGAAGACAAGCAATTCAATGTGGGTTATACATGTTTAGTTATGCAAAACATGTCCATAGTAATTATATTGTGAGAGATTAACTGTTTTTCCCTCCATCCTAATACACCTCCCTTTTATTCTATTTTCTCCTTTCACCCTGTCCCTTTCAAAAGTGTTTGCTTCTGAATACCCCCTTCCCCAATCTGCCCTCCCTTCTTTCATCCCTCCCTCCCTTACTTTCCTGTAGGGTAAAATAACCAATTGAGTGTATATGTTATTCCCTCCTTAAGCCAAGTCCAATGAGAGTAAGGTTGACTTATTCCCTTTTACCTCCCCGCTCTTCCCCTCCATTGTAATGGCTTTCTATTGCCTCTTTTATGTGAGATAATTTACCCTATTCTATCTCTCTTTCTCCTCCCAATATGATATCATCCCTTCATATTCAACTTACCCTGTGCTCTCATACATATACACGTATATATATTCCTTTCAACTATTCTTATACTGAGAAAAGTCTCAGGAGCTGCAAATATCATTTTTCCATCTAGAAATGTAAACAGCTATGATTTCTCTTTCCTGTTTACCTTTTCATGCTTCTCTCAATTCTTGTATTTGAAAGTTACATTTTCTGTTTAGCTTTGGTCTTTTCATCAAGAATCTTTGAAAGTTCTCTATTTCACTGAATGTCCATATACCAATATCCTGAAGTATTGTACTCAATTTTGCTGGGTAGGTGATTCTTGGTTTTAATCCTAGCTCCTTTGACCTCCAGAATATTATATTCCATACTCTTTAGTCCCTTAATGTAGAAGTTGCTAGAACTTGTGTTTCCACAATATTCTAAGATACTGGGATTCTTAAGATACATCTCTTCCTTTTCCACATTACACTGTCAATGCTGAATCATCAACTAGCCCCTTTCTCAAATAAATTTACCCTCCAAGGTTCCTCTTGATCCCTTGTTTGCATTTCAAAAATCCTATTCAGCTGGGGTTTTTTTAAACCAAAAGTAGTCTGAAAATTTTCTGTTTCATTAAACTTTTAATTTTTTTCATTGTAACATTATATTTAGCTTTGCTGGGTAAGTTATTCTTAGTTATAATTGCCTACCTTTTGGATCATTATACTTGAAAATCTCTTCTCATTTATAATAGAAGCTTGCAGGTCTTATTGATCCTAACTTTGTATCCTTGATATTTGATTCATTGCCTTTTGCAGTATTTTTTCTTTGATGTGGGACCTCTGGATTTTGACTATTACATTTTTGGAGACTATATTCCCTGGGGGTACTTTTTTCAAATATATTTTTATTTTTGAGCAGATACCCGTTTAACTTTTTAATACATACATACACACACCCACATGCACATATATAAAATTTTTCTCCAACTACATGTTAAAACAATTTTTAAACACTCTTTCAAAGTTTTGAGTTCCAAATTCTGTCCCTCCCTTTCTCTCTCTCTCCTCTACCCTTTCTTAGACAGTAAGTAATCAGATATAGGTTACATGTACAGTCATGTAAGACATTTCCATATTAGTCATTTTATACAAGACTCAAATAAAAAAAGAATGAACGAGAGGAAGAAAGTGAAAAATAGCCTGCTTCAGTCTGTATTTAGACAATTTCAATTCTTTCTATGGAGGCATATGGTATGCTTCATCGTCAGTCCTTTGGGATTGTCTTAGATTGTTATATTGAAGAGAGTAGCTAAGTCATTCACAGTTCTTTATTGTACAATATTGATGTTGCTATGTATTTTCCTGTTCTGCTGACTTCACTTTACATATTTTCATAATGTCTCCCTAGGTTTTGTTCTGCTTGTCATTTCTTATAACAAAACAATGTGCCATCACAATCATATACCACAATATTTTAGTAATTCCCCAATTGTTGGGCGTCCCTTTGATTTTCAGTTCTTACCTACCTCAAAAACAGTTGCTCTAAATATTTTTTGTACAAATAAGCCATTTTGTCTTTTTTATGTTTTGAGATATAGACCTAGCAGTAGTATTGTTAGATCAAAAGGTATGTGTAATTTTATAATTCTTTAGGCATGGTTCCAAATTGATCTCCAAAATGGTTTGATCAGTTCACTAAAAGTGTCCCTGGGATTACTTTCAAAAGGTAATTGGTGAAATGTCTCCTCACTTTGCCCTTTGATTCTAATGGATCTGAGTGTTTTCATTTATGATTTATTGAAAAATAGCATTTGGTTATATATATGTATTTATATTTATATAGAATTTTAATATATATGATATCTCATTGATATATTATTATATACCATTATTATATACCACTAATTATCTGAGGCCAGATTTGAACTTAGGTCTTCTTGACTCTAGAACCATCAATCTATCCACTATGCTACCTAGTTGCATATATATATATATATATGTGTGTGCATGCGTGTGTGTGTGTGTGTGTATGTGTGTGTTATGGAATCTGAAGATCTTCCCTGCCCCTAGACCCTTTGCTTAAGTGGCTCTGAGAACTTTCCCTGATTTTAAAGTATACTCTGCCCCCTAATAGGCTGAATGTGGTCATGTGGAGCCTGTGGCAGGAGGCTTGTTTTTGGGAATGCCTGGGCCTTGTTGGACAGTGGGTCAAGAGGGCTGTGACATTCTCTGACCCAGGAGAAGACCATATATACCCTGATGTACAGTGTAGAGTTGAAGTAAGGAGTTTGCTAAAGGATAAAAGTTGGTATGAAGGACAGTGGAGTTAGAGACTTAACAACAGTAACTTACAACAATAGCCTGGCAGAGTCTTGAGGATTAGAGATATTGGAAGTTCTGGTATAAATGAAGAAGAAGTTTGGAGGATTAAAGCACAGAAAGAGATGAAATGAGAATGACTATCACTTGATACAGGGATACTGGAGTTTTTTTATTGTTGAAATGGAACACATGAGTGATGGTAAAATCAAAATTGTCACTATTCTTTAGTATAGCTGAGATGGAGTGGAATATAGGTAACTAGAGTTAATAGATGAAAGAACTGAGAGGGTGGGGTTTTTTTGGAGGGAACATCAACATGTATATAAAGTTTCTTATTATATGGACAGGAATTGAGATGGAAAGGAATACTATGAATTGGTTCTTTAGATAGAAAAGTTTGTTGGGCAATAAGAGATAAGTGCTACCAGGATCTTGACTGGTTAGAGTTAAAATAGATAGAGTGATCTTCAGAGGATAAAAGTATGACTAATGGTAGCAAAAATGAAGCTTAGAAATGGTAGTGAGGAGCAAAGAATACTCTTATTCTCCCTCCAGAACTACAACTGAATGCAGGATATGAGAGAAAGTATAGACACTATTGTAGAGGATGGCTAAGAGTCACCTGGAGGATGGAGGAGAAGCAGGTCTCTGCTGAATGCAAGTAAATAAGAATAAAAGTAAATCTGGTTTCTGTGAGGGAAAGTAAGTGGAAAAAGAAAAAGAAATTCATGTTCCCAGGGCTCTCCAAAACCACCTCTTGGTATAATCTAAGAGGGGCAAAAATGAAGACAATACGAATCTTCCCAGATCCCATTCTGAAGAGCTGACTTTCACTGCAAAGAAAAACTTCTCTACCTCTATCATTTAATTAGAAGTAAAGATGTGGCATTATATAAGTATTTAACTAGATTTCTCATGTATATTACTCATTATAGCTATAAAAATAGGTAATCAAGGTATAAGGGTTATTTTTTATCTGTTGATATACAGTCTTCTTAAGCAAAACTACTTTATTTATGATTAAATAACTGCTTAAGATCCTCCCACCTGCCCTCATGTATGATTCACTGTTTACAGATTTCAGTTTTCTTTCCATTTATTTTTTGTTTCCCAACTATTCACTCACAAACTGGTTTCTCAAGGGCACTTTGTTTTTGCAATCTTGTAATAGTTTTTCTACCCAAACTTTTTTAGATAGATTAATTTTTCCTTAAAAGGTACTGAAACAAGCTGTGAGATTTAATTGGCTAAGGGACTAAGGCTTGGGCCATTAATATAGCTTCTTGGTTGTCTTGTTATTAAACGTCCAGGACAGAAGAGGTTGGACTTCATCACTCAGGCTTGTGAGCACATACCAACAGCTAGAATAACATTGTAAAGTTCTGCTCAGCTGAATCAATGTTTTACCCTGGATGAACATCCTTTTCCTGCTCTGAATATCCTTCCTTTTCTATGACTAAGTGAACTTCTCTTTGTTAAATGTTAGATGAATATGAGACTTGTTTTATCCCAGTTTTTTACCCAAACTCCTGAAAAAGGCTAATCTGAGTTGGGCCCAATCCATGACACATCACTCAAAGTTAGAGTACAGTGGTAGTGAGGCCCACGTAGAAGACATATGTTTGTTGCCAATGCAACTTACAACTCTAGAGCTGCTTGTCCTCAACATTCTTTGCCTGCTTATGGAGTATTCATCAAACTTCCTCCTAGTCACATCATATCTCCTGTGTGGTTGTCTCAGCAGAGCTCACAAGATCTGCTCTTTTCTGTACCCCACTCTTGATTGCCAAGGTTAGCCCTCTCTTAAATCAATAGTTGGCCTTCTATTTTGTGGCTAGATGCCCTCTTTGAAGCTACTTTTAGCCTCTTGTTTCTGTCTGTAATTTCTATCTCTGCTCCCCAACTGTTCAGAAGGACTCTTTGAAACTAACTCTTTAACTACAGGACAGTACATTTCCTTCTGACTGAATATCTCTGCTGTTAGATCCAAGAGGAAGAAAGAAAATTCTCTCTCACACCAAGAGGTGAAGAGCTGGCTTCTTTCCAGATTTTCAACTTCTTCTGCAAGTGCCTTTAACTGATTAGATTGTGTATTTTGTGATTCACCCAGAGGAATGCCTAATCATTTTTTATTTGAAATGTTGATTCCTTCTGATTCACTCAAGGGAGTTGATACTTCATAAAGGGATCATCCCAGCACCATAATTTTTAATTAGTTTAATACCTTGTTATTGATCCCTTTGCTATGATTGTCTTGGGTTTTTAAGGACCAACTCCTTTACATAATTATACTTATATGGACTTTAAAATTTAAATCACTAAAAATTAAATTTAAATAAGTAACAAAAGTGATGTAAGAGTAACTTCTCAGTCAGCTGTCTGTGTAGTCATACCACTGAGTTGTTAGAGTAAGGAGCAAAATCAACAGTAAATTAGAAAAAAAAGTATAAAGTTGAGAAACTGTCACCTCCGTAAAATTATAAAAGCTGCAACCTCTCACTACCACTTCTCAGAATACTGCCTTCCTTTTAATGGTCAAGTGCCACCTTTTGTAAGAAACCTGCCCTTGTCCTCCATGGCATTAGTATCTCCCTGTCAAATTACACTTCATCCACTTTTGATATATTTTACACCTACTTACATGTACACATGTTGTTTCCTGTGATAGAGTATAAACTCCTTGAGGTCAGGGACTATTTTGTGATTTTTTTTTTAATCTTCTGTACTTAGCACATTGCTTGGAATGTATTAGGTGCTTAATTACCTGTTGATGAGCCGATGACTCTGTAATTTAAATAAACTGTTGATACTGAGGGATGAATAATAGGTAAAAGAAAGTCACTGAATTTAATTATTATTATTTTTAAATGACTATATATTCCTAAATAAAAAAGCACAATGAAGATGTTAAAAAAGTTCAGAAACGTCAGAAAGTATACAGTTGACCTCTATGCCAAATGGAAAAACTTTGTATCTAATTGCAACAGTGTTTAAGAACAGAAATGAATTGTGGCAGCTAGGTGGCAGAGTGAATAGAGCTCTGGCCCTGGAGTCAGGAGGACCTGGGTTTGGATCCAGCCTCAGACACTTAACACATACATACACACACACACACACACACACACACACACACACACACACACACACACACAACTAGCCATGTAACCTTGAGCAAGTCACTTAACCCCAATTGCCCTACCTTCCCCCTTTCAAAACAAACAAAAAAAAGAACAGAAATGAATTTTTAAAACATTATGGAGGAGAATGACATAAGATTGGGATTAATTTTGACTGTTTAGGAAAATATTTTAAAAAATAATAGAAGAAGTTATAAATACAGCTTACCATTTAACCAAACTCAACCAGAAAATATTGTGGTGTAGCAGAGGTATCAAACACTATGATCTACAACACTCCTGAGTGGAGCCTGAACCAGAATTAAAGGCAATTGTGATATATTTAAAACAAATAAAACATAATAGAAGACAGATAATGTTAATAAGTGATTTTTTCAAGTTAATGTGTGGTCAGCAGGGATCCATATGTATGGCCTAAGTGGCCCCATTTCTTTTTGAAGTTGATAGGTTGCTATACTTGGGTTCAGGAAGAACTGTGATTAAATCCTACATCAAAAACTAAATAGGTGGGTCTATCTGAGAAAGTAATTTAATCTTTCTCCTCACCTGGAAAATGGGAATAACAATAGTATTTACTTCACAGGTTTGTCATACGAATCAAATGAAATAATGTCTGTAAAGCATTTTGTAAAACTTTAATTCAAAATACATTTTATAATCTACCTAAACAGAGAACAGAGGAAACTAGAAGGAAAACAATACATCAGTCCAAAGTAGAAGAGATTTGTCAACATTACAGTAGTAATCTATTCTCATTGTCAGTTACACAGTGAAACCACTATATCAGACTCTACTTTAACATATAAAGAGGTGGAAATGAAATTTAAGACAAAGTTTGAAAAGAATGATTGGACTTGAACAAATACATATAAAAGAAATACAACTTGTAAGTAATGAAATTATAAAGATATTCAGGGAGATTTTCTAAAAGGAGAATTCAAAGAGGAAAATATTTTTTAAAATAAAAATAAATCATGGACAAAATTATTATGTTATTAAAAAGGAAAAGCAGCTGAGAATTTATCTTTATTTACTGACCCATATGACTCTGTTGAGAGCAACGAGATGGCAGTGTGGATAGAGGGCTGGGCTTGGAGTCAGGAAGACCTGAATTCAAATCTGATCTCAGACAATTACTAACTCTATGACCTGGGCAAATCATTTAAGCCTCTTTGCCTCAGTATTCTCATGTGCCTCAGTATTCTCATGTAAAATGAACTGGAGAAGGAAATGGCAAACTACTCCAGGATCTTTAGCAAGACAATCCTAGATGGGGTCAAGAAGAGTTGATCACAACTGAAATGACTGGGCAACAGTATGACTATATTTGTATCTCTATAAAATCTTTATAAGAATGAAGTTTTCCTTATTGAAAATATGAAAAAAAGGAATCGGTAGGATTTTGTTGATGATTTTCTTCAACAAACCATATTTGTAACTATAAAATTGTCTGAAAGGTATTGCAAGGATGGGGAACCTGTGTCTTCAAGGCCCCATGTAGCCCTGTACTTCCTTTGGCTGAATCCAAACTTCATAGAACAAGTCCCTTTAATAAGAGGATTTGTTCTGTAAAACTTGGACTCAGACAAAAGGCTGCACCCAAGGACCCAGAAGGCCACATGTGGCCTCGAGGCTGCAGGTTCCTCACACCGCATAGAGAATATAAGCTGTTGCCTCTGGGAAATTAACAGAAATAAAGATGTTGATGCATCATTTCTTTTTTCTTCTTTGTTTTAGGTCCAAATCTGTGATTTTTATAGCTTAGAGAACCTCAGTGAAGGATCTACAACTGTTCTGTTATTTGTAGTCTTTGAGATTTATGTAGGGGTTTACCTGAGAGGTTGAGATTAAATAGTATCACATAGCCAATATCATAGACAGGTCTTGAATTCAAGTCTTCCTGACTTTGAGGCCATTTCTCTATCCAAAATGTCATGCTACTTTTCAATATTTTCATGTAAAGGTTAATCAATTCAAAATAGTCAACACAACAAATAGGCCCCAAACCCAGAAACCACCTCAACCATAAGATGTTGGACGTACCTGCTAAGAGAAGAAACATGAGAGCTAAGGGAAACACAGATTTCGAATATAAATTTGCTAAAAAAAAAAAAAAAAAAAAAAAAAGGAAACTTTGGAAAGGACGATGACAGAAAAAATGTAAGCAATATTGCAACAGAAAGCTAGAAGGAAAAAAAAATAGTTGAAAAGGAAAAAAAAGCATTTGGAGAGAACCAGCTGCAGATCTAGCTAACCACGTAATTCTAAGAGCAAATTGTTAAGATATAACTCGGAAAAACAACAATCATACAAAATGAAATGATCTGGGGATATGTCTATTGTGATCAGCTGCAACAGCAGAGAGAGGCAGGCTGGTGTAGTGGATAGATAACCAGTCAGTAAAGCTTGATTTCAAGGTTACCATTTATATATACTGACTGGTGACCCTTGGCAAAGTTACTTAGTCTCTCAGTGTGCCCAGGGCCAAGGGGTAGGGAATCTGTGGCCTCAAGGTCACATGTGACCCTTTAGGTCCTCAAGTGTAGCATTTAGATTCAGTTGAAGGGCCTCACTTGAGGACCTAGAGAGCCACATGTGACCTGGAGGCTGCAGGTTCCCCTGCCCCAGTCCAGTCTGTAGAATCGTAAAACTCTTCATCACAGAGTTCTCTAATCTGATAAAATCACAGGTCACGTCCATACCCTTATGAAGAATGACTACTCTAGTCCCCGCTGCCTGAAGGCCAGATATGGTACATTTCATCTCTCCCTCAGACTTCTCCAGTACCATTAAAATATGGAGTTTGGAACTATCTAGGCTCTCCCATTGGCTCAAGCCCCAACTGATTGCATTGCTCCAGTTATTTGGGTGCCCAACACCCCATATAAATTTAACAGTGAGGAGAGCATTTACAAAGTAATATTTACTTCAAATGTTTGGCAAGAATAAACATATGAATATCCCTCCACTCCCAACACCTAGGTAAAATAAAACCCCTTACACCATCTTAGTCTTTGAAGATGGGAGGAAAGAAGGATATATTTACAGCTTAACTCATATCCTATCATATTTCTACCAGGTTTTATAGCCAAATCCCTCTGGCTTTGTGTCCTAGCTCTCTGACTTCTAAGGGACTCTCTGATGAACTGGTTACAACATCTGAACTCTTCTTCTGACTCTGTCTTTTGAGTTCCTGAGTGCAGGGACTCTACCACCTGTACCTAGAGTGAAATGAGAATTTCATTTATATCTACTTCCATTATCAGATGGTTGGTGCATATGGACAATGAACAAACTGGATTTGGACACAGAATTGACCCTGAGGAAGAGATTAGATTGGATTGCATTTGGAAAATCCCGTAATATTTCCAATCATTTTATACAATCTAGAAACACAATTTAAAAAAATCATAGTGTATATAAACAGGCCCCAAAACTATTTCCAACAATGACTTTATACCAATGAAATGATGTAAAGTGCACCATCTCATCAAGTTCATGTATGAGTGGAAAAGAAGGATGAAAATGAATAATCTTGATACTATTTTGTTGGCATTCTTGAAATATGAGTGGAATTAGTGGCTTGAATATGTTCATTATTGATTATTTACAGAAAGTCATGTGTAAGAACCATACTGATTGTAGAGGAATAGCATTTTGCTTTCAATATCCATTCAGATTAAACCATAGGTCCACCAAAATATTTAAATAATAGCTAAAATAAATAAATCACTGTTTCTGTGATTTATTCTGCTCCCAAAAGAACAACTGACAACGAAGAATGGAAGCCTCCATTTAAGTGTAGTAGTAATTGAGTAGTGCCAGCTAGAGTGCTTTAAAGTTTGTAAAGCGCTTTATATATGCTACCTCTACAACAAGCCTGTGAGGTAAGTCCTATTGGAGATGTGGACACTGAGGCTGAAACTGATGAAGTCCAGAGTCATAGAGCTAATATGTCCAAAGGAGAATTTGAACCTGGCTATTCCTAACTTCAAATCCAGCATTCTATGGACTTTATTTTACCCTAGAAATTTCTCAAACTGTATCGTTTAGAACATCACTGTTATAGGATTAGTTACAGAAGACAATGTGCTATAGTAACACAAGAAGTTTAAGTACTGGGATGAGGTGAATGAAGCTGGAGAGGTCCTTTACAATCTAACTCTGGCCTCACTTTGCAGTCATATTTTAGAGTCGTTCTGAATTTCAGTCTGCCTGGACGGCTAGCTGTTCCTCAGTCTTTCCTATGCTACGTATCCTATCTCCTTAACTTCTGAGCCTTTTGTTTTGACTACAAAATACTGAATATAGTAGTACCTAACTCATAGAATTGTTATGGGGATCAAATGAGATCATAGATGCAAAGTTATTTTTCAAGTTAAAAGCAGTATGTGTATGTTATTAGTTGTTTAATCATCTCAAAGAACCAAGCTCCCTCTGAGTTGAGTCAGGCACACAGTGTCAGCTGAAGCAAACTGTGCTTCCTGTGCTCTCCACATTTAACTGGTTCATAGCATAACAAGTGTTGAAAAGAGCATGTGCAAAGCTGACTTTTTTTTTTGCTTTTTGGAGGGCAACTGGGGTTGAGACTTGCCTAGAATCATACAGCTAGTAAGTGTGTCAAGTGTCTGAGGTCGCATTTGAACTCAGGTTCTCCTGACTCCAGGGCCAGTGCTCTATTCACTATGCCACCCAGCTGCCCCAAAGCTGACTTTTCTGCTTCAGTTGACCACATGTGCCTGTCTCAGTGCAGAGGGAGCTTGGTGCTTCTGGATGATGAGACAATCCTCTTGTTGGCCGCTGAAAAGGAAGAAATGATGACCAAGTGAATATTTAAAATGTGATGACCCCATGCTTCTTGCTCTTTTCTCATCTATCTCAGATTGTGTTCAAATTGTTTCGAGCCATTGCCCTAGAGAAAGGGAAAAGCTGAGGGGAAAGGAGGGTGACTTCTCCATCCGCCTACTCTATCCACAATGCAGCCATGATAAGCACATGATAGAAAAAGCACATCCATGTTAGATAAAGCACATGTTCAAGTGAACTGAGCCTAGGATTTGGGCTACCTCCTTTACTCACTTATGATAATAAGCATCCCAGTATGGACATCCCTAGGCAGTTGACTTTATGAGAGTGAGAGGTTTGTACCTATGAGAAACATGCTTTTGAGGTTCACAGGGCTTTGCAGGCAGGGTCAGGGAGGTAGCAAACTCCTTCTTACTAAAAGAACTCAGAAAGAATGTGCAGAGAAAGGTGTTTAATATGCCTCCATCAAGAAAGCAGGCATGGCATTATGTACTAGCTACACACCCACACAGATGCAGAAGCAGGAGTGAGGGTCTACAAGTTCTGTCCTTCCTGGTAGACTTAGGGTTAGTTATATTCCTCAAATTCCTTCCCTCCTCTCTCTGTCTCTCTGTCTCTGTCTCTCTGTCTCTCTCTCTCACCCCCTCTCCCTCCTCCAATAAAGGGACCCATATTGTGAGAAGACGAGCCAAGGGCTTTTTGTACAGAGCAGAACTTAGATAAATTATAATAATGCCTATTTGGTTATCCTGAAAAAAACTTATTACATTCTTTTGAGATCTGTGTATCAACCTGCCAGGAAAGTTTGATAAAAGTTACATATGAAGTTACTGAAAAACAATTTTTCAGTCTCTGTCATTCTGTGAGTCTTTTGAGTTTAGCATTTTTTTTCATGTGTGGAAAATAAATACCTGAACTATACCTTATGAACATGATATATTCAGTACCATTTTGCTCCTCCTTTTGGGGAAGAACCTAGATATGCAAAAAAGACATTCTCTGGGTTTGGGGTTGTTATGGGAATCTGAAGATCTTCCCTGCCACTAGGCCCTTTGATAGGCTTAAGTGACTCTGAGAACCTTTCCTGATTTGAAAATATACTCTGCCCCCTAATAGGCTGAATGTGGTCACATGGAATCTATGGGTGGAAAGCTTGTTTTTCAGGAACATCCACACCTTATTGCTTTGTGATTGGGCAGTTGTCAAGATGGTTGTGACATTCTCTGATCCAGGAGAAGGCTATACATACCTTGATGTGAGTTTTTGCTTTGGGGCTCCCTTTTGGAAAAGTTGTGTGATTTGGCCAGACAAGACTCTGGGAATCCATTGAGTCACCTGGCTTTGAAAACCCAGGTGTTGCTGCTTCCCTCTCTGGTAACTAGGTATGGATGTAATGGTCAGGCAGCTGGAAGCCCTTTCTGCTGATATGTTTTCGTTATCTGCTTGTAACTTCTGTTTGTATTCTCTGAAGTTCAGGGTGTTGATTTTTCCCCCTGAACTAATGAACTAAATGATATATGATATATGTTTGATTGATTAAAGTAAGATTGTTAACCCATTTTGAGTTGCTTTCCTTTAGAAAAGCAGATCTAAGAACCTTTGCTAGCAGACATATGGGTATGGTAGAGTGCTTGCTGATACAAGGGTGAGTATGTTTTAGCCCAGCAGTTCTCAACCTGTGGGTTGCGATCCCTTTGGGGGTTGAAAAACCCTTTCACACGGGTTGCCTAAGACCGTTGGAAAACACATATTTCTAATGGTGTTAGGAACCGAGACACCACTCCTCTATCCGTCTCTATCCGTCTCCAGGTGGGTCTGCCCTCATGCAGATACACTCACATGCAAGTATAACACTCACATGCAAGTATAAACGGGTTGCGGCATTAGAAAGGTTGAGAACCACTGTTTTAGCCAAAGAGTACAAGAAAAGCAAGTTCGGCTAACCTCTCATCAAAGACCTTGTTTCTTCAAGATTGAAACAATTTTAGAACTCAAACCTGAGAAGATGTCTATTACACTTCCCATTTTACAGATGAGCAAATTAATAGTAGAGAATATGTGTCTTGGCTAAACTTATACAGGTAATAAGTATCTGAGGTTAGATTTGAACTTGAGCCCTTTTCCCCCCAAGAGTCATAATGTGGGAATACTATATATGTATATACACACATATATACATACATGTGTATATGTGTGTATGTATATACATATATGTGTGTATGTATATACATATGTGTGTGTGTGTATGTACACACACACTGTGAAGCCAACTAAATTTTTTTTCATTTCAAGTCCCAGTTCAGGCTACACTCTTTTTGTTAAATTTGTCCTAAAAAATATTGCTGAAGCTCATTACTTTCCCCTCAAGTTTAATGAATTGCTTTGTGTGGAATTCTAATTTCTCCCCCTAGAAATCAATTACTGCATTAAAATACTTTTTATTTCAAGGTGTTGGAAGGTACTTAAAAATGAATGGTGAATTGCCATTTTCAAGGTCCTGTTTCTTCTTTCTACTTTATTACATTGCCATTAGAATTTCTTTCCTTGGAAATCTTGAGAGACTGGCCCCACCCTCTGTTTTCCTTTTGAAAAGCAAGGCTGGATGCCCGCAGTCAACAGAGAACCTACAAACCCAATGAATGTAGTGACAGGATGGAGCATGAAATTAAAGGGATCAAGGGCTGCTTGTGATGAAGCAATTTTCACCTTTTCTACATTACTTCATTATTTGAAAACTGTTAGGAATAGCATAGAATTCCCTTGACTACTTAAAAAATATTAGGAATTTCTGAAACTCATTTTAAGTTAATGTTATATAACACCACGAAGAAAAAAAGAGAAAAGTATACAATTTTAACAATGTGTAAAACCTTGGATTTCAGACAGAGGAAACTTTTGTTTCTGAGGCTGAAACTCAACTGGCTAACATTTCTCATTTTTTTAAAAATGAAATTACCGTATTTACTGACTTACAATCTATTTTTAGGTAAGTCTAAAAATTATAATTAGAAATGAAGGGCTAGGGTTCCAACACAAACATCAACTTTGTCAGGCCTGCACAATAGGCAGTCAGCCACTTAGACTTAGCATGATGGGAGTGTTGATGACCAGTTTCTGGTTGGGCATCAGCACAGCAATAGTAGACCATCAACTGACTACTAAGGTCACTTACTAAAATCCCAGTGGTTTAAAAAATTTAAACAGTGATCAATATTTACTTATTAAAAGAAATTGAGCCCACCTATGACTATAGTGGGGTAACATGGAACAAAGCATTATAGAAATTACTCATTGAAGTAAAGGCTTGATGTTCAGCAGGACTCCTGGCTTTCAGTGCTTTGAAAAATTTCACTAATTCTGTCAGATACTTGTTTCTAAATTATTTCTTCTGTGCTGTAACTAGACACTATAAACTTGATTGAGCTGAGAGAAATTCTCTAGTAGTTTATGGATTAGAAGGAACTAGCATATTAGGGTTAACACATTTAAAAACTGAGATGTACTTTATTGCTTAGTCCAAGATCATGATGACCACTAATCCATTTAAGTTGTTATCTCATTCAGTGTGCAAACTAGGAATTCCTAAGTTAAGTATGCCTTTTATTGGAATCACCCCATTTTGCTCAGATTCAGGCTCCATAAGTGAAATTACTGTCTCCTTGGAGATCAAGACTGGGATAAAGCACTAAAGTGACTTGCTCCTGGCTCCAAAAAACAGAAACTCCCAAACACCGGCAAGATTTCATCTGGCAAATCCTTTCTTAGGCCCATTCTCAGAAGGCTGCAGATTAGGAAGGACAATGAACATTTAGCCAACAAGAAAAAGTCTTTACAAGCTCTTTAGTACATAGGCAGACTAGAAAATTTTGCAGTGATATAACCATTCTGAATGACTGAGCACCCTGTCAGGAAAAGTGAGTAAATTCAATTGCAGAAAAACCAACTACAGAAAAAATAGAATTATCCCAGGTTAGTGTTCCCAACCTTTCCCCCCTTATTTGAGATATACCAATGAAACTTTCCAAGATGCGCTGAAAAATATTTAGGGGAAAGAAAGTTCCCCCTTAACCCCCAACACAAACATCAAGCCACACATATGACACCCTTTCCCAACACATGACACAGAATTACACAAATAGCAGTCATATTTAATTTTCCCTACTTTCCCTCTCTTCTGTGATTCACCAAAAATATATGAAGCACTATCTAAAGCAGAAACCATTGTGGGAAAATACAGGCATGGGAGATTTTTCCATAGACAAGGAGATTATTTAAGGAACTATCACTAAATTAGTCCTAATTTATTATATTAAATTTTTGTTTACTACATAAAGTCTGTATTTAGAACCATGAGAACTTGGTTAGGTATAAAGATATATTTTATATGGAGAACTGGACTTGTTTGCTTAAATCCAATAATTCAGGCAGAACATATGAAAATTTGAAATAGTGTAAAATTAATTGGTCAAGAGCTGGAAAGGAAATTGGGTAGGAGGTTGTCACTTTCTCACACCAAACCTTTAAAACATTGGAGGAGGGGCAAAGTAGTAGATGTTACATATTGACCTTTGAAAGACTGTTTATCTAGTATACCTACATTTTTCAGATAAGGACAATTTTAGTCCCTTAAAGTGTTTATGGACTTATTCTGAAAAATATAATGAATGAAATAAAGGTGACAGTGGGAGCACTTTTGTCAGGGACTATAGTACCAATGAAATATTCACAGCACCCGCAATCACAATAAATATACTGACTGTGACTATGAATATTCCCACATGGTGCTTGATTGCAAAATATTACAGGCTCTCCATGTAGAGGACTGAAGCAAAACATTTATTCAGACACCAGAAAACCAGACTCTAACACCAGGAAACAGAATCCATCATAACAACATAGAAGTTAACGCACCACAATGTAGCAGAGAGCCACATCATCCTTTAGATTTCCCATAAACCAATATAAGCCTAGCTTTCACAGCAGGGGGCAAAAACCCAACTCTTACTCAGGAGCCTGACTGACTCCTTTCCTGAGTATCCTCTCTCTCTTTCTCCCTCTATTTGGCTCTGACTCCCAGCTTCCTGTGGGCTCTGCTCCACCCTTCAACAAACTCTACCCACCACAAGCTCTGTGTGACTATATGCAGGCTATTAGGGGGCAGAATTTATTTTCAAAGCAGGGAAGATCTTCAAATTCCCATGACCATTGTAGGGACATGGGTATATGGCATGTCACCTTCTTGCTTATATCCTTTGAAATGTCTAATAAAATACTTTGATATTTCAAGAATCTATAATTTTGGGGTGGCTAGGTGGCACAGGGAATAGGGTACCAGCCCTGGAGTCAGGAGGATCTGAGTTCATGTTGGGCCTCAGACAATTAACACTTGCTAGCCATGTGACCTTGGGCAGGTCACTTGGCCCTGGTTGCCTTGCCTTCTTCCTCCTCCCAAAAAAAAAAAAAAGCAAAAACAAAAAAAGAATGTATAATTTTGTTAGTAGGGGTACCCCTACCAGTGATGGCAGCTGCACTGACCTCTACTCTCTACCACCTGCACCTTAGTGGATGGTTTACTGTGTATCTATGGGAGGAAAGTTCACCCTGTGGCCCAACTGAATCTGAACTTCTCTGAACTTTGCTAAACTGGTGTTTGGACGACTGTCAATACTTGTAGCCCTTCTACTTAGTATTGCTAGTTAGAGTTTATTCTGTGGTGGCAAAAATTTTAAGATTCCTAGCAATAGTAGATGTCTCAGTGCCAAGAATATTGAGCTTTGAGTCAAGTACCAAGGTTCAAAGTCTATCTTAGATGCTCACTACTACTATATTTCTATGGAACTGAGTTTCCTTACCTGTAAAAGGAGGCTTTGAATGACATATAAAATGCATTCCAATTCTATATCTAAGATCTTTATTCCTTGATGAGACAAGAATAGAAATTTAGTGGATGAGTGTAGAGCGCTAAACAGATATTTATCATGACTATTGAGTAGAAATTTATAGCAATAATAAACAAACAAGTAGGTACTTAAGATAAAGAAGCTAATCAGTGACCGAGTGAGATTATTATTGTCCTTGCTGCCTGACTTTTCCAATGGGACCATTGCCTCCTTCCACTGCTGGAGATGAGGGGGAAACCAAATCCAAAGGCAAAAACAAAAAACCCAACAAAAAACTAAGGACACTGTCAATTAAATGCAGATTGAAAGGAAGAATGTGGAAAATAAAAAGGAAAAATGTGTAGTCAGAATTTAAAAGGTCAGCTATGAGGCTGTACAATCCAATTTAGTCTTTTGAAGAAACTCTGGATGTAGTGAAAGCAGCCAAACCTTCCATTTGGAATAAAGAGAAAAGCTGTGTCAAAAATCCTACCTGTGGTGTAACTGGTAGAATTTCTTCCCATGAAGATGTGGGGAAAGAGGAAGGAAGATGTTTTAGTCCTAATTTGCTACTGGACATTGTTAGTCTTTCTTTCTTCTTCTTTCTTCAGATCTTCCAATTAGATAAGGGCATAAATGGAGCTACGGCAGTGATCTTTTAGTGATTTAAATTTCAGGGCCAAGTTAAAAAAAAAAATAGGACCACCTGCCATTTTTAGAGTTGATTTCATTTAATCAGCATATATTTTATGTAAGAGGGTAGCCACATATACCAACCCCATGAAGTCTCTGAAAGTGTTTCATGGAATGCTCTCTTCACCAGTCACATGAACCCTCTGGTTGTCTAGAGATTTAATTTCCCTAGGAGCTAAATATCTGCTTCTTCAGAATAAAAGACACACAGCTACCCGCTGACTGGCTAAAAGTACCATCGTTCCTGAAAGGGGTGATGAGAAAAGTTAAAGAAGATTTTTTTTTTCCTTTTCTTTCTTTGGTAACTACAGGATGCTACTCTCTTACTCTCCTCCTAAGGCAAATCTAGCTGATGTGTGACAGTCTTAAAACTTTGACATTTGGCATTGGCAACAACAGGACTCTCCTAAACATATTTGGAAACAGTAGATGGAAGCTTTAGAGCTTCCTTCCTTGGGTCCTAAAAAGAAAAAAAAAAGCAGCAAGATATTCACCACTCTATCAATTTTCAGAACCCTATTAAAGCTCTGAATAAATTCTGTCTTCCATGGTTAGAATGGCATTTGTAGTTGTATGTTTTAAAAGGCAGTAAAATATGGTAGAAAGAGTGGTGGATTTAGAGTTCAAAGACCTAGGTTCAAAACTTGGCCCTCCCACTAACAGTTGGACCTGAGGCATGAAAGTATCCTAAGAAGCATTTGTTTTTCATCAGTCTGGTGCTCCTGAGCTTCTGCTGCAATGGATTTAGAGCAGTGAAAATGGAATGAATCAAATTGCTTAATACAAGACTAAAAAGGAATGTTATAATGACACCCACATAATAATGTGTCATTGATATGAAGAAATCTGAGATAATCTCATCACAAATTTAGCTCTGTTCTGCCTCAGCTACATAGCACACAATAAAAAGGAAGGATGGGTCAACTTTGTGGGGAACTGGCAATCACAGAACCACTAGCTTGGCAAAAGACTCCAAGACCATTCAGTCTTTTATGGATAATTCAATGGAATGGCCCACATTTCTTTATTCAGGGTCACCAAGGTTGATACATTTTCTTCTTTTTAACAAAATTCAAATGATTGAAGGTCTATAGACCAGGAGTATTCATTGCTGAAGAGCTCATTAAGCAAGATTTATAAAGTAGGGTCTATCAGAAAAGGGTAACTGATAAAGTACTTAAATTTGGAGCCTAGAAGAGCTGGATTCAAATCTAGATTCTGACTCTTGTTCGAGCTATGACTATACACAACTCATTTAACAACTCTGAGCTTCAGTTTCCTCATGTATAAAATATGGATAATTAGATAAGATAGTCTCTAATATCACTTCCTGCATTAGATCTATACTATGAATATTTTAAAATTTTATTTTATTATAAAAATTTTTTTGACTATGCCTATGATTTCATCAATATAGGAAACTCTCAGTGAGGAAATTCCAGCTACCAAGGAAGAATGACAGTTTCTTTGCATTTTACATTCTTAGAGAACTGCCTGGAAGAACTGACAAATTAAGTATTGTGCCCAGGGTCACATAGATTTTATGTGTTAGAGGCAGGATTTGCACTAATATCTTCTTGACTCTGAGGAAAACTCTCTATTCTCTTATCTAAAGATATGAGGTACATGGTCTCATATCTATAAATGGTTTGGCTTTTTTTAAAAAACAATGCATGTTAATCTTTTAATATTATCCATCAGATTAAAAAAAAATAAAGCAAAACTAAATCAAACCAAACCCAGCCATAATTTTGAAGTAGCCTATTTAGTGACTTATTATTAACAATGCTCGCCATTTGCTTTGCAGCTATTTTAATTACTACATTTGGGAATAATTCAATGCAATGAAATTCAACAAATACTTATTAAGCATTTACTACATGTTAGGCCCAATGCTGGGTGCTTGCCAGAGATACAAAAACACAGTATGAAATGGTCACTTATAATCTACTAGGAGATATAATAGTTTAACAAATAATTAAATACAGTATAATTTAGGAAGGATTAAAGAATCAAAATTTAGTGGGATCAGGAGAACCTTCCAATATTATGGTAGCACCCAAGGTTAGTCTGGAAGGAAGCTAAAGCTTGTAAGTGTCAGAGGTGAAAGGGGATATACTACAAACATGGGGAAGTTCTTTTGAAGACATGCGGAGATAGGAAATGGATTAGAATGCTGAAGAAAAAAAACAAAAACAGGTTAATTTGGCTGAAATATAAAGTTTATGATAGGGAGAAAGCGTGTCAAAAGTCTGAAAAATTAAAACCAACTGAAGGTTTTAAATATAAAACTGAGAAGTTTACATTTTTCTCTAAAGATAAAGATCCATTGAAGAAGTTACTACTTCAATCACAACTGCTCTAGTCATGTCCCAACTCTTTATCAACTCATTCGGGGTTTTCTTGGCAAAGACACCGGAGTGATTTGCCATTTCCTTCTTCAGCTCATTTTACAGATGAGGAACTGAGGCAAACAGGGTTAAGTGACTTGTCCAGGGCCACATAGCTAATGGGTATCTGAGGCTGGATTTGAATCTACAAAGAAGAGTCTTCCTCATTCTAAGCCCACTGTGCCACCTCCCTGCCACAATTGAAGTTACATTATTAGGATAATGATACCGTCAACAATCAACTGCAAATTCTTATCAATTCTATCCTCTTCTCTCCACTTTTGTAGCTACAATCCTTTTTCAGGCTCTCATCCCCTCTCACATGGATTATTGTAATAATTGTTCCTATTGCCCCAAGTCTCTCCACTTTCCATTTTATCCTCCATACCGCTACCAACATGGCATTCCTAAAAGTAAATTATGCCATTATTTCCCGGCTCAGTAAACTGTCTTTATTATTTCTCAGGTCAAATACAAACTTTTTGCTTGGCATTAAAAGTCCTTTTACAACCTACCTGAAACCTACCTTTCCATTCTTATATTATTTCTCTTTATGCACTCTATATTTTAATCAGAATGACCTTCTCGCAATTCTCATAGAAGACATTTCTCCTCTATCCTCTGTGAGTTTGCAGTCCCCCAGAACTTCAATGTATTCGCTCCTCATGTCTGCCTCTTAGAATTCCTAGTTTCAATTAAGATTCAGCTCAAATACCACCTCCTACATGAAGCCTTTTTAAATCCTTCTGACTGCTAGTACTTCTGTAGTTAGAATAAATATGTTAAATTAGTACAAGAATTTCCATTGTTAACATGAGCCATTGTCTTTAAGCTTCCATTTTGTTATTTTATTGTATTTTAATTTTTAAATCTTTTATTTATTTCTAGTTTTTAACATTCATTTCCACAAGATTTTGAGTTATAAATTCTCCCTGTCTTTCCCCTACCCTTACCCCAAGATATCAAGCCTACTGAATACCCCTTCCCCTTAACTTTCTAGTAGAGCTGGATGGATTTCTATACCCCAGTTCCTGTATACCTTATTTCCCAGTTGCATGTAAAAAACAATTTTTTAAACATTTGTTTTTGAAACTTTGATTTCAGATTCTTTCCCTTTTTCCCTACTCACCCACCCCCACTGGGAAGATAAGCAATTCAACATAGGTTGTACGTGTATAGTTATGCAATTGAATTCATCATCCATGTAATAGCAGATTGTCATAGTGGGTAGAGAGATGGCCTTGAAGTCTAGACAATCTGAGTTCCAAGTGTTGCTTGTGGGTCATACTGCTTGTGAGTCATACTGCTTATGTGTTCATAAGCAAGTCACTTACCATCCCAACGCTCCAAGGACACTCTATAAGATTCTGATATGCAGATCAGTTGTTAATCTGCATGGGTAGAAATTTCTCTGTTTGGCATTCTCTACACTAATGAAAGTACAGGCCCGTAAAAAACTCAACATCTGAATAATAGTTCTTGTGTTCTCTATTTATCTTTATGTTCCACAAAAGAAGTTTACCTTTAATTCCCACCTCCAAAATATTTTCCAAATCTGTTTTTCCCCTTTGTATTTCCCTTCCCGCTATCCTAGTCCACAACCTATTACCTCTTACCTCAACCATTATTTTGCTTCAAATTTTAGTCCATCTTTTATGACAAAGCCATATCAATTGTAGGAAGGAATTTTGTTCATGGGGCAAAAGGCAATAAATATATCCACAAATGAGAAATGGGAAGAGAGAGAGAAGCTCAGTTAGCTTACCATTTGACCAGTTTCTTATTTTAATTAGTTAGACCTAGTAACTAGATGTTTTAAACTGAAGAAAAACAATAGGGTTTAACTACGGAAAATGCTGCAAGTGCTCTCAGAATTCTCCCTCCAAATTTGGTGCACTAGGTCTCCACAGTTGCTCCATCCTAGTTATGAATGACAGAGCAAGATCCAACAACACAGATCCAACAACAGCATTCCTTGATCATATGTTTTCAATGACTTTAAAATTATTCTCAAATGAAATAAAAGCCTATTAGTATCCAAGGATTTGCACAATTTGAGCCCAACCTTATTTTTCTAGACTCACCTCACACTTTTCCCCTTCAAAGTACTCTGTGCTCTAACAAACTCAAGTTTTTACTGCCTCTTCCCCACCATGTTTTAAGATTTCCTGCCTTAGTCTTTGCTTACTCTATTCTCTAATCCTAGAATGCCTTCTTCCCTCATCTGTGTCTGTTGATATTCTATCTGCCATGTCCCAGACGGAATACCACCTCCCACATAAGGTCCTCCCCCTCTTTCCCCCCAAATAGAAGTGATTATTTACCCTTCTGAATTGGAATAACTCCCCGATTGCACACAGAACAGAAGCAGTATGAAAGAATGTGGAGAGTTAGTGACATACAGTTATCCTTTCTACATCTCAGGGGTCAGAGGCATGATGCCCCTGGGATCTGGAAAATCCATGTAAAATTTTTTGGCCCTCCCTTCATACTAGAGAAGTCTGAATTCTTCTTCTTTTATGAGGTGTTTACAACAGTACCTTATTGCAAAATTTGGCTTGATTCACAAATACTATACATGTATTTTATGCATTTTTTGAGTTTCTAAACTTTTCTGTATAGTCTGCTGGCCTTTGCATGTCATCTGTGGCTTCTGCAAAGTTCCCCCCAAAATTCCACTCAAATTCTTATTCTGACTCATGATTTATCAAAACCATGATGAGGAAAGTCATAATGTGTAAGAGATAACTGTAATAAAAACTGGATTTGAAATCATATTACCTGGTGTCAAATTCTACCTCCAAATGTATCACAGTCTCTTTGGGCCTAAGTTTTCTCATGTTAAAAATGAGAAGGTTAGATTAGATGACTGCCAAGATTCCTTTTAACTCTCAGTCTCTAAACTTATGGGTATGGAAGATCTTGGTTCAGAATCCAACCTCAGGCATTTATAAGAATTATGACTCTGAGTGAGTCACTTAACCTCTATGGCCCATAATCATCTCCCTGTGATTTATCTATTAATTTGCAGTCTATTACAACTTATTATGTAAATCACAAATAATTTACATATGCAGATATGCTACTTTTTAGAATTATCATTTTTTACATGTTGCTTGCCTTTCAGGAGGGGAAGGACAGTGTTATCTTTGTATCTCTTCTACTACCTAGCTCAGTGATCTTGCCACTGGACCCAGATACCTCCAGGGGAAAGAGTGAAACTGGTGACTTTGCACAGCTCTCCCTCACTTAAATCCAATTTACTCATAACTCTTGGCATCACTTTTTTGATGTCATGTCTTTGAGAATGAAGGACAAAGAACAACCTCCTTCCTACCTTTCCTTCTTACCTTCCTTCCTACCCTTCCCACTCTCCCTTCCTTCCTTCCCACTCTCCCTTCCTTCCTTCCCACTCTCCCTTCCTTCCTTCCCTCCTACCCTTCCTTCCTTCCCACCCTTCTGCATCAGCAAGCACCCTGGCATTTCCAGGATGGCTGCTAGCACAGGTTCTTTGATCTGCTTTTCTAAAAGAAAACAATTCAAAAAGGGTTAACAATCTTATTTTCATCAAACACACACATGTACATGTATATATATGTGTGTATGTATGTAGGTATGTGTGTGTGTGTAAAATTTACTTAGTTCAGGGGAAAAAGTCAGCACCCTGAACTTCAGAGAAAATACAAACAGAAATTACAAGCAGACAAAAAATACAGACAGAGGAAATAGCACAATTCAACAGACCAACAGATGGGGCTTCTAGCTTTCTGATCATTATATACATACGTAGTTGTCGGAGTCCTCTCACCCTGACAACAACTTTGATGGCAGGGGCAGCCGGTTACTTCCCTACTTACCTCAATTGAGAAGGCGTCAGCACGTTCTCTAGAACAGAAGAATCTCAAGGCTTGGAGGTGCGAACAGAGAAAGTTTATTGAGTCCTCTCCATGGGGAAGCCTAACAGCAAGATCTCAAGATGGCCCCCTCTCCTGCCCTAAAACAGGAGTCTTATATAACACCCAGACTCACTTACCACATGTGATAAACAACAAGACCCAGCTGCAAGGAACAGGATATAGCCAAATGTCGGGGTGGGAAGTTGCAGTTACAAGGGCTTCACCTGGCCCCAGGGTAAGGAGACACTGTCTGGAAAATCTGGTTTCCACACACACGAGAACTTTAAGCACCACTTTTCTCCACGGCCCTTGAGAGACCCAGAGGGTCCAGCACTCCCCAAATTCTACATGACCCAGGCTTTTCCAGGGCCTCAACTCTCCCTATGCCTCATCATAGCCACCTGCAACCTGCAAGTATTTTCTTAACCCTCATACATAGTTACCAGAGAGAGAAGCACCAACATCTGGGTTTTCAAAACCAGGGGACTCAAGGTCTGCCTTGAGTCTCATCTGGCCAAATCACACAACTCTTCCCATAAGTGAGCCCCAAAGCAAACATCACCTCAGAGTACATATATAGACTTCTCCAGGGTCAGAGGATGTCACAGCCTTCATGACCCAGTGCCTAATTACAAAGTAACAAAAGATGTGAGCCTTCCTGGAAAAACAAGCCTCCCCTAAGCAAGGTTCTCTTGTTGGACTCCAGGTGAGGTCCATTAAGGGGCAGAGAAGATCTTCAAATTCCCCTACCATCATTCTTTCCTTCCCCCCACCCTTTTCTCTTTCCTTCACTTTCTCCTTCCCTCCTCTCTGTCTATCCACATGGGGTATCATACCTTTCCCTAGGGTGGGGAAGGTGCTCAAAAGAATGTAAAATTTTGATCACTGAAACCTCACAAGATATCTTGGAGTTTACAGGCTAGAATTCTTTTTTAAGGACCATGCCTTAAACCCAAATCACTCTGGCTCTCATTGATTGGTCACAGATAGGTTCTAGTCCAAACCTCACTTGGTCATTGTTGAGCCTTGATGTCTGAGAGTGTGTGTAAACAGCGATTATTTCTGTTTTGGCCAGAAACCCTGAGGGTCTTGCCCTCCCAGATTGATTGTAGGTTTTGTTTTTTTTTTTGTAACTAGGTACAAGAGGTCGTTCTTTGCCTCATTTCTTACTTAGTCTTAATCACTGAATGGGCATTGCCTCAGTCAAACTGAGACCTAGAAAAGACTTCAACTTAAAAGGCCAAAGTTTCCTACTGCATCCCAGCTCATCTCTAGTCACCCTGATCTACAGATCCAGATGGCTCTAGAGGAGAGAGTGAAGCTAGTAACTTTGCACAGCCCTCCCTCACTTAAATCCAGTTTTCTTGGCAAAGCTACTGGCATGGTTTATCATTTCCTTCTCCAGCCTATCTTACATATGAAGAAACTGAAGTAAACAGTGTTAAGTGACTTGCCCTGGGTCATACAGCTATTAAGTGTCTGAGGCTGTATTTGAGTGTTCCTGATTCCAGGCCTACTGGTCTATCCACTGTGTCACTTAGCTTCTCTCTTTCCCACCTTCCCCTAATACATCATAGTACTATCACTAAATTGAATTGGAATTCATTGAATTTTACTATTTGCAGCACATAGGGAAATTTATTTAATAAGCATTGTGCTACAAAGCATTTTAGAAAAAGCAAATCATTTATACTGAACTCTAATATGGGTTTCCTCTCAAGGACAACTTACAACCTTGATATATACTACTGAATTCACATTCCCCACCCAAATTTTCCATTCCCATCCTGGAGATCTGTAGATTGAGAGAAGGCTGATGAAAGCAAACTATGCATTTTTCCAGCAAATGTGGAAATAGGCAGTAAAAATGGAAAGCATAAATGCAATATATGTTGTTGGTACTGATCCAAAATGTGCTGCCATGGAAGCCACATTTTTAGAAATTTTTGTAATTTAGAGGTTTCAACCACAAGAGAAATCAAATAGACAAGATTCAGAAGGAGCACAAACTTTTACTATTTTACAGCTATTTGTTTGCACATGGGACAGTAATTAGGAAACAGACTATTATCCTTTGCAATAATTTCCAAACAAATGAAGAAAGAATACTGTAGAACCATATGGTATGTATATTACAAAGTAACCTGTTCCATTCTTTAGAATTACTATTACTGCTTTTGACACAGCCACAGGAAATAAAAAAGGCTACTGGAATGCAGACCAGGGGGAAAAAAGTATTCCCACAAGGCTTTGCAAAATGAAAGGTTGGAATCCCTGAGTGGAAACAGATTTTTTTTTAAACTAGCCTTCTTTTCTCTGGAACTAAGAGGATTCAGCTAAAAAGTGAAGGGTATTTAAAAAATGTGATCATATTTTGTAGCTCTGTCTACTTAAACTACTTAAAGAAGAATCATGTGTTGCCACGGTAGCAAGAATACAAATTTGTAAAATACCATTTATGGTACCCTAAGTACAGTATCAAACAATTGTACTGTGTAACTGCAGGGAGTAGTTTTGGCTTTGTTCACTTGACTTACAATAAACTATCTTCTCTATTCTTATTATAAACAAATGACTAAAAAACCAGAGCTTGGGAAAGAACTTTGAGAGGGAATCTAATTTAATTTGTCCCACTGTCCCACTGCATTGCTTGCCCTTAAATCCTATTAGAAAATCAACTGCCTTCCTTAAAATTAGTACCAAGGGAGATTCTATCACCTTCAGTGATTAACTTGAGGGTGTCTCTCTGTTTAACGCATACATATCAAGTAGAAAAATCAATCAACAAGTATTTTTTAAAAAGTGCTTCCTATGTGTCAGGAACTGTGTTAATGATATATTTCTTAGGAAATTCTATCTAAAAATAAATTATTTTTATGCTCTTCATTTTGGTCCATTCCTCCCATTCCTTCACATATTTTGATGATTTCTAAAATTACTTATTTTATATACAACTCTTTGAATAATTATTTTAGAAACCAAATGGTACACTGGACAGTTCTTAGTTTTCTTTATTGAGTAAAAGGAAGTAGGAACTATGAGTCATTTCTAACATTGTAAGAAGAATTTCTCCTTTTCTCCATATTTTCAGGGAAACCTGGTTGTTAGCCCAATTTCAATGGACAATCCTCTAACTATTCCTTTTTGCCCATTCATGGCTCTGAAAAAGACCTCTTGAAGCCACCTGGAGAATCATCCTTTCTGTACAATAATTTAATTGTATAATTTTGCCCTTCCTGATTCATCCTGTTTTCTTTACACACTTAGCATAGCTTATGGCCAATGCATACAAGTACTCTCTGGGTAGCAGGAAGAATTGTCCTCCCAATACCTCCGTCAGGTAGTGGTAGGTAAGGTAATCGTCCAGATTATTTTGGTTAGACCTTTCATTTGAAGTCTTGTCAAATGATCAAGTAAATTATTTTCTTGATAAGAAATTTAATCAATCAAATAAGCTTTTACTGAGCACTTACTTTATGCCACATTGGGGATAAAAGAAAAAAAGTCAACAAAAACAACCAAAATCAGTCTCTACTCTAAGGTGTCTAAAAGATCTACTGTAATTTAAAATTTCATATTAGATGAAATATTCTCTACTTTTAAATGATGTCTTTTCATTTCTATGTAAATCTTTCTCTTGGAGACATCATCCACAGCACTAAGGACCCACTTTACTCTTTGGATTTTTACACTTTTCTCTTGGCCAAAATTCTCACCCAGAAACCTGGGACACAACACAGACAGCTCAGTAAGTTGGCACCATCTCTCCACTTACCAGATAGATGGATAGGAAAAGAAAATGTTATAAAAATGCTGCAGCCAAGCTCTGGTCTCACTTTCCCAGAGCAAAACTGGCTACATCTCCCTCTCAGGGGTATAGAGGTATCCATGAGACTTTTAGGGTGTCTTTATTGCTATCAGTTTAAGCCCCAAACAATTCCAGTGTTTCCTCTCTCACTGTTAACTCCCAGAGATGAACTCACCAGTTCCATTAGATCAATCATCATCAAAAAGCTTTCACCAACGTGTACTTACTTTGAAGAAATGACAAGAATAGCAATATAAACAGTTCTTAACACCTCAGGGATACATTCTTTTCTAAATTGCTTTTGTCCCTGGGGAAAGTAGGCATAGACAATGTCATTTCTACATAGCATCGATCTCATAACATCATGTCCAAATATGCTATTGCTGCTACATGTGTCTGTATCTCAGCTACCAATGACTTGAATCCCAAAGATCATTCTTCAGGGTCTCAATACTGGGCACTTTGGCCATAAAACCCAGACTGGACTCCATTCCAGTTTCCTGATATTATGAAGCTCACAAGGTCAGAGCTATTTCTAATCTTCATCTGGAGGCAGGAAATACTGGGTAAAAGAGAGACAGAAGCAACAGCAGGGCCATGAACTCTTAGCTTCATGCTGGCTCCAGGTAAGATAGGATCCAAGACCACTCCCCCAACTCCTATTTCTCCAGTGTCAACAAGTGTAGATAAAGTACACAAGAGCCCTCACCTCTTTGAACACACCCCAGTCCCAGCTCCATAGCTAATCAAAGAAGTTCCTCTTTACTGTGCAGTTAGTAGACCAGAACTTGTCACAGAATATCTGGCCATGTGCGTATCTCCTCAAGGAATTTCTGTTACATGTCATCATACCTTTCTAGAAACAGTCTTTCCATTTTCTTCTATTTAATGGCTTTCATCAACCAATCCTATTCTCCCTCTAGTTTCTCAAGGAAATGTATGGTTATTGACCTTAGTTCTCAAAGGGGACCAAAATTACATCACTATATTAAAGTTAAGTTATAATGCATCTGACCGTGACTGATTAGACCAATAAGAGCTCAGAATGTTCTACCACAGGTCAGGCACAAATAGTCCACGTGAGCATTTCAAGTGAATTCTCTAAATGTGCACATTTTGCTCTTCTTTTGAGCTACTTCAATTTGGCTTTGCTCAAAGAGCACAGCACCTTCTCTCTTGAGGGCACACTATATTGGGTGGTCCTATGCCAGTGTCTCCCATGTCATCCAATCAATTCCAGCATTCTTAAGACAGACTTTAAGAGTGTCCTTGTATCACTTCTTGTGACTACCACATAGGTGCTTGCCCTCCATAAAATAGTATTTTTTGACAAAGCATATATTTGACATTTGAACAACATAGCTAGTTCAACAGGCTCTCTGAAGTAGAGAAATAAGTGCTTGAGGCAGTATTTGAATTTAGTCTTCCTGTTTGATAATTCATTGTTTTACTCTCTATTTTCTTTCTACAGAAGAAGCTCCTTTACTGAAAGCTATCTCTTCTATGTGCAGATACTCACAACTTAGAGCTAATCTCTGAAACTCTAGCCTACAGATGCAATCAAAGGATTTCAGTATCATCTTGGAGGAACTAAAATCTATTCTCTCTTTCCTTTCCCAATCTTAGAACTTTTGACACACAACAATTCTCTCCATATTTAACATGATGAAAGTGCCTAGTATAAACTGCACATTCTTAGTTTTGTTGTTCCATCGTATCCGTTGTGTCTGACTTTTTGAGACCCCATTTGGAGTTTTGTTGGCAAAGATACTAAAGCAATTTGCCATATCCTTCTCCAAGGAGGCAAACAGGGTTAAATGACTTTCCAAGGATCATACAGCTAGGAAGTGTCAAGGCCAAATTTGAACTCATGAAGATGAGTCTTCCTGACACCAGACCCACCACTCTTTCTGCTGTGCCATCTAAGAGCCCATTCATACACATATATGGCAAGCAAAACTCCAATGCGATTTCTGCTCCCTCTATGTCTGCCAAATTTCCTTCCACTGACCAGGAGCTGACAAGATACCTAAATTGTTACCCAATTTTCTCTTTACACACTTAAGAAATATTATTAATTTCATTGTTATCAGCAACATATGCTAATAATCAATTCTATCCTTGTTAGAGCTGTATTTTTAGAAGTTCTTAAGATGAGCATGGCTACTTTCAGAGATCCTGCAGCATATTTGGTGTAAGGATGGGAATAGCAAAGCTGGACCAGGGGTTAAACATAGACATGTGATTCCAGGCATAAATCTATGGGCACAAATTTTAGAGTATGTTCATTTAAGGAATCATAGAATTGCATTTTACATTGCCTTATCATATAGAGAAAGTGCTGTAGAGACTACTAAGTCAAAAAGACCTGGGCTCAAAGCCTACATCTGACACATATTGACAATTTTACTGACCCTGGATATGTCACTTAACTTTTCAGTGCTTTAGGCAACTCTTTAAGCCTTTAAATTGCAGAAGAAGTTCTTGCCTGCTTTGGTAGAGGGATTTTTCTCACCTGGAATTACCTATACCAGTGAAATCAAAGTCCAGTCCTTATCCTTATCCTTTATTATCTTAACTCTTCTCTCAGTGGCCTCACTATAGATGATGTTTCTAGGATTGCTTAAGTCTAACCAAGAACATTAGAAGAGAAGGAGGAAGGCAGGGTGAGAAAAGACCTTCTAGCATATACACATATATGGATCCCAGTTCTGTATAAACATATCTATGCCTATATCTGTATCTATATATATGCACATACACACATGTACATGCCCCATATGCATATATGCTTACATATATATATACACCACATATGCATAGTTTTTGTGTGTATATACACATGTATGCATGCATGTACACATATAAGGTTCTTCAAAAGTCAGTGGAGTTTTAAGCTATTAAAGCTTTAAAGTGCACTAAGACTTTTGGGACATGCTATTTTTATCTCTTATGTCTATCCCCACTTTATAGATAAGAAAACTGGGGCCCAGAGCTTATTACATTACATACACATGCATTTTTCTTTATATATACAAATAATGATAAGGGCTTGTACATATTTGTGTATTTATATGATGTTTGTATATACAGAAAGCTTTCTCTGTGCATATGTATATACATACATATGAATATCATGTTAATTTCAATCTTATTTCATTATCTTTGTTTTTGTTTCACTGTTTACTCTTCCAAAATATTTTTGAGCCCTGATTTTGTCAGAGTTTGTTAATTATATCTCTAAATTTTGTAATACCTACAGACTTAACCATATTATTAATGCTTTTATCTAAGTCGGTGGTGTCAAATTAAAAATGAAATGGACCTCTGTGGGCCACATGTTGACTTAGAAAGTGACAAATTAACCTTATCCATGTGGTATTGTATATTTATTAATTACATTTTAGTGGGTCTGGAGGAACAAGTTTGATGCCTATAATCTTTATTACTGCCAAAACTAGAAAACACAAAGCAGAGATTCTTGTTGTATGCCACTGAAGCCCTGATGCTTTCTTACTTTTTCCTTTTTTATCTTGAGTATCAATTTCCTATTATCCATTTTTGTTCTGTTCTTTCCACTCCAAATATCATTTCTCCTAGGGAAAAAATATAGAAGCAAAGTGGGAGGTGAGAGGCATCATCTTCTCTCTATTCAATTATTTTTATTCCACTCATACTGTGTAGTGGCCCTATCCCTTCTTGAATCCTCCTCTTCTGCCCAATGTTTCATTAAAAAGCAAACCTTTTGACTAACTTTAACTTTCACTGCCAGACTCAACTTATTCTGAGTTTTAGCACTCTTGATACCATTCTTATGGGATTATACCACAATTTTGTATTTTCCTTCATTATTTGCCCTTGATTTCATCTTCTATTTATATATTTTTTAAGTGTAAATTGGTTGTTGGATTATCTGCATGTCGCTTTGGACAATTTCATCTCTTCCTTTTCCTTGGAATTATTTCTGTTTGTGTCTTTTCATTCTGGATGAATTCCTAGTCCCTTCTTGGATGATTTCTTCTGGAGAATTTTAGGCTATTGGAATCCTATTTATCCTTTCTCTGAACGTTTTAAAAACAGCTCTTCTAAAATCAGAGAGCAGTTTTCACAACTGTGATGGAGTGATCCCTGCTTCTCAAAGTTCCCATCATACCTTCTCTGGCTAGTGGGTGATTCTGTTGAAAAGAATAAAAAGTTCCCATAGTTGTTTCTTCAGCTTTTGAAGGATGAATTCTGACTACAAATTAAGATCTTAGCTCAAGTAAGAAATTTTTAATAGATATATGGAAAATAAGGGTTCTATATCACTACCCTTCCCTTCCCTTCCCTTCCTTTCCCTTCCCTTCCCTTCCCTTCCCTTCCCTTCTCTCCTCCTCTCCCTTTCACCTCCTCCTCTCCCTTTCACCTCCTCCTCCTCTTCCTCCTCCCTCTTCTTCCTCCTCCTCCTCCTCCCTCAGTCTCTTTGTCTCTGTATCTATGTGCTTCTGCCTCTGTTTCCCTCTCTCTCTCTCTCTCTCTCTCTCTGTTTTTCTCTCTGTGTCTCATTGTCTCTGTGTCTGTTTCCTGATGGCATGTGGTATATTTGAATGGTAATATTTAACTTCTTTTTTTCCTACACCAATTTTTATTTAATTTCCCTGCCCCCTATTTCCTCCAGATTGTTCTTGAATTTCCTTGGATGCCTATATCTTAATATATAAAGTACTACTCACTGTCCCCTCTTACATTTTTTGTATCTGCTTTCTTTAAAGTGAATTGTTCCAAAATATATTCATCATGACTCCTATTTATATAAGAGTTATGAGGAAAAAGTCATCTCTAGTGTTAGATTCTCAGCTTCATCTTGATTTTCATCCATACTTTGATATTCGTACATAGACATCACTTTGCCTTTGATTTCTTGGACTTTGCATCCTCTGACCTTCTGAATGTTTCTGTTTCTATTTTTCCTAGTTACTCATTAAGGTATCTAGCAATCTCCTTTGCTTTTTGTTTTGATATTTTCTTAAATTGATCAAGATTACAGAAAATGCATTTTCACCAGGGGCCTGCCATTCCCATATTTTATTCTACCTAGAAATGTGATTCTCAGATATCAGCTTTGCAAATCTACCTTTCTGTTTTCAAAGTGTTTGTGTTTGCCTTTAATGAATAGCAGTGATGATGTCATCTGTACCCCTAAAGTCTTCAGCTTCTTTTCCAAGGTTTCATCATCTTTAGCAATGCTTATGAGATTCCTTCCTACTTCAGCATTTGTGCTCCTGTGAATAGAAGTGGGGGGAAATGGGTAGCTAGGTCCCCTTTAGTAAGAATAATAAATCCCCTAAAATGGTTGCATTATTCAGATTCATACTACATATTTCTATTGGACTAAAACCAATGGCCAAAATAAATGGGAATTTATTTTGTTTGACAATGTATATTTGTGCAAGACTTTTGTTTTTATTTTTCCATTGTGGGGTAGGTAGGAGAGTGAAAAAATAATTATTAAATTAATAGTGATAAAATTTAATTTAACTTAAACAAGACAAAATGAGGTATCCAGATCATATAGTGACGGTGAGATATAAGGGATAAATAATGGCAAATGTTTTTTAAAAGCTCTCAAAATGTATTACTGGCATATTTAAATATTTAATCAAAAGATTAACGTTATTAACATTTTGCTCATCATGTTCTTAAGTCTAGAAATCAATAACACCATAAATGAAGCGTTGATTTATGGTATTTGCCAATTTTTGAGTATAAATGCTCACACTTAAAATTTAATAATCTTGTAAAAGCCAGTTAGAGTTGGCTTCAGCACACCCTTTGACAGATAGCTAGCCCAAGGGTTGTGCTGAATTTTTTTCTGACAGCGACTCTCATAGGATCTCTAATACTTAAGATAGTTGGTAGAGTATTTTTTTCAGTGTCTAGCACTTGAGGTGTCTCACAAGGGTGTTGATTTGTGGTTAAGATCATTAAGAGTGGCAGAACTTAGACTGCAACCCAGTTGTCCTAGATATAACTCCAGTGACCTAATTAACTGTACAATATTGGAAAATCAATTCACCACTCTTATTGCTTAAACAAACAAAAACACCTTATTTAAATTAGATGATATTTAAAGTCTGTTGACAAAATAATGGATTGATCAGGAAAGACCCAGACCAATTTGATGAGTTTCTTCTCCCCTTAGCAGGTCAACTTGATGAGGTCAAAAGATGTTGACTTTGCTGCAAGAATATGAAGGGCACCTTCCAGGGAAGTAAATTTGTTCTTTCATACCTTTCACATTGTGACTTAGGCGTTGTAGTTGCTTCATGATGATTGGTTGACTGACATCCAGGAGGATATACCCATATTGGAGGAGCTGTCCTTTCTATGGACTATAAAAGTAAATGTGAAAGGATTTGCCCTTTCCCTTGTCTTGTGTTTTCTCTTCCTTGGTCTTCCAGATTGTAGTATGAAGAGGTTGGAGGCAGGAAAATGGATTTTGCCTCTGATCTTTCCCCCTTTTTCCTAAGTAGAAAATGATAGTTTGTAAAAGAAGTATATGGCAAGATACCTTTGTTAGACAATATACTCTTATAGGGGAGTTCTTGGATTTCTAGTTCCTGTATGTCTTCCAACTTTGTATTACTTCTTCTCAGCACAAGTCAGTCTAGCAATACTGAGAATGAAGTTTTCCAGCCTTGGAGGTTACTTCATGGAAACTGGCAAGCTCTTGTGTTACAGGGTACAGTCCCACATGTTACCCCTACAACCTAAAACTGCAGCTGCCTTTTGGGAACTCAAACTTCACGTGTGAGAGCTAATTTTGGAAAGTAGCTCATGGGGGTACTGGTACATATTTAACCACCAGGTCTCCTTGGCAAGGGTAGGGGAAGAAGATGTAAGCATGCCACACTTTTAAGTTTAATCTACATTATTATTATTTTCTCCATCACTTTAATAAGTCTTGACAATCAGCATAAATTTAGCCATGATTTATAGAATTTGCTAATTTCCAAAATGTGAGTGTCCATACCGAATAATTAAACAATTGGTTCTGGTTGGAGCTGACTCCAGCATACTCCAGGGAAGGTTTTACTAATCATAGTATTATTATGATCATAGATTTAAATCTGGACAGGACCTTAGAAGTTATATAATTCATCTCTTTTACTTTATAGGAAACTAAAGAAGACCTAAACATGTTGAATGACTTGCTAAATTCACACACATAGTTATTAGCAGAATTGTGGTCCTTTGATTCCTAATCCAGCAAACTTTCTAATCTTCCATTCTTATCAAATGGGCAGTATTTAAAGAGTCTTAAGACTTCCTAAAATACTGTATTTACATTAGAGTAACACATTTTAAACATTCTGTTTTCCAGAGCTACCCATTTGACTTAATTAATTAATGACTTAATAGAACCTGATTTGTGCAAAATGCAGAAAACAGACTTTAATCTAGGGAGATAACTTCTTGCAGCTCCTTCTTCTCTCCTTCTTCATAATTAAATACCACCTAAGTCACAGCTGTTCATTTTACAATCAGCAAAAGCTCAGTGCTTTTTCTAAAATTTTTGGTTAGGTACCTGAATATTTCTAGCTGCCACCAAATTTAACTATCAGTCCTCTGGAAATAAAAGTGGAAACTGACTGTATTGTTGTCCAGAATTCATATACCATCTGTTTATCAAAGTTCTCCAAGATTATCATGCCATCATGTATAACCTGCCTTTCCATTCAGCTAAGATCCCAAGCCAAAGAATGAGATTGTGGAGGAATGAGAAACATTAAATTACTAGATTTTAGAAGCATAAAACTGTACATTCAGATGAATGAATTATGGATTAAACTGTCAGTTCAGTTCTCTGAATCATCCTTTTTACCATGGCTGGTCATGGGCCAGTGATGGTTTTTATTTTAATGTGGGGGATGAGCTAAATTTTTATGGGAGTGTCTTTTCCCTAGAAAAATGAATATAAAATGGAGAATAATTAGCAAGTAAAGCAAAACTCCCAACTGAAAGATTTGCACTTTGCAAATAAAGATGGTGAATGTGGTAGAATATATGTATATGTGAAACAGCAGTCTTTTTAAAAATTTGCCCAAGTCTCTCTCTCCTTCTTATGAATACGTTCATTCATTTCAGCATAACTTGTGTGTATGCCTGTTTCTCTGTATGCGTGTGTCTGAGTTCTGGAAAGCTACTCTGTACTGCCTCAGACCAACTGCATGCGGCAAATGTTGGAAGATGATTAAATTTGTGTGATTCCATTTATTATTCAGTAATGAAATACTGCAGTCCAAAGTGTGAAAACAAGAAATAAGAAGGAAGAAAACAAATAAACTATGAAACATATTTGATTCAACATAGAAACTATGTGAAATAACAAATAAGAGGCACTGAGACATTTTTTTTCATGAAATAAGAAATAAGAAAAAATGTTTCAGGCAAAGAAGTTCAGTAGTGTGCATATAAAGTTCTCTGTGCTAGACAGCAGACCAGTCTATACATACACACACATATACAATATATATTTTTATATATACATACATATCTACATATAGATTTTTATATAATTATACACACACACATATATATGTGAAATGTCTTTCGAAGGGTAGTCTAGAGCTCATGTTTAAAAACAACTATAATAAACTTATGCCCATTCACACTGATCTCTTCCTTCTGGAGAATTTCAATACAATATACTATTAACTTTTAGAAAGGAGAAAATTTTTATAAATCTTTTAAAATATTTTTGTGAACTATTTTATGGGCATGATTTCAAAGATCATTGTAATATGTAAATCAAGAAAATAAATTAAAATTATGTAAATATGACATTTTATGACTCAGGGGAATAGAATGGTATAATGGTTAGAAAATTGACTTAGAGGCTGATCAAGAAGTCACTCCTCTGACACTAGCTGTATGACTCTGGACATGTCACTTAACATTCTAATATTCTACCTTCTACAGCAACTGCAGCCTTCATTAGTAAAGGAAATTCCCTCACTGGGAATTTACTATGCCAATAAAGTCCAGACATGACTCTTTAGGCATAGGGTACTGTCAGTGAGGATACTCTCTTTGTAAATTTGATGTTTCAACAAGTCAATCAAGAAACATTATTAAGTATCCATGATGTTTCTAGGTATGGTGTTCAGTGCTGGTAGTACAAAGAAAGGGAGGAAAAGGCTTAAAATGTCTACGAGCTATCCAGTTTGAGACATCTAATAAGCAGTTGGAGATGTAAAACTAGAGATCAGGAGAAAGGATAGGACTAGAGAAGTAGATACAAGGTTTTTTTTTGAGGGGGGGAAGGCAAGGCAGTTGGGGTTAAGTAATTTGTCCAAGGTCACACAGCTAGTAAGTATAAAATGTCTGAGGCTGGATTTGAACTCAGGTCCTCTTTACTCCAGGACCCATGCTCTATTTACTGTGCCACCTACATGCCCTGGATCTGAGAATTATTGCCAAAAGAAGATAGTTTATCTTTGGAAAATAAGCAGGAAAGAGTAATGGAGAAGAGAAGAGGACCCAAAAGAGAGCCTTGGGAGATACCCACAATTAGTGTGCATGCAGGACCTAGGTGAAGATTCAGCAAAGGAGACTAAGAAGGAGCAGGCTTATATGTAGAAGAACAAGAGAGATCAGCATCATGAAAATATAGGGAATATCAGAGAGAATAGAGTGATTAACAGGATCTAAAGCAACAGACAGGTAAAGAAGGATGAAAATTAACAAAAGGCTATTAGATTTGGCAGTTAAGAGATCGTTGGTAATTTTGGGTAGTGCCATATCAAAATTCTATTTCCCTAACCCATGAAATGTCATGTTTATATAATTTTAATTTATTTTCTTGATTTATATATTACAATGATCTTTGAAATCAGACCCAGAAAATAGTTTGCAAGAATATTTTTTAAAAGATTTATAAAATTTTTCCCCTTTCTAAAAGTTAATATGAATGTCTAATGTATGAAGTCAAATTCAGATTGCAGAGGGCTTAGAGGGTATGTACACCAATTGTAGATATCCTCAAGGAGTTTAGTCACCTAAGTGAGGATGGATATAGAATGATAGCTAGTTTGAATGACCAGATCAAGTGAGAGGTTTGCTTTTTTTTATTTATTATAATGGAGACATTTTAAGAATTGCTGAAGCAGGTAATAGAATTGATGATATTAAAAATTAGTGAGAAAGTGGGGAAAATAGGGAATATTTTTTGGAGAAGACGGGATAGAAGGTTATCATTTGTGCATTATAGGGTTTAGCCTTGGCAAGAAGAAAGGCCTCTTTATGTAAGATGAAGTTCTTAGCTGAGAGAATGAAGGGAGGAAGAGGCATGGAATGTCTGCAAAGGAATGCAAAGGTTTGGAAATGCTTCTAAGGTAAGTGAGATAGTGAATTGATTAGGATATGTGAAAGGTTTGTCTGGCCACAGTGAGAACTCAAGGGACATCACATAATATACATTTCAGTGTACCCAGTCAGCACAATTTGATAATTTTTTGCTAACTTTATTCAGTAATATATAAGTAGGAAAAAAGTTAGGGGTTGGTGATTGGGGGGGTTACAAATAAAAGTCTAAGGCTAAGGCTGTAGAAATAAATCCATATGGGGACTGAAGGAGATTGTAGCCAGTGTAGGGGTGATGGACTGGGAAAGAAATGAGGGACCTCAAAATACCAGTAAGTGTTTCTGGACGAAGAAGCATAACACCCACCTTTCCTATTTCTACTATTTTGCAGAATAAAGATGCAAGGGCAAAGACCCAAAGGTTAAAAAATGGCTGAAATAATATCTCTTTCATAGGTCCTTGCAAAAAGGAACTCCTTTTATTGGAGTCCATATTCCTGAGCCCAGCAAGCCAATCATCTTAGGCCCCATCACTGAAATCCAGTTAAGGTCATCTTCTGTTAGTATCTCAAAATGAGATGCTATTGGTTATGTCCACTTTCTCCATGGAAATATTCTTTCCAGATCCCTGAAAATTAATCAGATTGATTAGGAAACTCAGCAGATTGATTGGGGAACTACCTTGATCAATCCAACTTACACTTAGCACAGTTCCTTATAAAGGATAAGAGTTTAAACTTAATACATCTTTATTGATGGAATCTATAAACTAAGAACTAGAGAATCTATATACTTTAAGCACTAAACTTTAAGCACAGTGAGAGGTTAGTGTCAACTGGAAGAGTTGCAGAAAATTTCAGTGAAGTGGTACTTCAGATGGTTCTTGAAGGAAAAGTAGGTTCTGCATAGAGAGAAAGGAAGCATAAGGACATTCCAGGTTGGGAAGAGGCATGTGAACAATGGCATAAAGGTAGGAATGAGTGTGATGTGCTTAGAGTATATTGAGGCCACAATTCTGATGGAGCAGAAGGGATGTGTTAGGAAAAAATTTTCAGTTTACATAGTAAAGAGATGGATCCAAATTATATAGGCCCTGAGTGCCAGACAGGAACTATATCTCACCATGGAGGTTAGCTAGTGAGTATAGTTAATTTAGTGAATACAGTTAATTTAGCTGATGATTCTTGTCCTAAAGACATCTTCCTGCAAGGGAAATGTTGGCAGAGTAAATTTTCCATGGAGTACTGAAATAGTCAAGTTTTAGAGCTTCCATGAGTGGAAAGAAATGGAGTCAGAAAAATAACACATAGACTCTTCCTACAGTGGAAAAGTGCCCTGCATATTTTTGGAAAGTTGTGCTTTGAGGCCTGCATACTGGAATTTTGCTGGTGTTTATATACCATGCTATTTTTTCAGTGGGGTCAAGAAAGGTAGATTTTTTCAGGATCCAAAAGCCCAAAGTGAATTATTTTATGATTCAGGAGCATTTGGGGTTCAGTCTCTCTCAATTACAGAAGACAAAGAAACAGTATAGAAAATGTCAGCACAGGGCAAGAGATGACAGTATCAACTTTCTCCACTCCTTTTCATCAGGGCTCTTCTAATTACCTCTGGGAATTTTGAATGAGATCTACTGTGGCAATAATTCTTTAAATAAAATTTGGGGTTATCGTGACTTCATTTTTTGAGTGTATACATTAAATCATAAGACAAATCACTTCATTTTCTCCTCCAAACCATGGAATCACTTGTCTTATTATATATATATAATTCTTTTCTCTGCCTCACCTCCATTCCCTAAGATATTTTATTTTACTGACACTGTGAAGCCTGGTCCTCTTCTTAGTAAAGTTCCCTTAAAGAGCTAAGTCTTAAAAGGCATCCTCTTGAGACAAGGTTACTTGGACAAAATGTTCCAATAGTGTTTCTATTTCTAATGAAAGCACAGATGCCTCTTGCCATCTTCAATTTCCTTTGAAAGTTACTTAATGCTGCTTCCTAAAGGCAAGCATTCATTTTGTTTTACTAAACTGGATGGAGAAGTTTATTCAAACTGCAGAGAAGGAACTATTTTGGGTTTGTTTGTTTTGGTTTGTTTTGTTTGATTTTGTTGGAGTAGAGAACTGGGGAAGAAACCTCTACTTTTAACATTGACCTGACACCTGTTCTGCAGTTGATAATCTAAGAATTACCTGGGCATGGAGAGACTAAATGATTTACCCAGAATCACACAACCAGTATATCTCAGTCAGAGGTTTTGAATGTAATTCCAAGACTGGTTGACTACCCCATCTACTTTGCTGCCTCTCAACCATCTAAGTGGTTTAATAGAATTTAAAGGTTTGGCTGTTGCTGACATATAGGAAAAATGTCAACAGTAAAGAGTGAATTATATTCAAATGCTATATATTAATGGTATACTTTCTTGGGGAAGCAACATAGCATTATTTACAGAGGACAGGCTTTGATATAAGGAAGAACAAATCCAAGTCACATTCCAGATACATACTACCTTTGTGACCCTTGGCAACTCATTTAATCTTTCTATGTTCCAAGTAATTGTTTAAGATTATAAATTACAAGTGTCTTGCCAATATGTGTTACTGAAGGGAGTTTAAAAACTGGAAATTTTCATGCTGATGAAATCACAGTTCTGGACCATAATAAATGAACAAAAATCCCCAATTATACCTGGGTATAAATCCCATATTTAAAAAGACAGAAAACTACTTAGTTTATGGGAAGTCTATTCCATTTTTACACACAACTTACTGATTTTTATTATTAAAAATGAGGAGTCATTACTTCCAGCATATCCCTGTTTCCATCTTACCCCTTTTCGTGATTACAGTTTATCACACTGCTTTATATATCTTCTCGTGTTATTAGAAAAAACACATAATTCAATGAAAATTAACCCATAATCTTTAGTTTGATCATTTATTCAAGAGTATATTCTAGGTTATTTAGTTTGCTTCACAGAAATGGAATTGCTAAAGTCAAGCAAATTAGATTGCCATAATGGTGCAGTGGAAAGACTAATGGATTTAGATATAGGTTTGAATCCTGAGTCTGCTATTCACTACCTGAGTGACCTTGGGTAAGTCTGTTCATCATTCTGGACATTAGTTGTTCAATCTGCAACATGAGGAGATTGTACTAATCTCCTAAAGTCCTTTTGAGTTCTCTATCTATAAACCTTTAAACTTTATAAGTTTGATATCAATAATTATAATCAAGAAACATATCAGTAACCTGCTATTTGTTTTTTTTCTCTGAGCACTGTATAATTCTCTGTATAATGTTCCATCTCCCACCCAAAAAGCATAGGTATATCCCAAGACTCTATATTGCACCCCTTTTTTTCTTTCTATAAATTCATGATCCCACTCTCATAGCAGTTTTTCCAAATACTTTATGCTTCTTCAAGCCTCCCATAACTTCCTATTTTAATGGTAAAGGGATTTGAAGATCTTCCATGTCCCTTGTATTGGCAAGCTAACAGGTACTTAGCACTTAGTTTCAAGTTCATAATTGTGTCAAGCATTGAGACCCAGAACTCACAAATACCACAGGATGAACTTGCTGATGTAATAGGAAGGAGTGTGGCAGGGAGAAGCTAATACCACATCTAAAAAGAGGCCCAGGCTTGAGAGGGAAAGTATTTTTTAAAGCAGAACTTGTAGTGGCAGAACTTCTGAGAGCCAGATTTTTCTGCTGAGGACTTCCAAGACCCAGCCAGAACTTCTTCCAAGAACTGCTGGGAGTGAGCAGCATGAACGTTGAGCAGCTACCATCAGTGAAGAGAGGAGGATCTTTGCCTAAAGGACCCCGGTTTGTTTTGAAGGCTTGGGAATTTGGATATTTGTTGCATTGACCATAAGCACCAACTTCGTGGTTATTATAATGTCTTTGACCTTCTGGTTTGGGGACTCACTTTTCTGGTATTTGAATAAAGGCTTTGGTTCTGTCCTCCACGTGGAGAGCCTGTTACATTTTGTGATTAACAACTATACCAGCATATTCATAGTCACTGTGGGCATTGTGAATATTGCATTGGTATTACATCTATCTACTCAGCTGAATATCACCTTGTATTTCACTGAAAAAATTAGTTAATTGACTAAGATCTCTTTGTTTCTCCCCATCTTACTTCACTCAAATACTTTACTACGTTATCTTCTTCATAAAGAGGTGGTCTTTCTTCTTGCCAAGGCAAATCCCTCTACATGCTGTCATCATAATTTTTTAAATATCTGGAGTTTTTGACACTGTGAATCACTCTCTTTTCTTTAATAATTTTTTCTTTATAGCTTTAATAACAATGCTCTCTTGGTTCTTTTACTACCTACCTTTACCTATCTACCTGAATGTCATTGTCCTCCAAGACTCTGTTCTTTTTAAGTCCTTTCTTCTCTTTGTCATCTCATCAGCTAGCATGGATTGAATCATCTTTTCTATGCTCATGTTTTTCAAATAGAATTATCCAGCTCTAACCTCTCTCTTGAGTTCCAGTTTTATGTCTCCAATTACCTATTTAGTATCTAAAACTAGATGTCCTGCAGACATCTTAAACTAACATATCTGAAAGTGAACTCATTATTTCCCTTTCCCTCAAGACATCCCATCTTCTTAGATTTCCTCTAGCTTTTGAGGGCACCATTATCCTCTCAGTGACCCAGGCTCACAATCTAAATATCATCTTTGAATTATGACTCTTTTCCCAAATCCAATCATTTGCCAAGTACTGTTATCCTGATTTAGGTCCTCATTGCATCATAACTGAATTACTGCAATAAACTTCCAGATTTTTCCCCTTCCTCAAGTATATCTGCACTCCATTCCAACTTCCACTCAGCCTTCAAAAGTGATCTTTCTAAAGTATGATACTGTCCATGTCATAAAGTATGATACCATCCATGTCACATACGCCCCATTCAATATGCTCTAGGGCAGTGATTCTCAACCTTCCTAATGCCTCGACCCTTTAATACTCATATGTTGGTGTGTCTGCGTGTGGGCGGACCCTCCTAGAGACCGATAGAGGAGCATGGTGTCTCCATTCCTAAGACCATTGAAAATATGTGTTTTCCAGTGGTCTTATGTGAACCCTGTGACCCCTGTGAAAGGGTCGTTTGACCTCCAAAGGGGTTGTGACCCACAGGTTGAGAACTGCTGCTCTAGGGGATCCTTTTAAACTCCAGAATCAAATGAAAAATAGTTTATTTGGCTTCTAAAGCTCTCCATAAACTGGATTCTTCCTACATTTCCAGTATTCTTTTTAAAAATAATATTTTATTTCCCCTCTATTACATGCAAAAAGAATTTTAACATTTTTAAAAAGCTTTGAACTCCAAATTCTATCCCTCTCTTCCTTCCTTCCCCCTTCACTGAGATGCTAAGCAATCTGATGTAGGTTTTACATGTGCAATTATGTAAGACATTTCTATATTGGTAATTTTATGCAAGAATATTCACACAGAAGAAAAAATCCAGAAAGAAAAGAAAGGAAGGAAGGAAGGAAGGAAGGAAGGAAGGAAGGAAGGAAGGAAGGAGAAAAGGAGAGAGAAAGAGAAAGAAAAAGAAAGAAAGGAAGGAAGGAAGAAAGAAAGAAAGAAAGAAAGAAAGAAAGAAAGAAAGAAAGAAAGAAAGAAAGAAAAAGAAAGTTTTCCTTCAGTTTATATTTTCAACATCAGTTCTTTCTCTGGAGGCAGATAGCATTTTTCATCATAAGTCCTTTGGTATTGTCATATTGCTGAGAATATCTAAATTATTCACAATTCTTCATTGTGCAATATTGCTGTTACTACGTACAATGTTTTCATGGTTCTGTTCACTTCACTTCATGTCAGTTCATATAAGTCTTTCCAAGTTTTTCTAAAATCCTCCTGCTTGTCGCTTCTTATAGCATGATAATATTCCATTACAACCATATGCCATAGCTTGTTTAACTATTCCCCAATTGATGGGTGTACCCTTAATTTCCAATTCTTAGCCTTCACACAAGAGTTGCTATAAATATTTTTTGTACAAATAAGTCCTTTTCCCCTTTATATGTCTTTGGGATACAGATCCAACAGTGGTATTGCTGGATCAAAGGGCATGAACAGTTTTATAGCCGTTTGTAAATAGTTCCAAATTTCTCTCTGGAATGGTGGAATAAGTTTACAACTCCACCAGTGGCACACATTTAGCGTCCTAGTTTTCCCACATTCCCTCCTGCATCCAAAATTTTCCCTTTTTTTGTTATATCAGCCAATCTAACAGGTATAAGGTAGTACCTTAAAGTATTTTTAAATTTACATTTCTCTAATCAATAGAGATTTAGATCATTTTAAATGACTATAGATAGCTTTGATTTCTCTGTCTGAAAACTGCCTGTTCATATTCTTTAACCATTTATCAATTGGGGAATGATTTGTGGTTTTATAAATTTGATTCAGTTCTGTATATATTTGAAAACTGAAGACTTTCTCAGAGATCCTTGGTGTAAATCCCACCCCTCCAATTTTCTGCTTTCCTTCTAATTTTGATTGCATTGATTTTGTTTGTATAAAACCTTTTACATTTTATATAATCAATAGTATTCATTTAGCATTTCATAATGCTCATCTTGTTTGGTTCTAAATTCTTTCCTTGTTCAGACAGCAGAACTATTTCATGCTCTGGTATCACTCTTTATGTGTAAATCAAATGCCCATTTTGACCTTGTCTTTGTATAGGGTGTGAGATATTGGTCTATACCTCATTTCTGCTATATTATTTTCTAGTTTTCCTGGGAGTTTTTGTCAAATAATGAATTCTTGTGTCAAAAGTTTGGATCTTTAGGTTTATCAAACACTGGATTGCTATGGTGTTTCATGTTTTATTAGCACTTTTGTTTTTTACATGTCAGTCAGTTTTTTTAATAGTGCCCAACTTCCCATAAGACATTGAATCTGTCAGTTTGTCCAGTTATTAATCAATTAACATGTGCCCATTTTGTTTCCAGTTTTTTGTTTTGTTTTGTTTTGTTTTATCTACCCAAGTATTGCTATGGCTCTCTTATAATATATAGAATATTTGTTTATGTAATTAGCCTCTTTAAACTATGTGATAGGTAATGTCATCATAGACACAAAGTGTATGAATAGCATAGTGACTTTTCGTTCATAATTTCTAATGATTTTTCATATTTTTAAAAAACCAATTCAATTGGGGAATGACTTGTGTTTTTATAAATTTGACTCCATTTTCTATGTATTCGGGAAATGAGGCCTTTATCAGAGATACTTGTTGCAAAATTTTCCCTATGATTTCCACTTTTGTTATATGAAAATTGTTTTTTTTAATATTCTTTCACCATTTACCTACTGAAGAACGAATGTCAATGTTGTATACTTTTATTAGTTTTGTTTATTACTTTGCTCTTAGACTTATCTGCAGAATCTTCCTAAGATAATTAAAATGGATTGTTTTAGGAAGATTCTGAAAATCACCTGGCAGGATAAGTTACCATACACTGAGATCCTGTCTTGAACTAAAGTGCCAAGCATTCAAGTCCTACTTCAAAGTGCAACTCAAATGCACTGGCCGTGTTGTACGAATGCGAAATGTACACTTGCCAAAAAAAACTGTCTTATGGAGAACTCAACAAAGAGCAAGTGCTCACATGGTGGTCAGAAGTGATACAAGGACAATTTCTATTAAGAACTTGGGACTTGATGGAGTGACAGAGGAGACACTGACACAAAACCACTCCGCATGGTGTAAAAGGTGCTGCACTCTATAAGCAAAGCAGAACTGAAATAGCTCAAAAGAAACACGAGATACACAAATTTAGAGAATCCGTCCTAAATTTTCACATGGACTATTTGTGCCCAATCTGTGGTAGAACATTCCAAACTCATATTGATCTGATCAGTCACCATTGGTCACAGTGTAACGTGATTCTAGTATAGTGATGTCATTTTGGTCCTCTAAGAGAATGGAAAAAAAAAACAACCAACCACCAACCAACCATTAGACTTTTATAATAATATATTTACTTATAATCATATATTAAATATTTTAACCTCCTGTGACAATTTCTCTTCTTATTATAGTTGAAGTTTAAAAAATATTACACAATTGAGATTGTCTATTTAATGTTTTATAATCCCTGAGTCACATGCTTAAGAATTCTATTCCTACCCATAGTTATGAAAGGAATATGAAACCTACAAAACCTATAGTTTTTTCTTCATTTTTTAATAGTGTGCCTTTTTATGCTTAGATTGATTATACATCATTTTGGAGCTATTGTAGTATATGGTATTAGTATAAGCTTATTTTTTGCTGAGATGGTTTCAAGATTCTAGGAGTTCTTATGACAGATCATTTTTTCCCTGGTCGTTTGTGTACTTGACTTTTTTCATACATTGAACTGCTATATTAATTTTCATTTGAGCCTTGTTTATTTAGCATCTAGTATGACCTGTTATTGATGAAGACATATTGGTTCTTTTCAGTCATCAATTCCTTTATAAGCTAATCACAAACTGTTACCCTATTCATACACTGACAATTTTTTTCCAGGAATCAAAGGCAATCTTACTGACCTATGTTTTGAAGACTTCATTTGTATATATTTTGGGATAATAATTATGACATGCTAGTTCTTTAATCTCATTCTCTAGTCATAGGAAGATCCTAAGTTTTATTTGACTAACATTATAAAAGTTTTCCTATGCATGGCAGTTGCTTGAAAATGTTAAGATAATATCTTGAAAAAAAACCCTGTCATTTGCTTATTTAGGCAATTGACTATAATTCTGTCCTCTGGACTTGTATAGATAGGATTCAATGTAAGAGGCAGATTTTTAAAAGTACCATGGCCACATTGGACACTAAAATTATTTATAAAGACAGGTCACTGTTTAGAGGAAGAAAACTATGGGAGCTTATTATGCCCCCATCCTTTAATATGACTTATGCCTAGGCTTTTTCAAATATGTAACTAAGGATCCTCAGATCCCATCCATGTTACTCAAGACAATATATGTATGTATTGAAGCAGGAGAGTGTTTATTTCACCTCCTTCACTCTTGTGAAAACAAAAAAACTTAAGAGCTCAGTAACAATAGAGAAAATATGTAATAAAGTCATAATAATAATAGTAGCTAACATTTATATAGTACCTACTAGGTGCTGGGCATTATGCCAAATGCATTATAATTATTAGCTCATTTGATGCTCACAAAAACTCTGGGAGTTAGATGCTATTACTATCCCTGTTTTACAGTTGAGGAAACCAGAGTAAACAAAAGTTAAATGACTAGTTCAGGTATAAAGCCATATATGAGCAGCTTTCCAGAGGACTGTTGCTATGAATAGCTTTCAAGGTTCTGATTACATAGTATAGCAAACTATTTATTCAATAACAAATCAGAGCAAAACATTTACAGAAACTAAAGATACAGCATTCACAATGTTACAACTTATCACAGAAAATCAAAATACAGCATTCACCATGTCACGACTCAAGAGCTTATCACTAAAATTGCCACAAAGTTTTCACCAAAATAGTTACATAGTTTTGAACAAAGTACAATCATTTAATAACCCAATCATTTAGTAACTCAATCATTCAATCATCCTTAAGGAGCCTCCTTAAGGGACACAAAGTACAAAAGGTCAAAGTCCACCACCCATGGGACACAGTAAGTTACAAATCAGTCACTATTAAGTCACCAATCACTACTCAGTCATCAGTTACTACTCAGTACCCTCTTACTGGGTAGTGGAAAATACACAGGCCACCCACCCCTCAGTCACAAGTAAGTTACAATTTCATCAGCCACTACTCAGTGACCACGTAGAGATCTTTTCATCTTGACTTGAGGCAGGTAGCTCCTACCTGAACCCACCAAACTGTCACCTGGGTTTATAGGCATACAGCTCCTAGTTCCTTGTCCAGCTCTCTGTGCAGTTCCTGCTCCACATTAAGACCCACAGTATTAAGTCCATCTCAAATGCTTCAGTCTCTGTTCCTGGGAAGACAAAACTTAACAGAGCCACAGAGAAAGAAAGTACCAAGACCATAGTCATGCTTCCTCTGGCAGCTCCAGCTGGCCCTTGGAAGTCTTCAGCAGCTTTGTTATCAAAATCAAAATCACTTTCTCCCATTCTCAAAAGCAAAATCACTTTCTCCACATTCCAGTCCAGCAGCAGCAGCCCAGCCTTCAGACGCTTGCTGAAAAAAACTCTTTCTCTCTCTGTCAGTAGCTGCTCTGCCTCCAGATGCTTGTCCCAAGAAGTTCTGACTTTTCCACCTAGTGTTTTTCCTGATATACAGCATTGCTTCTTCCTGTTCAGCCCCTTCCTGTTTCATCAGTAACGGGTTTATACCTTCCATTTCTTTAACAGAGGCTTAATTGGAAACTAGGTGCTAAGTAATTCTCAGCTTAGCAATACAAAGGGATCTTCAGATTTCCTTACTATTACATCAGGGCCACCCAGCTAGTCAGTGTTTCTGAGGCTGGTTTTGGATTCAGGACTTCTTTACTCTAGGCTGAACTATCTATCCATTACACCACATTGTTGTTATTCAGTCATTTCAGTTGTATTTTCTTGACAAAGGTACTGGAGTGGTTTGCAATTTCTTTCTCTATCTCATTTTACAAATGAGGAACTGAGGCAAGCAAGGTTAAATGACTTGCAAAGGGTGACACAGCTAGCAAATGTCTGAGGCCAGATTTGAATTCAGGAAGATGAGTTTTCCTGACTCCAGACCTGGCGCTTTATGCACTGTGCCACCTGGTTGCCCTTTTGCACCACCTAGCTGACCCTAAAACATACAGAACTTATGATACCTACACACAATTAACGCAATCCTTTTCTGCCTCTGATGAGGCCTACTTTGCATAGGGAAGCATAAAATTAATCCCTCCATCCTGCATATTTATTTTACTTTGCAAGAGAAATTGCCTTTGAGTTGTTAGCACAGCCTTCGTTCTACATTCTGGTTAGTCTTATATTCTATAGAAAGGCCTAGGCTCAAAATCATAGCACCATGTTGTCATTTTTGTGATGTGAACTCAAAGGGAAATGAACTTGGGGATTCCAAGTTTCCCCCCACAGAATTCTCACTTTCCCCATACAGAATGCTATACAAGCATTCTAGAATAATTATCCTGGTTCAGACATAACTCAGTTCATTCTACTGATTCAGGTTTGGGTTTAGAAGGCAATGAGATGATTGTCTACCATTAAATGCAATAAAATGACTTCATTAATAAAAATAATATAATTCCTAAGATTATAAAGTTGGTAATTCAGATAAAACTTCTACTGCCTTTTGCCTCCTCATTCACCATGACAAACTGCTATGCTAGGCTAGAAAGGCAATCACATTCCACTAAACCTCTGACACTTCCCCTATAGGCTAGGCCTTTTATGCCTCAGGCAGCAAAGAAACCAAAATAAAGATGATCCACAGAGTGATTTCCCTTTCTCTTTAAAGGGAAGCTGGTCTAGCCTATAAAACAAGAAATGGATCTCACTTTTACCACACATGGTACTAATCCGAGTCCTCCTACTTCCTTTAAAGAAAAAAAACACACTTAGGGCTGTTAAACAGGAAATAAGCCCTTTGTACTATAGTTACAACATCTCAATAATTTATGGTTACAATGATATGAAATTCACAAGTTCTTGTTCCTCCATATTAGGCTATATTTGCCATTCCTCCAGCTTTAGCAGTCATGTTCATGTATTTCTTTTCTCTGCTACAGACTAGCTCTTCCTAGGAAATCAATTATAGTAAAGGAGATTCCAGATTCTCTAATTTGAAATTACTAGAGAAAATATTCCCAATGTGAGTGCTGACCAGAAAATAATTCTACTTTGACTAAAATGTTAGATTATGGTATTGGGCACTGTGTTGACTCTATGAAGAATTTCCCATTTTCTGATGGAAGGTTGCATTCTGGAATTATAATTTTGGGGGTTTGTAGAGAGGGAAAGCCTAGGTTAAAACTTCCATCATTTAGATCATATAGGTCCCCGAGAGAGAGATAGAGAGAGAGAGACAGAGAGACAGAGAGAGACAGAGAGACAGAGACAGAGACAGAGAGACAGAAAGACAGAGAGACAGAGGGAAAGAGAGAATAGACCTTCATCATTACTGTCTTTTGTGTCAAGAGATTGCCATCTCTGGGGTACTTGAGTGACTTCTTATTCAATCAACCAATCAATGAATTTTTAGTAGTTTGTTACTGTATCAGGTGTAGATACTACAAATACAAAAATGAGACATTCCCTTTCTCTAGGAGTTCACATTCTACTTAGGGAATTTTGACTTGTTCATAAGTAAGTAAATTTAAGATACGTGTATAGTATATACAAAGTCATGGGATGGGCTGGAACTGCCTTTCAAGAAAGGTCACTTGAAAGAAGAGGTGCATAAGCTAAACCTTGTCAGTAGTTGAGGTTCCAAGATGAAGAAGAAAAAGAATTCAGGTATGTAAGATAGTTTGTGCAAAGACATAAAGATAGGAGATGGAATGTTGTTTATGAGGTAGAACAAGTAAATCAGTTTTGCTTCTAATTTAGAGTGTTTATTTACACAGTAATAAGATATGAAAAACTGGAATAATATTTAAAAGGCATCAAATGATGGAAAATCCATAGTTTTACTCTGGCAGATGTTAGAAATTATTGGAGATTCTTTTCATATATGTTTCTTTTTTTTTTTAGTTAAAAGAAATCTAACCTTCTCTTCTTCCCACCTTACTCCCTACCCCATGTACCATTGAAAAAGAAAGACAGTACAATTGTAATAAATGTGAATAGAGAAGCAAAATAAATTCCACCATAGGTCATGTCCAAATAAGTAGATATCTCAAACTTCACCCTATATCCATCACCTCAGGAGGTAGGCAGCATGTTTCTTCCTCAGTCCACTGGAATTGTGGTAGATCATTACATTAATCAGTTTTTAAGACTTCCAAAATTGTTTTTCTTTACAAAGTTGCTATTATGGTATACTTTGTTCTTCTACTCATTTGACTGCATCAGTTCATACAAATCTTCCCATATTTCTTTGAAACCAACCCTTTCATCTTAGAGCACAATAGTACTCTAGTACCATGATTTGTGCAGCCATTCCTTCTTAGTTTCTAGTTCTTTACAACCACAAAAAGAGTTACTATGTGTGTATATATGTGTGTCTGTATATGTATATGTTACGTATGGGTCTTCTTCATATTATCTTCTATCTCTTTGGGACATAATCTTAATAGTGGTATTTCTGGATCAAAAGGTATGTACAGTTTAGTAATTTGGGGGTATTAGTTCCAAAATACTTTCCAAAATGGCTGGATCAGATGAAAGCTCCACTAATAGTACTTTATTGAACCTGTTTTCTGCAGTCCCTCCAACAATTGTCATTTCCAATTTTTGTTAACTTTGCCAAACAGATGGGTTTGAGGTAGAATCTTAAAGAGCATTTATTTGCACTTCTCCACTTAATAGTGATTTGGAACATTATTTTCTCATGGCTATTCATGGCTTGCTTGGATTTCTTTGCCTGAAAACTGCCTCTTCATGTCCCTTAAACATTTATCAATTGGGGTTTACTCTTATTTTTATAAATTTGAATTCATTTTCTACATATATTAGAAGTAAACTCTTAATCAGAGAAACTCATTCCATAGATTTCCTCCCAGTCTACTGCTTCTGTTTTAACTTTTGCTTCATTAATTTTGTTTGTATAAAAGTTTTTTTATTGATTAAAATGCTTCCTTTTCATGTCTAATTTTTTTTCTCTTTTGGTTATGAACATTTATCTTATCCATAATTTTAAAAATGCATCATTTATTTCCTTTTTAATTTTTTTATGATACTACCCTTTAAATCTAAGTCATGGAGTTTATCTTGGAGATGATAGTCAATACCTAGTTTCTGTCAGACTGCTTTCCAGTTTTTTTTCTAGTGGTTTTTGTGAAATAGTAGATTCTAACCTCAAAAGCTAGAATCTTTGGCTTTTTCAAAAACTGTTTTATCTTGTTTAGTTTGTTTTTGTATATTAAGGACCTAATTCATTCCACAGATCAATTTTCTCTACTTCTTAACTAGTAACAATAATTTTTGATGATTATCAACTTGAAATGTAGTTTGAGATCTGCTGTTTTGCAGCCTGCATTCTTCCTATTTTTTTCTCCCTTGAGTTTGTTAACCTTTGCTTTTCCAGAATAATTTCATTACTTTTTCTTGTTCTACAAAGTAATCCTTTGGAAATTTGATTGTTTTGGCACTGGAAAATGCGAATTACTATAAGTAGCATTGCCATTTTAAATTTTTATTGGCTCAGCCTACCCACAAACAATTAATGTTTCTTCAATTATTTAGGCCTATCTTGTGTAACAAGAGTTTTGTATATTTCTGTAGTTTCTTTGTGTGTCTTGGCAGGCAAGACTTGGCACATATTTTATAATCTTCTGCAGTAATTTTAAGTGGAATTTATCTTTCATTGTCTTCTACCTTGTGGATTTATTTTATATCTTTCAACATTTTCTGAAATTAGTACATTTTTAGTTGATCTCTAAGGTTTTCTCACCACACTTAGGATATAGGTGGCACAATGGATAGAACACTAGTCCTGGAGTCAAGAAGACCTGAATTCGGATTCAGTCTCAGATACTTACTATTTTAGACACCATAAGCAAATCACTTAACCTTTATTTCTCTTACTTTTCTAATCTGTAAAATGGGGATAATAACACTTACCTCCCAAGGTAGTTGTGAAAATCTAAGGAGATGATAATTTTAAAGTATTTAGTACAGTACTTTACACATAGACAGCATTTTATAAATGTTTCCATCAGCATCATCATTCCTATTACAATATCATATTATCTTTAAAAAGTGATACTTTTTTCCACTTTCTTGTTCAGTTGTTTTTGGTCATGTTCAATTCTTCATGACCCCATTTGGGGTTTATTTTGGCAAAGATACTGGAGTGGTTTACCATTTCCTTCTCTAGCTCATTTTACAGATGAGGAAACTGAGACAAACAGAACTGAATGATTTGCCCAGGGTCACACAGCTGGTAAGTGTCTGAGGCAGATTTGAATTCAGGAAGATGAGTCTTCCTAACTCCAATCTAGGCACTCTATTTACTGTGCTACCTAGTTTACTCCTGTTTCCACTTTGCCTATGCTTATGCCAGTAATGTTTTCTCCCCAACCCATCCCTCAAATTAACACTTGTGGATATATCCCCCTCTCCCTCCCATTATATTGGAAAAGCCTCTAGTTGTCCCTATTTTATCAAATGTTGGCTCTTGTTTTGAGATTCTATTTATCAACAAAAGAAAGATTCATTAATTTCTCTATTTTCTAGGGCTTTAATAGGAATGAGTGCTATAAGCATTTTCTTTATTGATAACATCATACTTTTTGTTGTTCATGTTATTAATATATACTATTATGTTAATAATTTCCCCATATTTGAATCAATCCTACATTTTCCATATAAATCTAATCTGATCATTGTCTATAATCCTTGTTATATATTGCGATAGTTATCTCCTAGATAAAATTTTATTTAAAGAATTTTCACCAATATTCATTAGGGATACTGGTCTATAGTTTTCATTATCTGTTGTTGATTCTCACTAGTATAGTTATCAAAACAGTATGTATGTCATAGAAAAAATTTGGTAGGAACTCTTTCTATTTTTTAAGAAGCTTCTGTAATATTAAAATTAATTATACTGGAAGTCTTTAATAGAATCTCTTGCCATTCCCATCTGTTCCCATATTTTTTTCTCTTTTGGGAGCTCATGCAAGAATTGTTCAGTTTCTTTTTGTGATACTGGGTTATTTAAGTCTTTTTCATGTTCTGTTAATGTGGGGATTATACATACTCTGTGTGTGTGTGTGTGTGTGTATGTATGTTCAGGCACCTTTTCTATTCCCTTTCTTACACCAGAGGATCCTATGCTTTTTAGCAAGATGTTTTCAGTCATGTTGTCAAATGCCTTCAGGGAGGATGAACATGACATCAAGGTCAGCTGATAGCAAATTCTTTGGCTTGAAAAGGCTACAAGACCAAAGTGGAAAGAGTATTGGTGTATGATTTTCTGTTTGCAGAAGATTGTGCACTCAATGCAACCTCTGAACCTGAGATGTAGCAAAGTATGGATCGATGTTCTGCTGCTTATGCTAATTTTGGCCTAATAATTAACATCAAGAAAATACAGATGCTCCATCAGCCACCACCACACCATACGTATGTGGAATCATTGGTCACAGCAAATGGAGATGGGTAAATTCACTAACCTTGGTAGTGTACTTTCTAGGTATGTACGCATTGCTAATGAGGTTGACCTATGCATTGCCAGAGCTAGCTCAGCTTTCGGGAGGCTCCCAAGGAAAATGTGGGAGAGAAGAGGTATTGGACTGCCTACCAAAATGAAGGTATACAGAACCATTTTGCAGACCTCATTGTTGTATGCCTGTGAAACCTGGACAGTCTACCATGCCAGGAAACTGAATCACTTCTGTTTGAATTATTTTGGGAAGGTTCTGAAGATCACCTGGCAGGATAAGATACTGGACACTGAGGTCCTTTCTCAAACTAAACTGCCAAGCATTCAAAGGCTGTTTCAGACAGCTCAACTCCAATGGAGTGATTACATTGTTCAGATGCAAAACATATACTTGCCAAAAAGACTATTTTATGGAGAACTGACATAGGG
>CM053593.1:337819884-337861391 GCA_028646575.1 Pseudocheirus occidentalis | reverse complement strand
TTTTTATCCATAAAAAAGGATTCTAGAGTTTTTTGGGTATTTTTATTTTGCCTTCTTTTCCTCATGTTGGCCAGTCAATTAATTGGTTGGTTTTTTTTTTAGGTCTGTGAAACTCTACTTCTGGGGGGGGAAGCTCTGTTCCAAATTGCTGGGGTTTTCCTAACTGCCGGAGCTATTAGGGGGTTGTTGCAAGTCTCCCCAGCTTTGGTTTGCTGAAAGTGCACCCCAGGACCACCACCTAAGACCATGATCCAGATCCAGGGCACTCAACGCAAGAGTACTTGTCCTTGATCAACTGATTCAGCCCCCCTGGGGAGTCCGCAGGCCAGGGGCTCTGAAGCAGCCTGGTGGGCTGGTTCCAGCAGTTCCCTTCCCCCACTGCTTCCTTGCCCTGGGGGCAGAATGGCCGAACTGCTTTTACCACTCCCAAATTGATTTTCAAAGTTTAGCTTTCATTAACCTACTCTGAGGCTTTAAAGATACCCTTAGGCAGGTGCTTTAGATTTTCTCTGAAGTAGACTCACGCTGTGGTTTGGGAGGCTCCTTGTGGCAGCGGCTGCGGCTGCGGTTTTGGGCTGGCTGGGTCTCTGTTCCGCTGCAGTGCACTACGCCTCTCCTGTCCCTGTTCCTCACACCTTTGCAGATGTGGAGGTGCTGGAGGCTGTAGAACCTCTGCAGGCTGGCTGCGGTGCCGTTTGGTTCAGCTTATCTGGGCTCCTTCCCACCGTCCCATGCCTGGTGCGGTTTTGGCTTCAGGCTGTTTCAGTCTGCTCCCGGCGCCTGGAAGAGCCCCTGCTGCCAAGCTGTCTTCAGGGAGAGATGGTTCTCTGTATTTTTGTGAGTCTGAGACTCCTTGACTTTATCTGGGCTCATAATTTAATGGATGTTTAGGGTGGCGGTGTGGGAGCTGTGGGACCTTGCTGCTTCTACGCTGCCATCTTGGCTCTGCCCCCAGTAATTCTGTTATAATGTATTTATATCCTTATAAGAGAGTTGTTCAACTGATGTTGCTTATGGCTGTTAATGTATATAGAATTTGGCTAATGCTGTTCCTTACCTATAGCTGATTGCCAAACATTATTGATGTTATTTTCGTATCTCTCACTACCATTCCTTCTTACCATTTACATCCTTTCTTTCATTCCTTTTTGTTCAAGTCTTCTTTTACAAACTAAGATGGAAATGTTTTACATGATTGCACATATGTAACCTATATGAGATTGCTTACCATCTCAGGAAGGGAAGAAGATGAGGATAGAATTTGGAACTGAAAACTTAAAGAAATGTTAAAAATTGTTTCAACATGTAATTGGGGACAAAACAAAGTGTTATTTTAAAAATTTACCCTCCCACATAGTTAACATGCTGATGGGTTTATGAGGAGGCCCAGTTATTTGCATATACCATGTGAAAGCATCAGGGGAGTCAGAAGAGATCAGTTTCCACCCTGAAGGGTGCGGAAGTGAACTTTGACCTTGAGGAGGGAATTTTTTTCCCCACTGCAATTCATGCTGTCTGGGTCTACTGTTGATTAATATTACCACACTTTTCCAAATCTCTTAAACAGCTCGCTTGACTATGATATAATCTTGAAGTCATTGTTAATAACTGGATTGAAAAAGAGAGAATTTCCAGAAGGATGGGCTGAACTAGTGCAGAATGTGTTGAATTGCAACCCCAAGTTTAGCTTTTGGAAATTACAAGAAGACAGCATAGACATGACATAAACTTTTAAGAAACCTGTTCTATTTGGTGATTTTTTTATTGAATGCTATCCTGCAGCACTGGAATATATTTCTTGAGACTTTATCTCCTCATTCAAATCTTCCTGCAGACTCTCCACAAATTACTTTTCATGTAGTTTTGGGTGTATCTGCTATATTCCCCATTGGATTCAAGCTCTCTTTTGGGGGATTGGAAGGACTGTGGTTCTACTTTTTTTGTGTTATTGGCATCTAGCACAATGTCAGTGCTTAATAATTCTGTTGAGTTAAATGAAATAGAAAAAAAAATTACAGAAAGAAAAGAGCTTGTGTTTTGGTTGACCAAGCAGGCTTAATAACCCAGTTTAGCTATCCTAACAGGTAAATGTTACCTCTCAGTTTTAGAACCTAAATGGCTACCACCACCAAATCTCTGGTTTCATAATTTTTCCCTTTCAATATGTGTCTCTACTGTGACTTTTCTTTAATGCAGCAGTAATTGCCTCATTGTTGTAGTCTAGCACACTGGGCTTAGATTCAAGAAGACCTGAGCTCAAATCCTACCCCTGAGGTAAGTATGACTTGAGCAAGTCACTTCACCTCCCTCCACCAAAGCCTCAGTTTTTTCACGTCTAAAATACATGGAGTTAAATTTCATGACCTCTAAGGTCCTTTCCAGTTCTAGATCTCTAATCCTATGTTTTTCAAGAATCCATGGAGAAAGACATCTCTCAGAATGTCTAACAAACTTCTAAGGAAAATTTTACTCAGTGGCAGGAAATAGTCATCAAGTTTTTGAAATTTTTGTACTATTTAAGCCATAACCAGCATTGTTTTACCCACTGCAAGAAGGGCTTCCATGTTTAAATGTGTTACAAATTTCTTTTATCTTTGCATTATGTTTTCAGCAATTTGATTTTGAGAATTTTTTTTTATTTTGTGATTTTTTATGCTTCAAGAAATCTTAGCAGAACATCTTTATTCACAAGAAGAGGTATTCTCACTTCCAACATTTATCTCAGAATATGCAATAAACTTTTTATTTTTTCCATGTTCTCTTAATAATAAGGCCAAAAATTAATTGAATACCTATATTTACAAAGATTTAGCCTTATAAAATAATTGTCAAGGCAAAGTAAGGCTCCTTTCACAGCTCAAAATTGTAGTGCCTATGGGTTGTTAGGCAATGTTGGACTGTTTGATCATCTTTAATAATACTCTAGTCAGTTATAATTTCTGACTAGTCTGTAATTGGTGTCACACGATGTTATGATACCAACAGTCCAATTAGTCCAGACCAAATAGGGCATCCCAACTGGTATTCTGAAAAGGTATCCTTATAGTGGAATGATCTCCATAATAGTCCCTTAGTAATAGACTTGATAGAAGGGAACATCAAGTTGTTGATCATGGAGGCAAAAATTCTCTCTAGATCTAGCTCCTCCATTTCATCTTACTCAATTCTCATAGGCAGTGATATTGTAACCTGGTAAATCAGATGCAAAATGGAATTATTTGTTATATTTCTAGGAGCAATGGTATTTAGTCTTTTTTAAGGAGTGAACTTGCTTTTGTATATTTCTAAGAGGTGATTTTGTTGTTGTTATTTAAGAACCTATACATTTAGTCCCATGGCAATTTTGGGAAGGTATCTAACAGGCAGATGTTGGCTCCAAATATGCTGAATACAAACCTTAGAAACTTTAGCATATAATTTTCCTATAGCTATTTTCACTTCTGGTCAGCTCCCTCATCCAAAGATATTCATGTTTTGGATAGAAAATCCTGTGATGTCATATGGGTGCTAGTTAGATGTATTTAATTTGCCTTCTGAAAAAGAAGGAAAATTATGGTGTGATTTAGATCTGTAACAATGTAGTGGTCAGAGGAACCCACTCTACCTTGGCACTAGAATGTAGTTCAAATTCATCTTTAGTGAGTTCAAAGAGCAGGAAGAAAGAGAGAAAATGAGATGTGAAAAGGTCTGTATGAGATTGTGAGAATGATTTTTGGGGATGAGGGTGACAGGATAAGAACAACAATAAACCATTTTATATATGAGCCAGGTATCATTGTCAGAATGAAAAAAATAGAACTAGATGGCTTTTGGAGAAGAATTTGGATGAGTTAAATTCAAAAGGAGAAGAAAGCAGGTGCAGAAGGGGATAAAAACACCAATAACAGTAAATTTCCTCTAAATTCCTACTCTGGTACATAATCATAGACTGGAGAAGGAGGAGAAAGAAAGAAAAAAAAGGGGGAAGAGGAGGAAGAGCAAGAGAAGGATGAAGAGAAGGAGGAAGATGAGTGACTGAGTATTAGGTGACCCATAAGGTTTCTTTGAACTTGTTTATTTTGGTAGGGAAGATAAGGAGGAAGAAAGAAGTCAGATAAGGATATAAGAAAAGTATAATTTTTTTTTTAAAAAATCAGAAGAAAATACAAGACAGAGACAATTTGAGGAATGGAATGGAAAGGAGAAAGTTGGAAATTACAGGGAGTAGAGTGATGAGACTGGATAGAGATCTCCCAGGACTAACCTTGAGAGAATTAACACTAGAAATGAGAGAGAAGACAGAGCAAGAGGATGAGATGGAAGTAGCATTTTTGAAGATAAAAAAGAGAAGATAGAGAACAGGGGAGAGGGAAAAGAAGAATGGTCATGAAAAGAGAAAGGAACCTATTAGGAGAGGTAAGGTAAGGTATTAGGAAAGGAATGAAAGTTTAAAGAAAGTAATCATAGGATCATACTGGCAGATTTAAAACTGTAAAGTATCTGGAGAACATCAGATGAGGGAGAAATGAATAAAAAAGGGCAAACAATCAATATTTTTGAGATATTTGTTAAGTAAATTATTGCACATTGACTAGAATCATATGAGTAAAAGTGAAGGAGAATGAATGGCCGAACAAAGAATTGGAAATTGAGGGGATGCCTATCAATTGTGGAATAGCTGAACAAGTTGTTGTATATGGTTGGGATGGAATAATATTGTAGTATAAGAAATAACAAACAAGATGCTCTCACAAAAACCTGGAAAGACTTACATGAATGCTGCAAAGTTAAATGAGTAGAACCAGGAGTACATTTTATACAATAACATCAATATTTTATGATTTATTTATGAATTATTTAGCTATTCTCAGCAGTTCAATGTTCCAAGACAATTCTGAAGGACTTATGATGAAAAATGTTATCCATCTTCAGAGAAAGAGATGGAATCTGGATGTAGATTGAAGCATACCTTTTCTTTACTTTCTTCATTTTTCATGCGATTTTTTTCTTGGGTCTGTTTTCTTTCACAACATGAAATGGACCATGGAAATATGTTTTGCGTGATCACACATATTTACCCTATTTTTGCTTGACTTCTCAATGAAGGGGAAATAGAGGGAGGGAGAAAGAATTTTGGAATCCAAAAATTTTAAATGAATGTTAAAAATTGATTTTACCTGTAATTGGGGGAAAGACAAAATACTAAATTTAAAAAGAGAATGAATTCCCAAAGAATTCTTATGTAGACTTTAATTGATGGAAATTTTAAAAAAGCATTATGACATAATGAAATTAATTTAAATGTTTGAATTAGTTGCTAGATGCTTGTAATTGTTTGCATTGATGCTAATGTTAAGTTTCTAATAAAACATTAAAATTTTAAAAATAAAAATCCTTGAAGGATGAAGGAATGTGTATTTCTCAGGTACATCGAAAAACTAGAAAGGTTGAAGGAACAAAAAAATTAAGCACAGAGCCTACAGGAAAACTATAGTATCATGTATCTCAAGCTGGAAGGTACCTTGAAGTTCATTGAGTCTGACTTACTTAATTCCCAGATGAGAAAACTGAGACCCTGTGAGTTTGGCTGATCTGACCAAGGTCAGACAGGTAATGAACAGCAGAGGTGAGATTTGAACTTGTGTTTTGTGTATTTGAAGGTTAGCAATCATTTTGTTGTACCACATTACTTTCAGGTTAGTGTCCCAAAAATTCTTTTTAAAGTACTTTTATACTATAATATAATGCTCTCACACATTCCCTAGCTGTCTGAACTCTTGTTTACATAGATAATAAAAAAATAGCTAAATTCAAACAAACTAATGGGAATAAAGTTCAGACTTTCAAGGAGAACTCTTTTCCGTGGATGTACCTCGATGTAGGCCTAGACACCACTAGTGGTGGGTATCTGCCCATATAACTAAACAAAGACCTGATGAGAAATAAAAAGGTAGAATTAGAGATGGTTATTGGAATACAACCCGCAGGGCATGAATGGGCAGGAACCCTCCTCTGGATTTTCCCTGGTTGCCAACTTGTCTTTCTCATGTCTACTTGTTCACTCCCATTAGTGGAGGTTTCAAACCCATGTCTAGCTTTAAGTAGAATCAGAATGGAAATCTCTGATTCTACTTAAACTCTATTTTAAAACTCTGACAGCCCTTCCACAGACTTTTGACAGAAAAACTATCCTGGTCAAAAGAAACTTTTGGAATCAAAAATAAGGAAACAAAACAAATACTGTGCATATAATTTAATCATTCAGACTCCTTTCCCATACTGCTCTCATCCTTGCACAAATGGTGGCAATAATAATCATAATGAAATTTGATCATACTTAAAATTTATAGAACACTCATTTTGTCTTATGGCATCATAAGTTAGTCATACAATTGTTATTATTGTAATTTTTACAGATAAGGAAACTGAGGCAGAGAGAGGTTAAATAACTAATCCAGGCTCATAGCTAGTAGGTTTCAGGGTTGGGATTTGAATCTTCCTGATTCCTTTTGCCTCTTTTTTATACCTGCAATGTGCCTGGCACATAGTAGGTTCTTATAAAATGTTTGATTCCAAGCCCAACACTTCTCCATAATGCAACACTTCTCTCAGCAGTATCATGATCCTATGTATGCATAGCCTCAGTGAGAATTTGTGCTTCATATAAGCTATATTATCACCAACATTTCCTAATATTTGAATTTTAAAATATTATTATCTATTTCTGCAATGCTAAAAGAGAGGGAAAAACCACATGAACTGAAAATACCTTCACTCAGCATTTGTCCAATAATGGATCTTGTAGTTATGCCCTTGATTTTAAGTGATGGTAGTACATAGTTTTAAACTTTAATAATAAAAAAGAAAGTTGGAATTTTTTCTGAAAGCACTACTAACTTGTAGAGCTATGAAAACATTTTCCCCATGATTTATTTAAAGCAGTCAAATGCTACAGAAGTGATTTCACAGTAATGAAAATTCCATTTATTGTAGCACTTGTATCTTGGCTCCATATTTACAGATTTTTTTTCTCCCAAATATATTACATAATAAAATGGAATTTCCAGACAGAAGTTAGTATTTTACTGCTGGATGTATATCAGTAGAGCCTTTTCTGCTTTGCATTGGCTAGTAAGCATATGGTACAGCCTCATGATATGTCTGCATTTGAATTTCTATTTTGATATTTCCCTTGCAGCCATTTGGAGATGATTCAACTATATAATACATTTTATTCTCTTTCCATTTTCTTCTGAAACTACACTCAGCAAAAACAGACAACCCTCCCCCCCCAAATACTATCTCTTCTGGGGGAAAGGAAGAGATGACTTGATAAAATATGATTTTTTTCTTATTTAAAAATAACTTTTCATTGTTAACTTTTGTTTTTCTATCACCTTCATTTCTGAATATATCATTGCTTATATCTCCCCCCAAATTCCCATCAAGTCATCCCTTGTAAGAAATAAATAAAAGTGAAAAAATGCAGCTCAACAAACCAACTCTGGTAGCATATGGCTATTTTACACATGTATCCTTTCATCTCTTAAAAGAAGGGAGGGAAGTAATTTCATTCATTCATTCACTTACTTATTTGCTTGTTCATTCATTCACGTTTTTCCTGTTTTACTACTGTAAGTGGGAGTGCAGTGGCCACTCATAGCCTTATCTCAATGCTGATCATCAAGGAAACTTTTCACTCTGCTCTATTTTTGTGAATGGGGTTCTTGAAACATTCAGTCTAATAATTCCCTTTGGGTACCAAGAAGAGTACTTTACATTTCTCTTCCATATTATAACTCTTCAAATATGTGAATACCATGCTCTTGTCACCCTTCTACATCTTCACCCTGCTCACTTAATGCTGTTTGTGATCCATTCTGTGAAGCTTTATTTACACACCTTTTATTCATTCCCAACAGCTAATCTGTTTCTATACCCCACATATCCAAATGTATCTATGATCTCATTGACAGACATCTAGGGAGTACAGTGAATAAGAATATTGGTCTTGGAGTTAGGAAGAACTGAGTGAGCTAAAATTTCTCTCCAGATAATTCTTACCTCTGTCACTACTGACAGATCACTTAAACTCTCTCAATCTCAATTTCCCCAACTGTAAAATGGGGATAATGGTATATAGCTCCTACCTCACAGGGTCATTTCAAGGATTACATGAGATTTTATATATATATATATATGTATATATACTTATATATATATATATATATAAAGAGAGAGAGAGACAGAGAGAAAGACAGAGAGACAGAGACAGAGAGACAGACAGACAGAGACAGAGACAGACAGAGACAGACAGAGAGACAGACAGAGAGACAGAGAGACAGACAGAGAGACAGAGACAGAGAGACAGAAAGAGACAGAGACAGAGGGAGAAACAGAGAGACAGAGACAGAGAAAGACACAGAGAGAGACAGAGAGACAGAGACAGACAGACAGACAGATAGAGATATAGCACTTTACTAACTTTTAAAGTGATATATAAATTCTAGCTAGATGTTTTCTACTGATTTAGAATGATTTGGAATCTCCCATAATGCAGATTGAAATCCTTCCATAAATGCCTATCCTCTGCAACTTTTATCTATTTATCCATGTTCTCCCAAAAGTCTGTTAAAAGACTTCTACCCAGCTTTCCAAAGGACTTGGTCACTTTCTTCTGACATCATAGAGTACTAGTGGAGCACACTGACTATCCAACTCTCATGTATATCCCCTCTCTTCATTTTGTCTTACAATTATTTGATGAAATCTCTTTCCCTTGTTCTTCTGGAGTTCCTTGGTGGTTACTGTATATGTTTCAGCCTGGTTACACTTTCTATTATTCTCTATGTGAAGGTCATTTTTAGTTCTTTGAGACAATGGTATTCCAGGTCTGGCTGTCATGTAGCAGTAATGATCAATTTGTTTTTGAAAGTATGATAACTCCCATCAGCAAACATCATCTGTAAAAAAGATGCCTATTATCACTACTGTTATGCAATATTGTACAAGTAATGTTAGCTTTAGCAATAAGAGAAGAAAAAGAAATTGAAGGAACTAGACTAAGCTAGAAGGAAACAAAACTGTCATTTTTTGCAGATGATAGAGAATCAACTAAAAAACTACTTAAAATAATGAACAACTTTAGCAAACTTGCAAGATGTAAAATAAACCTACATAAATCATCAGCATTTCTATATATTACCAACAAAACCCAGCAGCAAAATATAGAAAGAAAAATAACATTTAAAATAGCTGTAGACAATATAAAATATTTGGGAGTCTATTTGTCAAGACAAACCCAGGAAGCAGATGAACACAATTACAAAACACTTAACATAAATAAGGTCAGATCTAAATAATTGGAAAAATATCAATTGCTCATGGATAGACTGAACTAATATAATAAAAATGACAATTTTACCTAAGATAATTTACTCATTTGGTGCCAAACTACCAAAAATTATAGAGCTAGAAAACATAACAGAATTCATCTGGAAGAAAAAAAGGTCAAGAATATCAAAGGGATTAAACAACAGAAATGCAAAAGAAGGTGGCTTAGGCATACCATATATAACACTATATTATAAAGCAGCAATCATCAAACCAGTCTGTTCCTGGCTAAGAAATAGTAGTGGATGAGTGTATAGATTAGGTACACAGTATACAGTAGTCAATGATCATACTAATCCACTGTTTGATAAACTCAAAGACTCCTATTTCTGGGATAAGAACTCACTTTTTAACAAAACAACTGCTGGGAAAACAGTATGGCAGAAACTAGGCATAGATGAACATCTCACAGTCTATATCAATATAAAGTCAAAATGTGAATATGATTTAGACATAAAGGAAATTCCATAAGGAAATTAGTAGAACAAGGAATGGTTTACCTGTCATCTTTAGAGAAAGGAAGAATTTGTTACCAAACAAGAGATAGAGAACATCATGAAATGAAAAATGGATCATTTTGATTACATTAAGTTAAAACATTTTTGCACAAAGAAAACCAGCACAGCCAAGATTAGAAGGAAAGCAAAAGGATGGGAAACAATTTTTGTAGCCAGTGTTTCTGATAAAGGCCTCATTTCCCAAATATATAGAGAATAAGTCAAATTAATAAAAATGCAAGTCATTCCCCAGCTGATAAACAAAGAAAGGATGTGAACAGAGTTTTCAGATGAAATTGAGGCTATCTATAGTCATATAAAATGCTCTAAATCACTGTTGTTTAGAGAAATATAAATTAAAACAACTCCGAGGTACTACTTCTTCACTATCAGATTGGCTAATAACTCAAATAGTTGAAGGAATATTCCTTGTTTATGGCTGGGGTATGCCAATACTATAAAAATGACAATATGACCAAAGTCAACTTCCACTTTTAATGCTATAGCAAATTGTTATTTATTTAAAAAATAGCACAGTGAGTAGAGCACCAGCCATGGAGTCAGGAGGACCTGAGTTCAAATCCAGCCTCAGACACTTAACACAAAACTAGCCATGTGACCTTGGGCAAGTCCCTTAGCCCCATTTGTCCTACTTTCCCCTCTCCAAAATATATACATACATATATATGCGCATATATACACACACACATATATGATTAATAAAGTTTAAGGTGTTTAACATGCTTTGGTATCTTCCTTTTCTTTAGACTCTTATAAATTAGTCACTCAGCACTCTCCCAAATTATATTATCTTCAGCACAGATATTCTACACAAAGTACTACTCTGACCTTTCATTGTGACAAAGAGATAAACAGGAATTCTTGAAGGTTGTGTCAATGAAGTCTAAGTTCTGACAGGTCTTATCATGCCAGAAAGACATCCAATATGGCTCCAGGAAGATGCATAGTCTATTTTCCAAGACCCAGCTCAGTAAGTCCTAGAGATGGTCTGTTACCATTAATGGTCTGGTACCATTAATAATAAGCTAGTCATCATGTGAGGAAAATTTTTTTATTGTGGCAACTCATTAAACTCCTAATATTTTACTGGCCTTTATTGTTTCCCTGTTTTCCATATGAAATAAAAATATAAATTTAGCAAGACAGTCAAACTAAACAAGAAAACATTATAATGAAAACTTAACAGTTATTTAATATAGAGAGCAATTATATATGAAAATTTCAAAATATTCTGGAATTGAAAATTTTTATTTGAAGAGAAATTTTTATGCAATAATCTCTATCATAATCATAAATAAAGCAAGGCATTATACAGGTAGATATGCTTACCAATTTTTTTTGCATCCATCTTGGGAGATGTTCTTCCAAATGAAAGAGAGATTACCAATAGATTCTCCAGTTTGCCAGATGCTCCTTGGGATGCATTTGTGAAAAACATTGTGGTGATTATTTCAAGATCCTGAATACCACAGGACCTCCTTATTGAAATCAATGGTCATTAAAAAAGATCAGACTAATGATCCCTGCTAGAGAAAACAACAGGAAGAATGCCCATTGCTCAGACTATGGCATGCATCCAGAAGGGAAGTCCATTGAGCTAGGTCATTGGTATATATATCGATCTTGGAGAAGCAGTGTAGCTGGATAATAAGGTGGGGTAAGAATTGAATTGGAGGTAAAGAGCAGTTAAGAATGTGCTTGGGAAATCAAACAATGCTTTCTACAGTTCCAGACTGCTCTGTAAAGTAAAACTCAATCTTTTAACACCAATAATCTTCTCTCAAACTGTAAACAAAAAACAGTTTTTATAACTCTACAAGTTAGTGGGGCTTTAAAAAATTCTTTTCAATAACTAACATATAAAACCATGTCTCATAGTCCCTCAAAATTAAGTACATAGTTATACAGAATTCATTTTTTCAATTGTGTTTTGTTTTCATCTCTAAAAAGAATGATCTGCTTTGGGATATTATGATTTCCTCCTCACTGGAGGTTTCTAGAAAAAAGCTGGAAGACCACCAGTGGGGTATGTTGTAGAGGGGAATGCTTTTTTTCAGGTATGCTTTGGACTCAATAGCCACTGTGGGTGACTTCCAATTCTGAAATTCTATGGTTCTGTGGTCAGCCATGGTATTCAATTGCTCTTTGCACACCTTAATGGGCATAGTGGGAATTCTTTGGCAGGGGGTGGGGTGGGGGTTGGGAGTTGGGGGTGGGTAATGGGTTTGATTATATGGCCTTGTGTTTGAAATGTCATGTTTTCTAAAATCTGCTGTTTGAAAGAGCGATTGAACTTTTCTTCATTTTCCCTAGATGAGCTATGGGTAAAAATTGTAAATAGAAAGATTTCAGTCTCATATGAGAAACTGGATGGCCTAGCAAATACACAGTGGTAAAGCCGGATAGATACACCTGGGTTCAAGGCCAACCTATGACACATACGGGCTCAGTGACTTAGAGAAGTAACTTAAGTTCTCAGGGAAATAGGTAATTTATAAGGCTACAAGTTGCAAAGTTTTCAGCCTGAGCTGGTAGAGGAATTTTCCTCACCTTGGAGTTCCCTAGGCCAATGGATTCACAGGCCCAGTCATACAAGGAAGAACTTAGTAGCTGAAGTTCTATAAAAGTTAAATGAGCTCCTTCTAAAGTTAGTAGGTTTGTCACTACTATGGATCTATAGTTGGAAATCAGATGATCACTAGTCAGAGATGTTGCATTTTTTTGTCATTGTGCTTCAAACTCCCTAGTATAGTACCTGGAACAGAGTGCATACTGAAAATATGCTTATTGATTGGAACATAGAGGATCCCTCTTCAGATACCAGTTGGGTTACATAACCTAGGAGAGCTCTTTGAAATGAACGATTCGGAGTTTCTTTTTGTCAGTTGCTACTGTGTGTGACCATGGTCATTCCTAAATCTCTCTGAGCCTCAGTGTCCTCACCTATAAAAGGGCAATAATACTAATACTATTTGCCTCAACAAGCTGTTGTGAGAACACTTTGCAAACCTAAAACTTAGCACTTTATAAAAAGGAACTGGGGCTACCATTATTGTCACTATCATTGTATATAATACTCATGTTATGGCATTATAAATTTAGGGTTGACTCTACCTGCTATATCTCAAAGTATTTGGAAATGTAGTTAACAAACAAGAACTAGTAAAAAAAAGAGGAAGTAATTATTCACATTTCAACTCATAGGCTATAGCCAAGCTCCCTGGCTAAAATTGTGTAACTCCACGGGAAAATTCCTGAAATCTGGCCACATAATTTATTTATAATTTCCCTTACTTTTTCAGTGCTAAAAATAAAGTTGCTACTAGGTTTGTGTTCCAAAAAATCATTAAAAAGGGAAATGGACCCACATGTACAAAGACATTTGTAGTGGCTCTTTTGTGGTATCAAAGAATTAGAAATTGAGGAGATGCCCATCAATTGGGGAATGACTGAAAAAGCTGTTTTATAAGAGACAATGAGCAGGTGGATTTCAGAAAAATCAGGAAAGACTTACGTGAACTGATGCTGAGTGAAGTGAGGAGAGCCAAGTGAATATTATACACAGCAATAGAAACATTGTGATTGTGATGATTATCATTGTGACGATTATCATTGTGATGATTATCTTTGATAGACTTGGCTCTTCTCAGCAATATGATGATCCCAGACAATTTCAAAAAAACTCATGATGATAACCATATCCAGAGAAAGCACTATGGAGTCTGAATACAGATCAAAGAATACTATTTCCCATTTTTTTCTTTTTTTTTCTTTCTGATGATTTTTCACTTTTTTGTGATTACTTTTTTTACAACATGTCTAATGTGTAAATATGTTTAATATGATTTTACATGTATAACCTATATCAGATTCCTTGCTGTCTGGAGGGGGAAGAGGAAGAGAGGGGGAGAGAAAAACTTTTGAACTCAAAACTTTGTAAAAATTAATGTTGAAAACCATCTTTACATGTAATTGGAAAAAATAAAACACTGTTAAGGAGAAAATTAAGCTGCTAATCAGACACATATTATATATTGTATTATAAAATAAGCAAACAATCATATTCTTATAAACGCTTCCCTTCACCCCCGCCCCCACCGAAATTCAAGCACATGGTAAAAAAACAACTCTCAATAGTTTGGGCACTCAACACAATGACCACAATATTAAAAAAAAACATAAGGCTTTTAAAGTAGCTATGAAAAGATAAGGAAGACAAACATATCTTAACTCTAATTTTTTAATGCAGGATGAACATTGTCCCCTTCATTTTAAGATTCATTAAAATTGACAGTAAAATTTAGTCTATCATCAGGAATTATATTTTAATTAAATTGCTTGTGCTTGTGTTGTGAAAATGCTTTGAGTTTGTAAAAAGCAAATAAATCTATAGATATTTTGCAAAATCTTTAATTAAAAAAAGGAGGGAATCTATGCATGATTGATCTCATTTTCTTAGCCTAAGGGATATGCATTCCAGAAAGGCAAAGAGACAGTATGGTAATAGATAGATTGCTCTAACTTGTAGATATGACAATGAATGAAGTTTCCATATATGTATATATGTATGCATATGTACTTTACATACACATACATTTATATGCATATATACACACATATTAATCTTTATGCATATGTATGTGTATTTTCCTTTACTGAGAACCAAAATTTTTTGCTTCTGAGCTTTTCTATTCTAATTACAGAGTACCATGCAGACTGATGGTTTGAATAATGACAGCACAAAGTTATGAGGAAATGAGTGGAATGCTCCTCCTGCCTGCCGGTGCTCTCACAAATTCCTTTGACAGAGAACTGGTTCATTGGATTTTCTGTGAATATATGTCATACCTCATGATTCCTTGCTCTACTTACTATTTTCTGATGTGGTCTACATTGTCATTTAAAATAAATGTAATTGTCTCTTGGCTGCTTTGCACCAGCTAAGACAAACTGAGGACAGTAGTTTGAAATGATGGTGCTCTTAGATCATAAGATCAAAGATGAAGAGCTAGAAAGCCCCACAGAAGACATGTAGTCCAATTGTCTCCAAAGGAAAATGTTTCATTGATAACTTTTGTACCTATTAGATGTCACTTTTTAATGATCACCATCCCCAATTGAACTCTCCTGGAAAAAAAAAAAGTAACAGCATTAAAAAAATTTCCCATGTCTGAGAAATATATGCCCCATTCCATGCTCCTGATGTCCCATATCTAGGTAGAGGAGGAGGATTTTTTCCCCATGACCCCTCTGAAGTTAACAGCAACAACTAGGATGTTAGAATGTAAACTCCTTGAGGGCAGGAACTGTGTTTTGCCTCTTTTTATGTTTTCATCACTTATCATAGTAACAGGCACAAACTAAGTGCTTAATAAATATTAATTGATTGGTTGACACAACGACTAGGGCTTTACCTAGGGATGTAACATCCAGAGACACACTTTTCTCTGTATGGTGCAATTATCCTTGTCCCATTGTAGTGCCATATGTGTCCATATTTTTCATATTCCAATATTGTAAGCCTCTCTTTTCCTCCCACCAACTGTTTGTTCCTTCTGCTCTTCCTCCTAGAGGATACCCTAGGTAATGTCACCTGTATGTTTTTTCCCCTCCTCTTCTCCCACCTGAAGCTGCCCCAGGTTGTGAAAGTCAAAAGTGGTTATTGAATTGATTACAGTTCTGATATCTTTCATAATTCTTTTCCTTTACATTGTGAAGGTTGATGGATAAGTTATCTTGGTTTAGTTCGTTTTGTTCTGTTTAAGTCTATTCACGTTTTCCTAAGTATCTTTGAGTTCCTTGTATATTTTGTCATTTCCTTTGTTTCAATAATGTTCCATTATGTCCACATACCACAATTTATTTTGTCATTCCTGAACTGATGGTTGCATTTTTATGTTACCAGAAAATTGATACTAAATAAATTCATTGCATACATGAAACTTTTCACTTTTTGACAATTTAACTGTGTTTTCTTTGTAATGGTATTTTTGGGTCAAAAAGTATATGAAATTTAGTGATTTTTCTAACATAATTTCAAATAATTTCCCAAAATTATTGGACCAACTTTCAATTCACCAGTTGTACATTAGTGTGTCTTCCCAAAGCCCCTCCAACATCAACCATTTTCTTCTTTTGCTACCTTTGCATTTCTGATAGGAACAACCAATGCCTTCATTTGACAATTTAGGAAACAGCCTGAAAGAGCTCATGATTATAGAGAACAATGATCAGAATCCAGACCCTCTAATCCAGAATTTCACTCCTTTTACAATGCGACAAACTTGAAACCATGAAATAGCTTAAATCAAGATGTAGACACAGTGTCTATTGGTGAATATTTAATGGAAAATGGGAGATTTTCCAGGATGCACAGTAAAATCTACAATCAGAACTTCATAAATAGAGGCAGATTTTTCCTCCTATATTACCTAGATATAGAATTCTATGAGTAGGGGATCAAACATTTTTGAAACTAATTTAGCTTTGTTTTGTTTTGTTTTTTGGTTTTTTTTTTTTGGAGGGCAGTTGGGGTTAAGTGACTTGCCCAAGGTCACATGGCTAGTTTTGTGTGTGTGTTAAGTGTCTGAGGCCGGATTTGAACTCAGGTACTCCTGACTCCAGGGCCGGTGATCTATTCACTGCACCACCTAGCCGCCCCTAATTTAGCTTTGTTTTGAATAGGACCTCTCATTCTTGCTACTAATTGTCTTCCTCTGAAATTTCCTCTGGGTTAAGATGATTACATATGTGTTCAAATGCATAAAAGACTGCTGCCTGCCTCTCATTTAATATCATATTGGCAATAAAAGACCCTAAGACTAGACACATACAGAGCTATAGGATAAAATCAGAATGTTCGTTTTGGAAAGTTCTGGTTCAAGATGACAGGGAATCTTATGTTTTGGACCATTTCAACATGAACTATTTTTTAAATAGTCCTTGAAATATAACTTCTGAACCAAACAAAAAATTAGACATAAAGATGGATCCTTCTAGATCACTATAATTTCTAATATATAACATAAATGCCTCATATTCACTAGCCAGTCAACCAGATTCAATTAGAATATTATATATTAATAGGGAAATTGTGGAAGTGTATCTGTGTAGGGAGTATTGATACAATCACGGGTGTGAAGAAACTGAAATATGTACTAAATTGATTAGTAGTTTTATTTTTATTGAACTAACTGTCATTTTAATCTTAGGTTACTTTATGAAATGTCACATTGGAAAAAATTCCTTTTTTTCATATATGAACTAGTAATATAACTTGGGGCATTATTCCCATTCTCCACAAATTCTGTTAGAACAGAATTTTTATGCTGTTATTTTGGAAAAACCCAAAAGATATAATGACTGTCAGCTCTCTCTTTTTCTTCCTTCAGAACTATTTTTACTTAAATTAGAAATGTAGAATAAACGTGGCCCGAGCAAGATGAGACCATGCTTACTGTTTTGTTTTGCCTTCACTAAGGACTATTTTCTCATCCCTTTGGAGATTCTGGAGAACTACTGATGAAAGACTTCTTACAGAGGAGTGTATTGCTCTGACTTGGGAGATGAAATGAAACTTTGTTGCCAACTGAGGCGAAAGATATTTTTACTCCTTGTAGTAATCACTATTTAGGAGCAATAAAAAGTTCAGCAGGATTGTTAGATATTTGCCAATGGAAAATGATAGATTTTCTACCACTTTGTTTATTGACATTTCTTTTACTGAGTAAGAGGAGTCAGTTTCTTGTGATATATGTTAATGGATTCTCCTTAACAATGATACTTTTATCCTTTTTCTGTCCAGTTGTAGCTTGATTCATCTGAATATCATCTATAATTTTGTACCCCAAAGGTCCTTGAGTTGTCAAATACTTTACCACTGAGGTGGGAGCTCTTTATAGTCTTCTACTCATACTCATTTTCCTTTGGTTTCTGGAGAGATCAGGAGAGGGTACTTCTGGGAAGAGTATTGATAAATCCAGCATAGGTATGATCATCAGCTATTTGAACACTTTGATCCTCTACATTCTGAATATAATTCATGGCAGGGAGTTTCATTTTTGTCTTCATAATCCCACTACCTCGTGAAGTGAATGGTGCATGGTTGGTGTTTTATTATATAATGACTAGCTTTTTTTTTTCTTCCTTCTTGCTTATTGTCAAGTTGTCAACTTTCATGTTTAATTGCTGTCAGTTTAGCTCCAACTAAGGATGCTCCAGGCTCCTTTTAACTTATAGTTTCTGATTTACCATTGACTTGGAAGACAGATTAATAATCTAGAAAATTATATCCTAAATAGCCCAACTCAATACAACATTTTATTAAACACCCACTTTGTGAAAGTCATTGCAGTGGAGAAGTAAGGGAGAAGATAAAAATCTGAATAAGATATAGCCCTGCCATTTTCCAGGAAACTATGGTCTACTATGATGAAGTATAAAGAAATATCATAGAAATTGAAACATACGAGTAGACTGGATTAACTCTGGGAAACTGTACAGCTCTTTAAAACAAAGACCTATTTTTTTAAACACCAGTTTGTTTCAAATATTACTAGATTCCTGTGAGTGATAGAATACCACAATTTCCAAAGATTAACAGTCAAAGATAACACAAAGGGCAATGAATATACCCACAAAGGGCATAAATAAGATGCAAAAATTACCACCCAGGAATTATACAAAAGAAATGGCATAAGGGAGACTCAAGAAAGGTTTTTCAGGGGAAAAGAAGATGAGTTATTTATGAGACAAGATCAAGAAATGAGTGAAGGAAAACTCACTAGTAGACTCAGTGTCAAACAAATTAGAAGAGGGTCTCCCACCTCACTAGAGAACCCCTGTGGAAAATTTTCAGAAGGGCAGAAAACAAGAATTAGAGGATGAGAGAAGATTACTGAATTGCTCTCTACACCATTGGAGTAAGAACCCTCATTAGTGAGGTCACAGCCATCAAAACCTTGGTTAAAATATATAGGGCAAGAAATACAGCCTTATAATAGCAGCTTTTAGAAAGTTATATTAGTCTTAAAACTGCAATTTCTGAGGAAAACAACTTCTGAATCTATCAGTTTTTCACTACTGACTCATCCTTTTTTATGGTTCTTAGATCTAGAGCCAGTCACTCAAATTGTCAAAGGCAGATAAACTAGTTGATCAATCAATTAAGTTATTTTTCACTTTTAAGGAGACAATTTTGTTTAATGCTTTTATTTAAACACTATAATATTGAAAGGATTTCGAATATCCAACAGCAGTCAGTTGTCACCACAAATTTTTATAAGAGAGCAGCTAGGTGGGACATCAGATAGAATACTGGCTCTGGAGTCAGGAAGACTGGAGTTCAAAGTTCAGCCTCAGACACAGTAGCTATTGACAAGTCATCTAACTGCTTTTTTCTATTTCTTCAACTATAAAGTGGAGATAATTACAGTACCTACCTCACAAGGTCTGGATCAAATGAGATGACACTTGGGAAGTGCTTACATAATTCCTGGCACATAGTAGATACTGTGTAAATGCTTCTTCCCTCCCCCTTCCTCCCAAATGAATCTTAAAAAAAAAGGTTGCTTGTGGAGACCACAATTCAACTCTCCTAGTTCAGACTTTTTCAATTACTGTGAAGTTAATTGTTACCTGCCGTTTCATATTTTACAATATCTTCTCTATTGTTTTTCCTTGATCATGATACTTTAATTTTGTCTATGATTATACTCTATATTGTCTCTATGCTTAACTCTACTGATGCTAATGGGGGGGGGTACCATACTATGCTAATAGAAGGTACATATCATCTCTTAAGTAATTAAATTTAGGAGATAGTATAGCCCTCTACACCATCTCTTAAATATTTAAATGAATAACAACCAGTCTCATTGATATGGCAATTTCCTCCAAAGATTCAGATAGAATCAATTCAATTCATGGCTGACATCTTATGTGATTCTCATCCATATCATGCCATAAGTTCACCATAGAAGGACTACCTAAAGTACCAGAGTCCTTTTCGTCCTCTATGGTTCATATTCTTCTCTGTGCTACCTCCCCCATTCTGCCACATCCAACAAAAAGGATCTGTCTGATGCATTGGAAATTTTCTTTTTTTCTGTCTAGACCTAAATGTAAAGTTAATATTACCTAGATAGCTAGATAGATAAAATGATAAATTTATATAGAAGATAGGTAGCCAGATATAGACCGATATAAACATGAATAGATGAGAGAAAGACAGAAGATAAAGATAGATAGATAGATACATACATACATACATACATAAATACATACGTACGTACATAGACAGACACATAGAGATAGAATTGCCATTGTATAATCTATTCAAAATTATACAAAAGTTCTCTCACAGTAAAGAGATCATCAAGGCTTGAACAAGAATCCTCTCTCCAACATCCACATATGAAGATCTAGTGATAAGCAACTCATTACCATTCCATTTTGCCTTTGAATATCTTAAATTGTGAAGGCATTTTGTCCTTATATGAAGCCTAAGTTTGCCCCTTTGAGACTTCTACCTATGGTTTCAAATTCAGACCTCTAAAGCCAAGCAGAACAATTTTGTTGTTTTTCCATGCTATGTTCTTAAAATATTTGAAAGCAATCTATATAATATTTTCTTCCAAGTTTTGTTTTTATTAAGCTAAACATTCTCAGGTTTTCAAATGATCCTACTGCTATCTCCCAAGGTAGCTCAATCTATGTAACAACAACAAAATCCACCTCTTTAATGTTTGCAAATGACTTTACCTATCTTGATTGATCCTCATGACAACCCTGTGAAGTAGGTGTTGTTATTATCTTCATTTTCCAGGTGAAGAAACTGAGGCTGAAGACTAACTGATTTGCCCAGGTTCACACAGCTAGCAAGTGTCTGAAGACTCGTCTTCCTGACTCCACAGCCACCACTCTTATCTATTAAGCCACCTAGTGCATTTTGCATGGCTCTGTTATGTTTTCCCACATATGAAGCAAAAATCTTTATAGTTTCTATTCATGGCTCCTAATTCTTCTCTCCGTGGTCAAACAGAACAAGTCAAATCCCTTTCCCACATAATAACTTCCAAATGCTAGAAAATAGCTATTATGTCACCCTGAAATCTCTTCCCTAACTCAACTATTCTTCAAATCATCTTCATTTAGACTTAAGATTCTTTGCCATCCTGGTTATCCAGCTCTGGACACTCTCTGGCTTATTGTGCTTCCCATTTTCTATTCTAAAAAATGTCGGAATGAAATAACCAGCTTAAAAATTACATAGATATCTTTTGTTTTGTTTCTTCATTTAAGCCTTTTAAAAATAAATCTTATTCCCCACTTCAAGCACTGAACTCTCCTTCAAAACTTTACAAACAGGGGGTGGCTAGGTGGCACAGTGAATAGAGTGCCAGTCCTGGAGTCAGGAGGACCTGAGTTCAAATTTGGCCTCAGACACTTCACACAAAACCTTAGGCAAGTCACTTAAAACCAATGGCCTTACTTTACCCCCTCCAAAAAGCAAAACCAAATAAACAACAAAAAAACTTTACAAACATTTTCTCCTTGACCCTCACAATACCATTGCGAAATATATTTAATAGATATTATTCTCTGAATACTCTATATTTGAATTCATGATAGAGAATGAGAGGATGAAAGAACAGGGGCTGGCAAATATGTTGCATTTTTGAAGAGCATTTTTCAAAGGATCCAGAAAAAAATAAGAAGAATCCCATTGATTAAAATTCTATGGTGAAGTAAGCACAAGAGAAGTGATTAGGTCTTTTCAATGAAATTTTGAAGACATTTTATGCTGAGCACTGTGTTAAATGCTGGGAATATAAATAGAAAGGCAAATAGTCTTTATTCTCAAGGAGTTCATACTCAAAGCGGGTGGACACACTCATAGGGGAGTAGTGTCCAGACAAGTTCACTTTGATTAAGACTTACAAAGATGCTTACTGGGACCATGGGGCAGTAGACTGACAACTCAGGAACAACGGCAGGGTTGATTTAATTATGATTTACAGTTTCAGCACTATTATGAGTAGAAAAACTGGCAGGAGATGGAGGATATAGTAAGAGAGTAGAGAGTGAAGAAGCTAGTACAAAAGCATGCATATTGTTCTATAACAATTGTCAGAAGGCATTAAAGCTCCAGAGCCTTTGAATACCCTTCTAGCAATGACATGTTGTAATGTGAAAATTATTTGGTAAGGCCAAAAAGTCTAAATTATCAATACTTAAAAGAAGATGACATATACGATTTTTTCTCTTTTTAAAAATTCGTTAATTTCCCTAGCCACCCCACCATCTTAGCCTCCCCACCTTTGGCTTAGTGCAAGGGTACAATTACTTGTGAGCAGCTAGGTGGTATAGTAAGACAGAGCACTGGGCCTGGAATTAGGAAGACCTAAATTCAAATCTGGTCTCAGATACTTAGTAGCTGATCCTAGGCAAGTCATGTAATCCTATTTTCCTCGGTTTCCTCATCTGTAAAAATGAGCTAGAGAAGAAAATGGCAAACCTCTCCAGTATCTTTGCCAAGAAAACCCCAAATGGAATCACAAAGAGTCAAACATGACTGAAATGACTCAACAACAATAACAACAAAAATTATGTATCGGTAGTATAGATTGAGATAAAGAACTTTAGAAAAACTCCCTGTCCCAAAATTTCTTCTTTAATCGGGTGCTGTTTTTAAAATTCCAACACTCGGCTTTTTTTCTTGAGGGTCCTATCCTTAAGTACTCCTGCTCTGTCTTTTGCCCCTCTTTCCCTCTGTTTCTATGTGTCTGTCTATCTCTGTCTCTCTGTGTCTGGGTTTATTTCCCTCTGTCTCTGGCTCTAACTCTTTGTCTTTGGCTCTCTGGCTCTGTCTCTCTTTCTCTCTGGCTCTCTCTTTTGATAGGAAAGACAAAGCTGTGAGATCTCTGAGCATCTGGATCAGGGACAGGTCACTGAGAAACAAGGTGGCAAGGTCATGAAGATACCACAATTTAGCCTTAGGTAGTCAGTAAAGACCTTCCTATATCAATCCCCCATTAGCTAGTCTAAGGTCTATGCATTGGCTAACCATTCAGGTTTTTGTTTGTTTGTTTGTTTGATTGATTGATTCCAGAATCCTTGAAAAAGTGAGTCTGAAAATCCTCACAACCCACTAAAATTAGAAGCCTGAAACACATAATAATAGATATTGTACCATTTGCTTATCCTTACGAGTGATTTTCCAAAACACCTAAATGTTCAGTTAAATTAAACAAGGTTTGATTCCATCTTGGTTTTCTGTTTAGTCTACAGGTCATCTTTTGTGCAAACATTTCAGGGACATACTCAATTATTAGGGGGATAACTACTGTGTGCCAAGGACCTTAATGAAAGAAAACACCCCCTTCTATTTACTGTAACTAATGGCATAGTAATACAAAAACAAAAGCAAATCCACTGCAACACTTCTAAAAAGAAAGTTAATGGTTACAAATTGCCAATTTTCTGCCTTCTCTGTTTATTATAGTGCTTTTCAAATAGCTCCCAAAACAATGGACCCAATTGTGTCATCATCATTTGGGCAATTTTATAGCCTTCAATAAAACTATGGGCATGAATTCATGCCAGGACTCTGGGCTCATTTAAAGTCTCTCTTGGGCTGATGCTTCTTATGGAACTGGCATCAGCAACTTGCAGGACATATGCCAAAGGTGGAATGCAAGGTAATTGTTGATGACCAAATAGAGCTTCTAGGCAAAAGTGTGAAGGAGCTAAAGTTTTTATTTGGCATCCTCCTACCTTCCTCTTTGGGTCTTGATCCAATCTCTGGGTTTCTTTCTATATCTACTTTATCCCAGTCTTCAACGTCTTTTTTTTTCTCCCACCAGCCCACCAAAAATCTTGTTCCTTCAGTGCCAAAAAATAAAATTTAAATTTAAAAATGGATAGACAATTTACACAGGGTATAAATGTATTTTTGGAGTATTTTTTTACCTAAACCTATTTCACCAATTCAGGAAGTTCTTGGTGAGAAACTTCTTCCACCAATCTGAAACTTACAGTCTTGGAGTTGATAGGGAGTCAGGAAGACCGGCTACATGATTCTAGGCTTAAACTGTTAGTCCCCCCAGGCAATTTCATAGTCTATTAACTCAAATAAATTTACACATATTTATATGTATAGATCTATCTCTCTCTATATATTTCCTACTAGATTATAACTTCCTCAAGAGCAATATATGTTATCACTGTATCTCCCTCACTATTCTGTTTTATGAATGATGACAATAGTTTTTTTATTAGATGATCATAATGAAAATAATGAAGTTTGCTCAGTATGCATATAATTCATTGTTTGAGGACATTGAAGTAGTATAGAACAGTGAAAGGAAAACTGGCATTAGATTGGAGTTGGGAGGCCTGGGTTCAAATCAGTTACTTGTTAGTGGTGTGACCTCGGGCAAGACCCTTAGTTCTCCTTAACCATAAAGTTGGCACAATTATACTTGTACTACTTATCTTCCATAGCTGTTGTTCAAATGAGTTAATGTGCAGCACAGTTTCAAATATAGACTCTAGAATATAGACTAGACCACACAACATGGCATCACTTAGAAATAATGTTAATTTTAGATTATATTCCAGATTTGGAGGAAAAGAATAGAGAGACTATATTCAGACCAATACAATTTGTAAAGCATTATTTAACACATATGTAATCAAGCGGCTAATTTTTTTTTACTTTTTCACATTTGTATATCATGGTTTACATCAATAAATTCCAATATATCAATAGAACTATGATTGTATTGATGCAATTTTGCTTCCAGCCTGGCTGCCAAAACTAGGGTAAAGCAAAGCACAAACTATGGAAAAGCAGCCTGACCTCAATGCCACTACCAACACTGACTGCCAACCAACTGCTGGGTGGACAGGCAAACCAATCTTGCTTTGGATATCCTGAGGGAGATACAAAAGACAGGATATGTCAATAAGTCAATCACTGCAAGTACCTCAAATCCCAGCTCTTCTCGTACAGTCAGGGAAACAGTCTGGAATTCTAAGACTAAAAGCCCTGGAAATAGCAGCTTTCTCAATACAACCAGTTCAGGAGTCTTATTTTAAGCCTAATAAGAGTCAGAGATGAGATTTGATATTGGTCTTCCAGGGTGTAAGCCAGTACTCTATTCACAATTGGAAGGTATGATTTCTCAGCTACTCACTGTCAGTGATCTTTAAAAGATTATAAAGAATGAGAAAAATGTTTTGAGACTTGAGAAGAGAAAAAACCCAGAAAAAGTGAATTCTAAAAAAATCAATAAAGTTCAGTGAATTTAAATGTGATACCTAGTAAAATTCTGGAGTTATCATTTGTGAACATTCAGAAAGGGAAACCCTGACCAATTGTTAGGAAACAAAATGCCTTCATCAAGGACAAGTCATTCCAGACTAAGATACTTTATGTTTTTGAAAGTATAACTAGACTGGAAGATGAGAGAATTTTGAAGGATATACATTCCTAGAGGTCAAGTTTCTTTGTTTTTGTATCTCCAACATCTGCCACAGATCTTTGCACATGCTATAATAAATCCTTAATTTGTTGGATTGGATCTGATAGAAACAAATTGTGTAGGCTTCAGAAAAGTCTTTGACCACATTTCTCATACCATTCTTGGGAACTGTTCTGAGAGATTTGTGCTAGATAACCATCCAGTTAGGTAGATTTAGAGCTGGTGAAGTAGCCAAATAGTAGACATTAATTTCTTATTGCTAATGTGGATACAGGCCTATTTTGATATACTCCAGAGCTCTGTCATTGGTCTTCTGCTGTTTAGCATTTTCTATTAATGACTTAGATGAAAATACAGATGTTATGCTTTATCAAATTTTTAGACAACACGAAGTCTTGGGTTAAAAAAAACCATTAAGGGGCAACTAGGTGGCACAGTGAATAGAGAATAGGCCCTGGAGTCGAGGGCCTGAGGTCAAATCCACCCTAAGACACTTAACACTTACTAGCTGTGTAACCTTGGGCAAGTCACTTAACACTGATTGTCCTACCTTCCCCCTCCAAAAAAAGAAAAATAAATAAATTCACAGTTCTTGTGTCAAAGCCAAAATGGTGGAACACGAGAAACCAGTTGAGCACTCCCAACATTCACCTCCAAAACAATTTTTTAAAATAATGCTTCAAATCAAATTCTGGAGTGATAGAGCCAACAAAATATCTGAGTGAGACATTTTTCCAGCCCAAGACAACTTAGGAGGTCATAAGGAGAGAGATCTCTAGCACTTGGTGGAAGGGGAATTGACATAGAGTCCAAATGGCAGCACTGGCTGTTGGCCTTGGAGGCTGCAATAGCAGTAGCAGCAGCTTTTGGAACTCTTAATCCTAAAACAGTAAGGTGATCTGGCAACTGGTCAGAGAGAGATTACAGTGCATCCCTATGCTAGTACTAGTCACTGGACTAGGTACTCTTTGGCAACTCCATTGTCCATACACACTTTTGGGGCATAGTTTCACCATAAAAAGGAGAGCTTTTGGTCATAAGGCATCAAGGGCCCAGAGGAATAATATCTTTTGCAGCTATAAGGCTCTTTATAGTGAAGGGTAAGGACTAAAGTGAAGATCAGGAGAACAGTGACCACACCTCTCTCCCAATCACACTATCTTAGAAACACCAAAATCTTCAAAAAAAAAAAAAAAACAAACCAACCCAGATGGACTCTGAAAATAGCAATACAAAAAAAAAAACAAAACTAAAGTTTGGAAGAGTGCCACCCCCATTCCCCAACCTGGGAGCAGAACCCAACTATAACATACATTTCAAAGTAAAAAAAAAATCACCTGGAAAAATAAAAAAATAACCCCCTCACAAAATAACTTGATCATAAAAAGCTACTATGGTGACTTGGAAAATCAAGATATAAACTCAGAAAAAAGATGATGTCAAAACAACTATGAGCAGAACCTCAAAAAATGTGAATTAGATACAAGCACAACAAGAATTTCTAGAAAAGTTTAAAAAATATTTTTTAAAATCAAATAAGAGTAGTAAAGAAAAAACTGGGAAAGAAAAGAGAGTCATGTAAGGAAATCGGAAAAAACATTAACAACTTAGTAAAAAAAAAGGCACAAAAATGCTAAAGAAAATAAAACCTTAAAAAAATAGAACTGGAAAGATGGAAAAAAAAGTTCAAAAGCTCATTAAAGAAAACAATTTCTTAAAAATTAGAATTGGGCAAGTGGTAAATAATGACTATATGAGACATCAAGAAGCAGTAAAAGAAAGTTAAAAGAATGAAAAATAAAGGGAAATTTCATTAGAAAAATCAAATGTCCTGGAGAATAGATCAAGCAGAAATAATTTGAGAATAAATGGGCTGATGAAAAGCCATGATCAAAGAAAGCTCCTAGATATCATATTTCAAGAAATTATCCTAGAACCAGAGAGTAAAATAGGAATTTTAAAAATCTACCAATCTCCTGATAGAGATCCAAAAAGAAAATTCCCAGGAATATAATAGCCAAATTCCAGATTTCTCAAGCCCTTGATGGTCTCTCATCTTTTAGCTTCAGTATTACTATACCCTATTATTTCTCTTCTGACCTCCCTAATCAGACTGCCTCCTTTGTTATGTCTTTGTTATGTTCCTTATCACTAAAAGTATGCATTTCCCAAAGTCCTGTCTTTCAGTCTTTTTTCTTTCTAAAGTAATTTAATCTCCCCTGATGGCTTCAGTTACCAGCCTTATCCTGATGACTCCCATATCTGGTGCCTCCACATCTAACCTCTGTCAATTAGTTGCCTCCAGATGTACTGGTGATCATAGATCTTCCCCTCTATGTGTCAGCAATACCTCAAAACCAACAACTCTAAAATATAGATCAAAATATATCCTCTAACTTTGCTCTTCCTTCTGACCCCACTATTTCTGTCCTTGGAAACACAATTTTCTCACAGTTGTCTTTATCATAACACTTTTCTTTCTCCAAAGCATCCTTTATATTATGGCCAGGATAAACTTTTTTTTTTGGCAAACATTTGCTGAAAAATCTCTAAGGATTTCCTTTTGCCTTTCAAGCAAATTTCAGACTCATTGTCCTACTATATATAAGGTCTTGCACCACAGATTACTATTCCTTTCTACTCTTAGTTCATAATAGTCTTCTCCACTCACCTTTTGTTCTTGACAGATTGTTAACTCTATTCAAGCACACATTGCACTCTTATATTTGTGTGCCTTTGTGTAGGCTATTCCATTTGAATGGAACAGTCTTCCTCCATCTTTTCACTTGTGGAATTCCTAGTCAGAAGAATTTAAACTCCATGGTGACAAAAATTATTTCGATTTTGTGTTTGTATTCGTAGTTCTCATCACATAGCAGACACTAAATACTTACTGAGCAATGGATGGATGCTCAAATGACAAATTATTTCCTCAAGGATACATTCTTTTATCCCCCAGTTGGTAATGACCTTCCTTCTTGGACCTTACATAGTGAGGCACTGTTAGGTATCTCTCCAATTCAATTATCATATCATATTATGTATCATAGCTTTTGGTGATGAAGTTTTCTTCAGCTACTGGACTACATGCAACTTGAAGGCAGGTCATATCTTTATATAAATGTTAAATCTCTCCCAAGTCCTAGTAGAATGTACTGCACAAGGAGATCATTAATATATTTTTGCTGATTTGATTTGTTATTAATTGAAAAGTATATTCTAGGATATTATCATAATTCCCCCGAACACAGAATTGTAAAAATGTGTATATATTAGCAATCTACAAAAGTTGTCAAAGTCCATACTGAAAAGTGATAGTAATTTAAGTTAATGAACTTTAACAACTAACATCAACTCCACAAATCAAGTCCGCTTTTACTCTTGTAATTAGAACAAAGAAGTCAGATTCACAGATGTCCCAAGTGCCCAAAGGAATTTAAATGTACCTTATCTTTCCCCTTTCTAAATCTCCTGCTTAATCCATGGTAGACTAGCTCGCTTATTTGTTTACATTTGGAGGAAAAATCTTGATTAGATCCTACCAAATCATGCCATCACCCACTTATCCTAGTCAGAATTTCGTGAGCAATTATAATCTTTATCGCTTACAAAACTTCCAGAGCTCCTGTTGGAAAGGAACCTTATTGCCTTATTCGGCCAAAATATGCATCTGTCTACATTCACAAACTTGATGAAGTCTAAATGGGAGGGGAAAAAAAGCTATTTCTCATTCAACTGCCTTTATAGATCCTGAATAATGTTAATTAATAAGCTAGGAGTAGGGCTATTTCATTTAAGCAAACATGACAAAAGAAAGAATTTAAATGAAAGATAAATCAAAGAGTGAAGTATCAGATGAGAAAGGGGAGAATAGATATGTGGATATAATATGAATAAATTAAAAATATATATATGTGTGTATTATATATAATTTTTAAATTAATGTTAAACAAAGAATTTAGAAACTTCTTTTTCTGGGAAGATGCCTAAACAATTTGAGGCTCAGAAGGGGCCAAGAGAATTCAGTGTTGACTATCCAAAAGTTCATTTCCTATTTCTACTTTAACAATGTGATATGAACAGCAAAAGGGACCTTATTAGAAGAGACCAGAGAACACAGCATACAAACAGGATGAGATATGTCACAAAATCACAGAACCCTCCTAGACCATTTAGGACCTAAGGTCATCTAGTTCAACTTTTACCTTATTGGAACTTTCCTTGACAATATTCCTAACAAAGGGTCATTCGGCTTCTACCTGAAGACTGAAGAATTGTGGAATTCACTCATTCCTAGGACACCTCATTTAACCTTTTACTTTGACCCTAACTTTACTTACCTGAAATTTCTACCCACTCTCCCTTGTTTTGTCCTCTGATGTGATGTTGAAATGCCCAACTATTCTTTGACACAGTAGTCACTAACATACTTAAAACCTGCCTCCATGTCTCTTCTCACTCATCTCTCAGATAAATATTCCCATTTCTTTAACAGATTTCTTGCCTTGCTCTGTGGTTCCCTCTCAGCTATCAGCATAAAAACTACTCAAAAAGACAATTGATATCCAGATGACATATTGCTTGGAGTTAAACAATACGTACACAAATAAAGAAATAAAATATATGCAAATAAATACAAAGTCATGTTAGTCAGAAAACTAATACGAATAAGCAGAAGGAATGGCTTCTTGTAAGAAGCAATCCTAAACTGAGCCCTAATGGAAGCCAGGACTTGAGGCAAAGAGAGAGAACAATTTAGCCACAGTAATATACTATGCAAAGATATGATGGCAGAATGTACTATTCAGCAAACAGTAAGCAGTCTAATGTTACTGGAACATAGAGTGTGTATGAGAGAGGAATGTCCAGTGAACTCCGAAAGGAAGAATGGTACCAGCTTGTGCAGGGCTTTGAACACCAAACAGAAGAGTTTTATTTTATCCTACAGGCAATACAGAGGTACTGAAACTTCTTGAACTGAAGAATGACATAGTCAGACCTGTGCTTCAGAGCCATAATTATTTATAGGTGTGTGGAGAATGAGATGGATGGGAGAGAGACTAGATGCTGAGAGATTAATGATGGTGTTGCCACAATAATCCATTTCTGCCGGTTTTGCTAAAAAAAGGGGGGGTGAACTATTCTTTCCAATGATCTTTAATTAATCCAATCTAATGGGTTTTTTTCAGTTTGTATCCTTTTTTAACCTATATTCATCATTTGACATAGACATCCCTGAGCCACCAAGACACTACAGTAGGCTGAGTTTGGAAGGGGTCAGGGTTTAGGGAGAAAGACAATGAGTTATGTTTTATACATGTTTAGTTTAAGAGTCTACTGGAGACTAGTTCAAAATATCTGAAAGGCAGTTGGAGATAAAAGATCAGAGGTCAGCAAAGCAGTTGAAGCAGGATGGGTGGTTTTGAGACTCATAATCATAGAGTTGTTAAGGTAATTAAACCCATAGGGACTAATGAAATTATTGAAGTAGTATAGAGAGCAAAGAGAAGAAGACACAAGACAAGACCTTGAGAGACAATTCCCATGTTAGAGTTAGAAGGTGTGATATGGATGAGAATCCAGGAGAGGAGATTGAGGAGCCATCAGATAGACTGAAAGAGAACCAGGAAAGAGTAACCCTCCAGGTCCATGTCTTTTGGAACTATCCACGTCTGAGGGGTTCCTCTAGGTGGTAGTTCTTCAAGAAACTCAGGAAACTTGGAACTCCTTCCAAAGTATAGCTAGCATCAAACATCTCCTAATCTCTTGAGTTCACAAGGTTACATCCACTGTAGGTGGATCCTTCCATCTTGTGATAGATGTTTAGTCACCTAGGTTAAAGTGAAGACAAAGAAGAAGAGATAACCACAGACCCAAACTCAACATTTATCTGGCTGAAGCCCTGGTCTAATGTGGAAGAAATAAAGTATAGTCCCTTTTGTCTTCTACTTCTCCAAGAATTGGTGTGAATATATCTGAAATTATCTGCAGCCAAGAAAAAATGCCTTAGTGTTTATGACTCCACTGTTGCCACAGTTCTTTCTTCGCAGCAGCCAATAAGGAGGTTATTTTGTCATCCCCAAAATTCCAAAGTCCTTTAGTACTGAGTCATGCATGGCTAGCTAGAAGATGCATCCAGGAACTTTGTTATCCAAAGCACTCAAGCATTTGGAACATATAGATGACTGAAAATAGTCAGGGCTGCATTGTGAATTTTCCCATCTGTACATGATGTTAAGCATTTTAATTCTATGATTTATAACATTGTCTTAGCTAAACATTATCATTTTTTGTTCTTCTTAGGTATTTTATCATTACGTTAATTGTAATTATCATTACATGTATGTAAATATGTAAATATCATAACAATTACATTAAGTGTAATTATCACAATTAGTTTAAGTGTACAAGCTTATAGCTATTTTGAAGCTTGTACATTTAAAGTAGTTGTAATGAAAATCATTAATATAATAGGCTATTTTAAAAATGAATTAATTCAGCATAATTCAGTAACATCAACTTAACTTTAATATATCCTTGCTGCGCTTCTAAACTGTGCTACTAAAGAAAACACACAGGGTGGCTAGGTGGTGCAGCAAATAGCACCAGCCTTGGAGTCAGAAGGACCTGAGTTCAAATCTGGCCTCAGACACAACACAAACCTAGCTGTGTGATCTTGGGCAAGTCACTTACCCCAGTTGCCCTACCTTCCCCCCTCCAAAAAACAAGAAAAGAAAAGAAAACACACTGAAGGACTGAGTTCTGAATGAACAAATATTTCCATGGAAATATTCTTTTTCAGTTGAATTGCCTTGCAAGTATATAGATGCTTCAAATAAATGTGTAATGAGATAATGTTTATTGTTAGGTCTCTGATACCTCACGTGGGGAGGAGACTCCTAAAGAGGGTCGTTGATACTCCACGTGAGATGGACAGGTTGAACGGGTCCTCAGCTAACAGGAATGCACGTGGTCAATCACCTGGAGGCAGACTGCAAAGGCTGCACCTGCTTACAATAAGCAGGATAATCTCTCCACCTTCTTCGAGGTGAGACACATTGGCTCCCTGTGGCGAGGGCATGGCCAGGGGAGGGGCCCTAAGGGGCCCAGGAGAAAAGACTTAAATAGAGGCAACTGGGAGGCAGGAGCAGTTCGGTGGAGCCAGGCCAGTCGAGTCCAGCCAGGCCAGTCCAGTCCAGTCCAGCCACACTAAGATAGAGGATGAACTCTCAATAAAAGCTAGAAGCAAGTCCTGTGTCCTGAGTTTCTCCGTGCAGCTGTTTCTCCTGGAGTGGACGGGAGCTGGGGACGCCCGAGGCCTGTTGAGGTAGGTATAGGTAAGCCCTATACATCCTGACCCAAAAAGATACCCTCACCTGAATAAAAAACCAGTAACAGTTTATCTCAATGTACTTCTCAAAATAATATTGTTTTAGATGACATGCATATTATTTCTATCCTTGTCTCTTCTTGAAGCTGACTGAGGAAACAGTTTGTCTTACACAAGTATTGCATATAGCTCTAGAAGTAAATTATGACTTCTTTGCCCCCCAGTTCTTTCAACTGATTCTCAGATGGCCCACAGGCCCTTCACCCTGTAGTCCCACATTGCAAAGTGACTATTAAGAGTTCTGCAGCCTAGAATGATAGAATTAGAACACTAACCTAAAGTCTAGGATTGTGTAAACAAGAGTGGTATATGTATAGCTAATGGAAATTCAAGACTAACATGATTTAAAATCATCCCTTAAAGTTTGGACAGCTAGGTGAGCCCAGGTCCTGGAGTCAGGAAAACCTGAGTTCAAATCCAGCTTCAGGTACTTACTAGTTTGTTACCCTGCGCAAGTCAGTGCACTTCTGCTCACCTCAGCTTCCTCACTTGTATAATGCAGATAATTAATAGAACAAACATGACAAGGTTGTTGTGGGTGAGTGGGTGAGAATATGAGCCTTAGAGCTTCTAAATAGCTATCTAGCTATTGTCATTCTTGTTTTCCTTCTCCTTTTCATTCTCTTCCTTTTCCTCCTTCAATTTGTTCAAGTTTTCACAAGTGTGATCTTCATAGCTTAAGAGGTGAGATTTGAAAACAGGTCATCTGGCTAGACCCAGTAAATCATGGTTATAGGGGAATTTAGAGATCATTTACTCCAACCTAACTGAAACAACAATCCACTCTACGATAAACCCAACAAGGTGGTCATCAAGGACTTCCAGCAAGGGGAGATCCGCTACCTCTGAGGGCAGCCCTTGCACTCTATGGCATTTCGGATTGTTAGGAAAATGTTTTCCTGAAATCAAGCTTAAATTTTCCTGTTTGCAATTTTCACCTGCTGGCAAAACAGTTCTGTTCCCTTTTGTATATCTTCCTTTCTTTCCTCTCTTCCCCCCAACTCTCTTCCCCCCAGTTCTTTCAGTTTATTCTCAGATGACGTGACCCACAGACCCGTTACCATTCTGGTTGTTCTAAATGCTCATCAGCTTATCATTTTTCTTCATACCATGTGTGTGATGGCCAGATATGAACATGGTACTCTAGTTATGGTCTAACCAACTGAGAGTACCATCCTACTCCTGGCCTTTTAAAATACAAATATTTTATTCACTACTTTAGTTGTCATGTCACACATCATAATGGTACAGTAGTTAGAGCTCTAGACCTGTGGTCAGGAAGACCTGAATTCAAATCCAACCTCAGACATTTATAAGCTGTAAGATCCTGAATAAGTCATTTAACCTCTGACTGCCTCAGTTTCCTCATCTGTAAAATGGTGATAATAATATCACCTACTTCTTCAGGTTGTTGTAAAGATTAATGAGATTTTATGAAGTGCTTAAAATGCTATAAACAAGTTATCCTCATCATTTTCATGCTGAATTTACAGTTCACTAAGCTTCTAGATTTTTTTCTTTTTCATCTGAATTGCCCTGCAAGGCAATGATGCCTCAAATAAATGTCTTGTCTTTGTGAAGATTATTTCTTGAACTCAACTGCAAGACTTTATCTCTCTTATATCAAACCTTATTACCTTCTTCCTACTCTGATCCAGTTATACTGGACTGCTTGCTGTTCCTTGTAAGTGCTCCTCCTTTCCTGATTCCTTGTCCAGAATTTTCTTGCTCCTCACCTCCACCTCAGAGACACTTTGGCTTCCTTCTAAGACTCGATTCAGATGCTGTCTTGATCAGGAGGACCTTCTCTGATCCCCAGCTGCTAGTGCCTTAACCTCTACGATTCTCTTCCATCTACTGAGCAGATTTCTTACAGGCACCTGGTTATTTACATGTCTCCTATTAGAAAGTGATCTCTTTGAGTACAGAGACAGTGTTTTTGTCTTTTTCTGTATCCCCCTTGCTTAGCACAGAGTTTAATCAACGAATATTTGCTGATTGTTTGAACTTGCTAATTTTGACCCCAGTCTCTGGTCTTCCAAGATGTCTCTGGGGTTTGATTCTGTTGTAATATTAGTGTCATCTGTAAATCTAATAAGCATGTCATGTATAACTTCAAGTTGTTTATTTAAAAAATAAACTGTACAAGCTCAAGCACAGAACCATGATCTACTTCATGACAGTTGACTTATTTAAATGATCATATAAAGTCAGTCTGATTCTAGATAGGTTCATGACTAGGTAGGAATTTCAAAGTGGTGTTTGGGTTGAATACAGCACTTTTATTAAGAACAGTCTAAGGAAGAGTTTGTAAGTTGTAATTTCTTACGTTTCATTTGTTTCTTAAGCGTAAACTGGTTTAGTTTGGAAAGCTCAGCAGGATGTCCTGGAGCTTCAGGGCTACAGCACAGAAAACAGGGCAGGCATGGTAGAAAACTTGACTTTAGAACTGTAGACAGTGCTTACCTTATGCTCAGCCAAGGTAAGCAAGAATTTGTTTTAGTCCAACACTGTGCACAGTCTGACCCCACTGTACTGCTTTCTGGTTTCATTAGACTCTGGAATTTGTGGCCCATTCCATTCCCCAGCTCCAGATAGACCTGTAGCAAACTTTGCTGAAGAAAAGAACAAAATGAATTTGAATCTTGGCCTTTACACTTCTGCTAAATATTTGCTGTTTTGTTGTTGAAGTGCAGTGGGTTGGTGGAAGTCTATGAAAAGCATTCTTTCATCCAAACACAGCCTCTCTCAAACAAGCCATAATGAGCCCATAAAAATCAACGAACATTAAAACCATATTCTCCTGAGACTTCTGGACTGGGTCTTTTCCTTTGACCAACAGAGAAAGCATTGATAGGAGCTGCTGAGGTTTGACTGCCTCCCCAGAGCAGGGGGAACATATCTTCCAGTTGCAAAGGCGCAGATAGGCCTCTGATAAGCCTGGATCATAGGATTTAGAGCTGGAAGAGACCTTAAAGATAATGTAATCCAAGGCCTTCAGTTTAGAGGGAGGAAACAAGGGACCCTGCAAAGTTAAATGACCGATCCTAGTTCATAAAAATAGCCAGTAATAGAACTAGGGCTGGTCTTCTGATTTCAACCCCAATGCTCTTTCCAAAACACCATGCTGCCTCTGCATGTATACAACTCCAAGTGATGAGGGAACAATTCCCAGGCTGTTTTACATCCTATGCTTTTTATGGGAATCTGGTTCTGGAAAACAATGACGTTTATATAGCACTTACAGATTTTAAACCTATATATAATATGTATACATATATATATGTATACACACATATGTGAATGTGTACATGTATACATATCTCTGTGTGCATATGTATATGTACATATAAATGCATATACATATACACAAATATATACATATATATATATATAGTGCTGGCATTATTCAAATTTGCATGGTATATTTCCATTGGACTAGTACCATACTTTATGTAATTATAATTTTGAATAGTATGAATGGAAACACATGAGACTGCTTCAAGTAATGGATTATTTCCATGTTAACTTCCTTGACCTCATCTATTAGATTGAAAGTATGTAAAAAAATACAATCAAATTTTTGTTCCTATTACATATGTTCATAGGGATACAGATACTTAGATAATGTAGGTTAGTACTTTTTCTCCCCTTTACACTGTGCTTTTAGTTATGTCTCCCAACAACCCTATGGCTTAAGCTATATATTATTATCACTTTTCACAAATAAGTAAACTGACACTCAGAGAAATTATATTACTTGCTCATTGCCACATAGCCAGTAAATGTCAGAGGTGAGATTCGAATCTATATCTTCCTGACTCCAACAAGAGTTAGCACGTATATAGTGTTTGAAGATTGTAAAACACTTTATTTATATCATTTTATTTGATCTTTACACCATCCTTGTCATGAAGGTATTATTATTATCCCTGCTGTTTTACAGACGAGAAAACTGAGGCCTTGAGATATTAAGTAATTTGCCAGAGTCACATAGTTTAAGTATTTACATTGGGATTTGACCTCAGATCTTTTGACTCCACGTCTGGAGCTCTATATACTAAATCATGTGTTTCTGTGCTTTGTTATGGTATATACTGTGGGAAACCTGGCAAGTTAATAAAATCCTCGATTTAGAGCTGGAAGTTACCACAGAGGTTATATAATCTAACCCTTTCATTTTCAGATGATACTGGATTCCAGAGTGGATAAGTATCTTGTCTATGATCTCTCAGGTAAGAGTTAGAGCTGGGATTGGATGCAAGTTCTCTGCCTCTAAATCCAGCATTCTTTCCACTATACCACTTTGCATATTATAAAGCAGTACTTGAATTATCCATATTATAACCTGTGAGCAAAAATAGCACTGGATCCCTTCAATACATTTTGGATCTATCTTTTTTGATGCCAATTCGGTCACATTTCCACATTTCGATGCCAACTCTGTCCTCTCTTGGCAGTCATCCTATTATACTGCAGGTGACATTTGTGGTAGTTAGCAATGTTGGAACAACAATGGCAAGGCCTACACTAATCCCTTAATTCTGAATGAAATCATATTCACAGAAATGCTTTCATTCAGAATTTTGAGCTCTTCCAAGACCTGCAACCAATTCATATTTTTCTTGGAGGCTTTGATGTAGGAGTTTTGACTTTGTTGTCTTCTTCTGGTCAAAATATTTTTCAAGAAAAAGATTAAACTGAAAAAAAATTGCTCATCATACCTTTTTTCTTGGAGGGAGGAAGGCAGGACAATTGGATTTAAATGACTTGCCCGAGGTCACACAGCTAGTAAGTGTCAAGTATCTGAGGCTAGATTTGACTCTGGTCCTCCTGACTCCAAGGCTGGTGTTGTTTCACTTCGCCACCTAGCTGTCCCATCATAACATTTTGTAAGGATGATTTCTGAATGGAAATTTCTGTCAAATCTTAAAATATGTCCATTACTAAGCAGATAGTTTGTTTTACCCTCAGATACTTGACACTTACTGACTGTGTGACCTTGGGCAAGTCACTTAATGCCAATTGCCTTGCCTTCCCCCCTCCAAAAATATATATAGACTAAGTATATATAAAATAAAGAGACCAAAATATATAGAAATTAAAATAGACCAAAAAATATATAGACCAAATGGCAAAAGCTGTCCAAAAAGCCAGTGAGGAGAAGAATGCGTTAAAAAGTAGAATTGGCCAAAGAGAAAAGGAGATCCAAAAGCTCACTGCAGAAAAGTAAGTCCCTTAAATTAGAATGGAGCAAAAAGAAGCTAATGAATCAAGAAATTATAAAACAGAACCAAAAGAATGAAAAAAGAAGACATTGTGCAATATCTCATTGGAAAATCCACTGACCTGGAAAACAGATCCAAAAGAGATCATTTAAAATTATTGGACTACCTGAAAGCCATGACAAAAAAAAAGTCTAGACATCATATTTCAAGAAATTATCAAGGAAAACTGTCCTGATATTCTAGAACCAGAGGGAAATATGTATTTTGGTTGGAGATAGAGATGATGATCTAAGTTGTATTTAGGTTATTGAAATATTAAAAAGCTGCCTAGTGTGGGGAGAATCTAATGACTAAATCACCATAGAAAAATTGAACTGATTTAAGCATGATGTGTTACAGTTTCCTCTAGTCAGTTTCTAAATTAGACCTGTAATTAACAGTATATAGCAAATTAACATGGAACATATCACTTTGCTCCTTAATTCCAACTGTGTAGATTAAAAATCTGGATGACTCAGGTCTCCTTGGGACATATTTTCCTAACATTAGGGTCCTACTTATTTTTTTTAAGCTTTCATTATCTGTATATTTGCAGATATACGTAGTAATAGTAATTTTATTAGTAAAATTTTCCTGTTCTGTTCAGTATTATCCAACTTTTTGTGGCCCCATTTGGGTTTTTGTGGGAAAGATACTGGGATGGCTTTCCATTTCCTCCTCCAGCTCATTTTACAGATGAGGAAACTAAGGCAGAGTTAAGTGATTTGCCCAAGGTCACACAGCTAAAAAAGTATCTGAGGCTGAATTTGAACTTAGGTCTTACTGCCTTCAGGCCTGGTGCTCTGTCCACTACCATATATTCACATACTTTGTACTTTGGTACTTTACATGGATCTCTGATCACATCATTACTTCCTCCACTAGTGTACATGACAGCCTCTCTATGCCTTTTCATTGTGACAACTCTTTTCTGTATCTTTCTATAAGTCTCCCATCCTACAGAGGAACTGTGGAAACTGTTATCAACAAGCATTTATTAAATACTTTCTGTCAGTTTTGGAGTTGGAAAAAAATTGACCTCTATATAAGTCAGATACTATTAGACTATTAAAGCACTTTGTCTCTGGAAGGGTGGGATGGAGATGCATGGGGAAATTATTCCATCTACTCACACCAAGGCTAATGCTGGATTAACTGCTTCTGTGCTTGAAGCTTGAGTTCTCACTCAATTCTGTGCATCTACAAACCAACCTATTTATCCTAACCTCAAGTCACCAACTTGCCTGCTCCGCATATCTGTACACAGTACCAACTATACCAACTTCCATGTACCCCCTAGTTCTTTCCCAGGCTTTGTGCTTAAAGTCTAGGGTAAAAAGATATTCTAATAATAATTTATAACCCACTAAATACAATTGCCTCACTTTCCTCCCCAACATATCCTCAGAAAAGTCATTGAATTAGCATTTAAACTTCAGTTTGGATTTCAGACATTTGCTAGCTCTATGATGCTGGGCAGGTCACCTAACTTCTGTTGACTTTAGATTTCTTATCTTTAAAATGGGGACAATAATGCCACCTATCTTCTAGGATTGTTGTGGAGATCAAATGAGATAATTGTAAATGTTTAGTATGGTGTCTGGCACATAATTAGCATTACATGATTTTTTGTGCTGCTGCTGCTGCTGCTGCTGATGATGATGATGATGATGGTGTCACCATTCTCCATTTCATAACGGTTTGCTATTCATATAGAAATTACACTCACTTTCATGTACAGAAACCAACACTATACTCTCAAGTCAATATTAATATGTATATATATAATTCCACACTGGAAGATGTCTGAGAGGCAGTCAGCTACTTGGATGTAGGTTCCACTGGGACATCCACAAAATCCTGCCTGTATCTTCTCATGATTCTGGAACTTCTGAGGAGGATCAGGCAGCAAGAAGAGAGAACATCAGAATGCCCTTAGAGACCCAATACACTAGTGTATTCTTTATAAAAAAAAGTCTTGTTGAATACTACCTCTGACATTTATCTACTTATGATTGTTATGATTTTTTAAAATTCTTTTTTATTAATTTGTCAAAGATGCTCCCAAATGCAGGCTAAAATAACAGTTACCACTGTGAAACACAATGCAGGTAAAATTATACCTGAAGTTATACTTATATATTATTGTTTTATATATAGAGAGAGAGACAGAGAGAGTTATAGTTATAGTTATAGTTATAGTTATAGTTATATATTATAAACTTCCACACTGGAAGTTTACCATACCATTGACATCACAGGCCCAAACAAATCAACAAAATTTATGAATCTATAGATCACATTTAAAGGCAATTTATTTAAAATTTAGTTTTTATTATTGCTAATGAAAAACATCTCTGATCACTTGCATATAAAAAGAACATTAAAGAGGATTGTATATGAAACTATGAATCTATATTAAATAAAACTTGGTTTAAAGTTTATGGTATTTAATTTAAATTTAACATGGTAGTTTAAAACTGTCCTTTTTCTATATGTCTGAATTTCTCTCTATGATCTTTTGGAACATCTTTTTAAAATTTTGGTTTTTTAGGGGCAGCTAGGTGGTGCAGTGAATAGAGCACCAGCCCTGGAGTCAGGAGTATTTGAGTTCAAATCCGGCCTCAGACATTTAACACAAAAACTAGCCATGTGACCTTGGGCAAGTCACTTAACGCCAACTGCTCTCCAAAAAGCAAAAAAAAAATTTTGTTTTTTAAATATAAAATTTTATTTGTTTTCTTGTTTACATCAGTCATTTCCATGAGATTTTTGAGTTACAAATTTTCTCCCCGTCTTTCCCTTACCCCCAATTCTAAAACAGCAATCCAACTGTAAAGTCCCTCCGCCAATCTGCTCTATTTTGTGTCCTCATCCAACACCCCTCTATCTTATAGGGCAGGGAGTGTCTCCCTACCCCAGTCCCTGTATATCTTAATGCCTAGTTGCGTGTATTGCAGAGCGTTAGATTCTATATTCTTTTGGCTCCTCCCTTGTCACCCACCCCCACTGGAAGGACAAACAAATCAATACAGGCTGTGCATATGCAATTTCACAGGATATCTTCACAGTGGATATATTGTGACAGTCTGATCATATGTCCCTCCTTCCTATCCCACCCCCCCTTGTTTTGTTCTCTACCCTGTCCCTGTCCCTTTACTGAAGTGTGTTTCCAGCAACCCTCCCCCAGACCCTGCCCTATCCTCCATCATCCCGCCTCTCATCCCCATGCTCCCTACTCTTCTGTGTAGCATGATACCCAGTTTAGAGTTTATGTCATTCTTTCCCTAAGTCAAATTCAATGAGAGTAAATGAAAGTAAAGTTGTAACAGTTATCCCTTGCCTCTTCTATATGGGATGATTAACCCCATTTTGTCACTCCCTGTCTCCTCTCATTTTAGTCCTCTCCCACATCAGAATTTCACCTTTTAAAGTATCATCCCTTTGTATTCAATTTATCCTATACCCTCTA
>CM053593.1:337796387-337819384 GCA_028646575.1 Pseudocheirus occidentalis | reverse complement strand
TACAGTCTTCCAAAAGAAAACCATTTGAATGCTGTGGAAGCACTATCAGGATAACCCAGGATCTGGCAGCTTCTACACTGAGGGATCGCAGGGCCTGGAATATAATATTTTGAGGATTAAGGGAACTGGGATTAAAACCAAGAATCAACTACCCAGCAAAATTGAGCATATTGTTCCAGGGGAAGATATGGTCATTCAATGAGGTGGAGGACTTTCAAGCATTCTTGCTGAAAAAACCAGAGCTGAACAGAAAATTTGACAAGCAAACACAAGAAGCATGAGAAGGCAAATATTGTTTCCAAGACAATCATAAACTATGTTTTTTTCATCAGTCAAAAAAAGGAATGCAAACTTAACAAGTTTTTAAAAAATTAACAGCTAATAAGAAATGGGAAGGAGATTGATTTCATACTTACCTGGAGAGGCTTATATGAATTGATGTTGAGTGAGAAGAGCAGAATCAGGAAAAATTTGTACACAGTCACAGATACATCATATGTGTAATGAGCAATTTTGAAAAACTGGATGCTTCTCAGCATCGCACAGTTAAAAGACAACTATACAAGTCGCAAGATGGAAGATGTTTACATCCAGAGAAGGATCCAGAAAGATCAGAGTTTAAAAGTCACTCCATTGACTATAACACCTATTCAATCAGACTATTATACAATGTGAAGGAGTTTGCAGATCCTATACCTGATTGTATGCCACCATGGCGGGGTTGGGGGTGGGGAGAAAGGGGAGAAAAATCTGAAACTCAAGTGATTCTGGAACTGAATCTTGTAACCTAAAAGTAAACAAATAAGTCAATAAAATTTAAAAAATTTGTTTTTAAAATAACAGAATTACTGAAATTCAGACTTATACTGAGGCCATCTAATACAACCCATATCTGAAAAAGGATTACCACAACATGTTTGGCAAATGCTCTTACAACCTTTGTTTAATGTTGTCTAATGGAGAAGGAACTTCTACCTCCCCAAGGAGGCCATTTCACTTTTGGACAGGTCTAATTGAGAAGTTTTTCCTTCTATTAAACCCCAAATATGCCTATTGGCTGCTTCCATCCCTTGCTCCAAATTCTATGCTTCGTAGCCAAGCAGAACAAATATTATCTTTCCATAAGACAGATCATCAGATACTTGAAGACAGAAACCATGTACTTTAATCTTCTCTTCTGCAGGTTAACCATCCCCAAATCCTTCAACAAAATCCTCCTTTAATTTACCCTCCCATATTGCTTTAAAATAAATGAACAAAAACCCCAACACCTTGTTTATTTTCCTTAGCATTTCTTCCCATCCTCAGTTCATCTTGAACTTTAACAGTATTGATAGGTGTTATTCCTGAAAGATAACACCATGCAGATATAGACATCCATTGTTAATTATACTACTTTTATCTTTGGCGTATGGCCTTTTAAAATCCATGCTAGTCAATGACCTCCCCATCCATTCATGTCAGCTTCTTGAGACAACCGTTCCCATTTCTACAACTTTAGAAATGTTATCTTTTCACGTCTCTAGAATTTCATTCATGAGAACTTTCTTTCTCCCTCTTCTGGACTGATTTCCTCTTTTGAATTTTAATCTAGTTGATCCTACCTATATTTTCTATGAGTTCTTTGAGATTTGCTCTTTGGAAATCTTGGTTGCAAATTAGACGTTGTGTAGCTTAACAGATTCTTCTCTAGTTCTTTATTTTCATTCTATGTGTGTCTCTCTGTTTCAAGTAAGTTTTTTTGCAAACAATATATTGTATTCTAGTTTCTAATCAATTCTGCCATGTGCTTCCATTTTATTGGTCACTTTCTAGCTTTCTAAGTGGGCTAAGTAGCTAAAGTCTCAGGAAATTTTAGTTTTCCCAACCTAGGAAGTGATGCAGTTATTGTGGGTAGGGTTTTAGGGCTGAAATGGACCTTAGAGATAGTTTAGATAATTCCTTTACAAGTGAAAACATTAAAGCTAACATAGATTAGATGATTTGTCTAAAGTAAACAGCTAGCAACTGATAGCTCAAGACTAGAACCCAGGTCTGCTGGCTCCCAGACCACATTATTTCCTTTCTAGACCATTACCCTTTGATTGTTGTCTTTCACTCTGAACCCAGAGAATCCAAGAGTCTATCCCACTAATAGTGTCGTCAGCTGCTCAAATGTCTTGGTTGCCATCAAGTAAATGAAGACAGTGTTCCAAACACTTTTTTTGTTTTATTTTGCTTTTTTCTCAAACATTTTAGTCCATCCCTTTGTTTAGTGTTGTAGTTCAGACATTTCAGTCATGTTAGACTCTTCATGACCCAATTTGGGGTTTTCTTGGCAAAGATACTAGCATAGTTTGCCATTTCCTTTTCCAGCTCATTTCCAGATGAGGAAACTAAGGCAAAAATGATTTTGCCCAGGTTCACAGAGCTAGTAAGTGTCCAAAGTCAGATTTGAACTCAAATCTTCCTGACTCCAGGCCTGGTTCTCTATTCACTGTGTCACTTACCTACCTATCACTTTGTTTAGGAGTAGGTTAAATATCACACTCCTTTTCAGCAAAGAGTGACTTACTTGATTGGTGGGATTGATTTGGGATCAATAAAGGCTCTGATGACGACTATATTGATACAATCATTAGATTTTAATAACTGGTTTTGTGAATTCTGAAAAACTTAAAATAAAATCTACCTCCACTAAAAGAAGATTGTTCTTTAGATCCACAAAAAAAATTGAATTTGAGGAGAGAACACCAAAAACTGTCAAATTCAGCAAAGAAGGAAAAAATCAAGTAAGATTTAAATGGTGACAGATCTGAGATTCCAGCCCAGATCTCTGACTCTAAATCAAGTTGGATCATGTTCTGCCCTTCTTCCTCTCGTTTAGTGAGTAGGTGCCTACCATGAGCAATTCATAAGTGTTTGGACTGGAGATAATGCAGATATATAAAGTGAAATCCTTCTCAACAAACTTAGAGCATTAAAGACAAAAATAAAAACTGATATCCTGATTTTTTACAAGTATAACTTGCATTTACTCATTAGCATCATGGAGTTAAAGGCTCATAAAAGTGGAAAATTGAGTAATTTATAACACCTAATGCTGACATAGGCAAAAAAAAATAAAGGGCATGCATTATCTCATTTAAGTCTCACAAGTCATGTGAGGTAAGAGCTAGAGGTATTTTATATATATTCTATAGATGAGTAAAATGAGACTGAAAGAAGCTAAGTGACTTGGCCAGGGTCATATGGCTAGCATGTGTCTGAGGAAAGACTTGAAAACAGGTCTTTCTAATTCTAGGACAAGAATTCCATCTAGTTCATCATTACCATGCTATTCTCTACTCCCAAACTCCCATGATTCTTCTGTGGTCATTTCTTTAACCTAATAAATTGCATTTGAGTATACAACTGTCCAAGAGATATGCAGCATGCTCTACTTTCTATGAAAAAAAAAGCTAGATTGATTTTTTAAAAGGAAGGAATATGTTTCATTTTCTTTTTTTGTTTGTTTTAATTTTTAAATTGTATTTTCTTGTTTACATCACTCATTTCCATGAGATTTTGAGTTACAAATTTTCTCCCCATCTTTCCCCTACTCCCAACCCCAAAACAACGATCCTAATGTAAATCCCCTCCCCTGATCTGCTCTCTTTTATGTCCTCATCCAATACCCCTCTAATTTTCTGGTAGGGCAGGGAGGGTCTCCCTACCCAGTCCCCATATATCTTAATTCTCAGTTGCACATATTGTAGAGATTTAAATTCTAGATTCTTTTGGCTCTTCCCTTGTCACCCACCCCCACTGGAAGGACAAGCAATTCAATACAGGCTGTACATGTGTAATTACTCAGGACATCTTCACAGTGGACATATTGTGAGAGGTTGATTATGTGTCCCTCCTTCCTATCCCACCCGCCCACCCTTGTTCTGTTCTCTACCATGTCCCTGTCCCTTTACTGAAGTGTGTGCTTCCAGCAACACTCCCCCAGACCCTGCGCTCCCCTCTGTAATCCCGCTTCTCATCCCCATGTCCCCTAATCTCCTGTGTGGCATGATACCTCATTTAGACTTTATGACATTCCTTCCCTAAGCCAAATTCAATGAGAGTAAATGAAAGTAAAGTTGTAACAGTTATCCCTTGCCTCTTCTATATGGGATGATTAACCCCATTTTGTCTCTCCCTGTCTCCTCTCTTTATAGTCCTCTCCCATCTCAGAAATTCACCTTTTAAAGTATCATACCTTCCTATTCAATTGATCCTGTACCCTCTATGTACACATATACACACATGCCCAAATATACACTTATATAGCCTCTTATATAGTCATACATATGTGTAGGTATACATATACATATACATACATACATATATATATATATACAAATTTGTATTCCCTTCACCTATCCTCATACTAAGAAAAGTTTCATAAGTTACTATTATCGTTTTTCCATATTGGCACTTAAAGAGTTCAACTTTGATAAGTTCCTTATGATTTCTTTCCCATGTTTACATTCTCATGCTTCTTGTGTTTGGATGTCAAATTTTCTGTTCAGTTCTGGTTTTTTAAGCAAGAATGCTTGAAAGTCCTCTACCTCATTGAATGACCATACTTTCCCCTGAAACATTATACTCAATTTTGCTAGGTAGGTGATTCTTGGTTTTTATCCCAGCTCCCTTGATCTCTGGAATATCGTATTCCAGGCCCTTTGATCCCTCAGTGTAGAAGCTGCCAGATCCTGGGTTATCCTAATTGTGTTTCCAAAGTATTCAAATTGCTTTCTCTTGGCAGTCTGTAATATTTTCTCCTTTAACTGGAACGTGGCTATAACCTTTCTAGGAGTATTTTCGGGGAGATCTTTTTCCAGAGGTGATCAGTGAATTTTTTCAAGTTCCATTTTGCCCTCTAATTCTAAAACATTAGAGCAATTTTCCTTGAGAATTTCTTGAAGGATGCTTTCCAAGTTCTTTTCTTTTTGATGATGGCTTTCAGGTAGACCAGTAATTTTCAGATTTTTCTCTCCTGGATCTATTTTCCAGGTCAGTGATTTTTTCAAGGAGATATTTCACATTGATTTCTATTTTTTCAATTGTTTGTAACTGTTTAATAGTGTCTTGGTTTCTTATAAAGTCATTAGCTTCTACTTGCTCCACTCTAATTCTGAAGGAATTATTCTCTTCAGAATGCTTTTGAGATTCTTTTTCCATCTGGGAAATTCAACTTTTTAAGGCATTCTTCTCCACATTGGCTTTTTGAGCCTCTCTAGCCATTTGAGTTAATTTGTTCTTTAAGGTGTTGTTTTCTTCAGTCAGGTTGTTGACTCTCTTTTCATGATTTTCTCACATCATTCTCATTTCTCTTCCCAATTTTTTCTCCACTTCTCTTATTTAGTTTTCAGAGTCCTTTTAAATTTGATCTATGGCTTGTAGGCAATCTTCATTTTTCTTGAAAGAATTTGGTGTGGGAGTTCTGACTGTGTTGTCTTCCTCCCACTCCATGCTTTGATCCTTTTTGTACCTCAAAAAAGCATTCTAGAGTTTTATTGCTGTTTTTACTTCGCTTCCTTTTCCTCATGTTGGCCAGTCAATTAATTGCTGCATTTTTTATTTCTGTGGAACTCTGCTTCTGGGGGGGGGGAAGCTTTGTCCCAAATTGCTGGGGCCTTCACAGCTGCCAGAGGTATTAGGGGGTGCTGCAGCCCCCACCAACTTTGGCTTGCTGAAAGTGCACCCCAGGACCACCACCCAAAACCATCATCTGGATCCAGGCCGCTTAATGCAAGGGCCTTTGGCCCTGATCAATTGTCTTGGCCCCCCTGCAATCTGCAGGCCAGGAGTTCTGAAGCAGCCCAGTGGATGCAGTTGCCACTTGCAGCCATTCCTGCCACTTCCCACTGCTTCCTTGCCCTGGGGCAGTTTGGCCAGACTGCTTTTCTCCCCCAAATTTAGCTTGAATTCCACTGATGTTTCTCTTAGCCTTATATCTCCTTGCTTGATAAATGTGGAAACTTTCCCAGGTGCCGCAGATCCACTCTACTATAGACTCCAGCTGGGGCTCCTCCCAACAGTCCAGGAGCATCGCTGTGGTTTCAGGCTGGGCCAGCCTTGCCTACCAGCCTGCTGTGATGAGCCCCACCTGACGAGCTGCCTTCAGTGAGAGATATGTTTTCTGTATTTTTGTGAGTTTGGGAGCCCTAAAATTTGTTTAGAGTTGTATTTCATGGGTATTTAAGGTGGCTGTGTGGGAGTCGTGAAACTTTGCTGCTTCTACATCACCATCTTGGCTCTACTGCCCCCCACCCCGAATATGGTTCATTTTCAAGTGTAAGAGAGATTAGTCTCATTGTGCTTGGTTCTAGAAGCTAGAAGTAATTTTTAAAAAATTACAGATATGGAGATTTAGTCTTGATACCAAAGGAAAGTTCCAAACAACTAAAACTACCCCAAAATACAATAGGCAGCTTGGGAGGTAGCAGGTTACTTGCTCACTGGAGAACTTCAAGGAAAAACTGGATGAACAGTCGTCATGTATGTTGTAATGAGGTTTATTTTTTAGATAGTGGTTGGACTAAATAATCTCTGAGGTCTCTTCCAACTCAGATTCTGTGATACCACTCATAGTCATTATTGAAGGAAAGAGAATTGTTTTAATTCTTTCTTCAATTATAATTCAATTGCTTTTTGTCTTAAACACAGGTCTTTGAAATTATTTGTTTTCAATAGATACTATTACAGACTTGGAGTCATCCCTTCTACAATACAAACATCAGCTGGTATCATATTTCTAAGACTTCTTTTTATTTAGATTATTTTTTGGCATTAAGTAATCTTTCATTACTGCTCTTTTTTTCATTCTAATTTTGCTTCAGAATGGATCCAAATTACCTATATTCATTCTTAAATGAGATATACACATTCACACACACACATATATTTACACATATGTATATGTACATATGTATGTATGTATGTATATGTCAGTGTGTTACAGACAAATCCTAAATATCAGTAATCCCTGACATAGAGAAGGTATTTTATGGACCAGCCAATTTAGTCAGCATCTATCCAAAATAAATTTCCATTGTGGACATTTTGTTAAGTGATATCTACTGGCTTCTCCAAACATTTCTGAATACTAGGAATTCCAAGGGTATGATAGGGCAAAACCCAAATTCAGATTTCCCAAGCTCAAATTGTTGAAGGCTCCAGATATGAACCACCCCAGACCAGCCCATAACAAAACCAGAGAGAAATTCCTTACAGTTTATTCTTTTCTCATTGTCTTTTGTGTAGGGTGGAGTCAGTTTAGACCATGCTAGAGGCAACTGTTAAATTTTCTCTGTGAGCATGTATGCTTCAGAAATCAGCATTTGTTAATAATGTATATTAAACTTAAAAATAAGTCATATGTACATTTTTTGAGAACCAGTAATTAACCATGTACTAGCACATTATAACTATAGCCTTCTTGAACTGTATACACGGACCTACAAAATCTGAGTATTTTACAATCTTGGTTCACAAATATCCAAAATGAAAATCTGTTTGGGTCCTTAACCATTTCAAGTGAACTAACACTGAGTTTAACTTTAGATATGAATATATATGGTGTCATCAGGTATGGTGTGATTACAAGCCCTCCTATTGATTGGGTTGAAGCTAGTGGCTTGCATGAGTTCAGGAATTTTGATTTACAGTAGGTTAAAACCATTTAGGTATCCACCCTAATCCAGTAGTGATATAGTGAGGCTCTGAGGGTGCAGAGGGTGGCTTCTGCAGTTTTAGTAAAAGGAGAAAGGGAGGGAGGGAGTAAGGAGAGAGAGGGAGGGAGAGAGACAGAGACAGAGAGGGGGATATATATAATGAGAGAGAGAGAGACAGAGACAGAGACAGAGAGACAAAGACAGAGAGACAGAGAGAGAGATACAGAGAGACAGAGAGAGAGAGGAGAAGAGAGAAGAGGAGATGATGCATGAGAGTCTGTGTCTAAGACCATGGACAGGAACAACTCATCTATTTTGAAGTGACTGGACAAACTAGTCCTATTGAAATTCAGGAAATTATTTAGTTCTATTGTAATGGTAATTAATTTAAATTTGAAGACCCCTTTTTTGTTATGTCAAGTAAGCAGGCACTTAGCCCTTAATAACTTGCCCTTAGAACTAAGGGCTAAGTACCTCTGTGAAAGAAACAGAAGGTGTGGACTCTGTCTCCTGTTGCTGACATGACAGGAAAGGGGTTGGCTGAGACAGGAAGCCAAGGTGTGTGTGTGTGTGTGTGTGTGTGTGTGTGTGTGTGTTTAAGAAGAGCCCAGAGAAGAGAGAGTCAGAATCAAGAATCTTCCTCCTGGGACCTCCTGGTAGAGGGAGCAGAAGTTTCACAGCATCTGGAAGCTGGGCTACCACTTGCTGGACTGAGAACCATGTTGGAATTTTCTATGAAACCAGAATCTGGTGAAGGCTGAAGTTGCCGCTGGAAGGCAGAGATTTCTTCTGGGTCCTAGGGCCAGCTGAACTGCTGGAAGACTGAAGAAGCATGACCAGGATAAGACTTTCTTTGTGGCTTAGTTGATCCTTGCGTTCCTGGCAACAGAAGTTGTGAAGGTTTTGAGATGTGCTGGACTCTGTGAGCTTCAGTGTGTAAGAACTGCCCAGAGGACTGGACAAGGACCTGGGTGCTGTCTGCCTCTGAATCCAGGTGATTGTTTTGTGGATTCAGGTAGGAGCTGGGTCCATGGAAGGGGATCCAGGGAATCTGAGAGACCACCAGAGTCAAGACAAAGAAAAGGTCTTTCCTTGGATATTGAACATGTGATGAGATTGAAGTTTACTAGATACCAAAGGGTGGAGGGTTGGTGTAACTTTCTAATGATTGTATTTAGTGATTAACAATTCTTAGTGACTGATTGCTAGATAAGTGACTGATTAAGTTAACCTATGATTGCCCCATGAGTGAAATACTGACTTGTTTCTGAAATGATTGAATGATTAAGTAAGGAGTGTTTCCCCCTTCAGGATAGGAGATGATTATTCTTTTGTTCTTTGTTCTAAATACTGTGACCACTTTGGTGAAAACTATGTGGCCATTTTAATGTTAAGCTGTTAGGAACACCATATTGTAATTTTTCATGATAAGATATAATGTTGTGAATATTATATTGTGATTTGTTGTGAATATTTACCTTGATTCTTTATGGGATAAATGGAGTGTTCACTATACTGTGTAATCAAAACCTTAAAAGCTGTTCACAGTAGCATTCTTTTGGGAAGCTGCTCATGCATGGTGCTACAATTATTCAAAGCCATCTCAACTGTTTAGAATTTTAGGAATGAAAATCTTATGTTACCACCTTAGAACAAACAATATAAGAATATAATTAAAATTATTTTAGGCATTTCAGCTTCAATAAGCCTGCCTTGATGATTCTAAAAAAAAGTAGTAGATCTATTTCCTATTTGGGGAACTAGTTTTATTTTACTCAAGGAAAATAGCTAATAACCTTAATAATTTCACATAATTCTTTTCTAGTCAGGGTAGAATTAATGGAAACACATAGATCTGTGTATGCACACACACGTATGTGTGTGAAGGTATGAAACACTTACTACTTTAGTATTTCAATGAATTAATACGTGCATTGATGTTTAAACTATACCCTTTCGCTCAGTGCATATCACAACACACCCACATCTTTTTTTGTCCTTTATGATCCCTGTCTATCTCTAATGCTCCATGTAGTCAAGCAAATAAACATTTATTAAGGTCTAGGCACTCTGCCAGGCATTGGGGATACTTATGTAAAATCAAGCCCATTTCTTCCCTCAATATGTTTATAAATTCTGCTAAGAAGTTATAGTATGTGCACGGATAATTTAATATAGGATAAATTTGTATATACACATATACCTAAGAAATAAATATAAAGGCCTTTGGGGGAGGGAGGGTAGGAATAAGAGATCAACAAATTGGAGGATCAGGAAAGATCTGAAGAGATGAAGGGAGGTAGCAATCCCAAGAGACTTAATTGAGGTGAGACAGCATTCCATTGATGGGGATAGGGGGCATGAAGAAAGGAAATGGAGTACTGAATGGAGAATACCAAGGGGGAAAGTTTGCAAGGGTGAGGTGAGGAGTGGAGGGAAATAATGTGTAATCAGGCTAAAAGTGTATTGAAACCAGATTGTGAATAGCATTATGTACCAAGTAGAGGGATTTGTATTTATTCTAAGGGCAGTATGAAACAACTGAAACATCTTGAACAGGGTATTGAAAGAATCAGACTTACAGTTTAGGAAACTCAATAAAGGATCAATTCAATGTGCTAGAAGCCTACTTTTAATTTTTGTGTTTTTTAAATATTTCAAAGATAGCTGTGCCATATTCTCTTGCTCTATGACAACCCAACATCCTTATGGGGCCATCTGTGTCCTTGATGGTGTTTTTTATATACTGGAATCTGTGTTTATCCATCATGCCCCTTGAATCATCTGGGAATCTTCTGAAATCATGGTGTTTGTTTCATGCCCTGTGGCCATTTGCATCACCAAGAGAGTACTGATGTTAAAAGTGATGGACTTTTGTAGCAATAAGCAGTTAGGGATCATTGAAAATACTACATGATTGTAAAGCCAATCACAAGCAGCTATCCTGAGGACTGCTGATATGAATAACTTTAAGGTTCTGATCACATAGTATAATGAACGCTCTATTTATTCAGCAATAAACTAATGCAAAACATTCACAACAATAGAACATAACAACTATATTACTAAGGTGGCCACACAGTCTTAAACAAAACATATCATTCAGTAAGTCAGAATCTTATCAAGCAGCTTCTATCTGAGAAGTTAAACACAAATCAGCAGTAAAGTCCCAGGAGTTCTTTAAAACTGTCTTCCAGTAAAGTCCTCTTTCAAGACTTATGTAAACAGTAGTAAAGTCCTCTTTCAGGGCTTCTGGATCATCAGTAAGGTTCTCTTTCAGGAATTCTGCCCAAAAACAACAGACAAGGCTTTTGTCGGACAAACCAACAGAGTGCTACAGAGTGCAGAAACCACAAGCATTCCCCCTCTCAGCTCTTCTTGGTCCCAGTTTGGGCTTGAGCTTTTCTCTACTCTGCTCCTTCTTGTTCCACCCTTCCTGTTGTGTTCTTCCTTTTCAGCTCTATTGGCAAGTTCCTCTCACCATGGGCTTACTGTGATGACATTAGGCTATTAATGGCAGGGAAAGTCTGCAAACTTTCTTAGGCCTATTAAGAGCAACACAAAATATACTGTTGTCAACAAAGACGATATAATCACAAGCAGGGCTCAAAGGCGCTTGAACAGCTGAAACAAGGAGCAAAGTATTACTTTATTTGACATTACAATGATTTTATAAGTAAAATTAACCTTTAAATTCCAACTAAAATTATATCTTCCTCATCTCAATTCTAGAGCCTTCCTCTGTTAATTATTTCCTATTTATTGCATATAAAGACTGCTTTGTCTTTATTTGTTTGCATGTTATCTCCCCCAGGAGATTGTAAGCTCCTTAAGGGAAGAGACTGGCTTTTCCCTACTTTTGTATCTCCAGGTCTTAGTACAATACCTGGCATCTAGGAAGTGCTTAATAAATGTTTACTGATGGGCTAGCTATTCAATTCTTGTCCCTGTTCATTTGCTGTCTATCTGCAAGTCCTGTCATAGATATGTGTGTGCTCCCCAAGGCATTTAAATCCTACTGTTAAATTTTCATTTTTAACATTTATACCTCAAAAATTGGCAGTCTTGATTTATTCTTTGTCGATTGTCTACACTTAAGAAAGTGTTAATGATGTGGATTAAACTTGGAAGTTGATGCACAAGAGCAGTATTGTTAAAAATTTCCCAGTACACCCCTGTGTTACTCTATAAGCATCACTAAATTTCAGCAGGACTATAGTACTCCCATTCTGAAAGGCAAGGTGGGTACCTAGAGCGTGATTAATTACCTTAGTAAATACCTATGTCTAAAACCTAACTCCATCTGGTTAATTGATAATCAATGAGGAAGACACTAGTATTAGAATCCAGTGCCAAACTCTAAAGGATTAGAGCTAGTTTTTAATATTACCAAGTGAGTTTTCTACCAGTGGTTTCCATTGATTATCTATTAGTCAGATTAAATCAATTAGCTTTTAGAAAAAGGTTATGTACTAAGGTCGTAAATTAAAAACAGTTGGTATAAAATTCTGCCCAGACTGCAAGAACTCTCTCACAAGTACATACAGATGCTGGGGGGAAGTGGGATCAAACTTGGAGTGCATATGTGACCAAAGGATGGCAACACAGCTGCCAGCTGGATGGAAGTCCTTTTCTTCTTTTGTGACATTTGCAGCATCCGTAAGCTGTACAGTTGAATGTGAAATTAAATACAAAAGTAGTTTTAATACATAGTTACATAGTTTAATAGTTTGTGAGGGTCAGGGCCCTCCTGAAGTTTTCTATCATGCTTGTATCTAGATTGTCCTCACTCCTAATGCAGATCTTATGGTCAGTCATTGCTTGTTCTTGGGCATCACTCTACTGCAAAGTCTCAGGAGCCTGACTAGTGCTTCCAGCAGGTCTGCTATTGGAATGCCAGATTCAGAACTGGCTGCTTGTTTTATTCAAGTCTGTCAATATGTGATTGATTCCCTTTAACCAGTAATAAGACATTCATTGTGTGGTGTCATCTGCTTTCATCAAACTGGAAACTAGTGTATACCTTTGATTGATTAATAATTAATTATTATACCTAAAATACTATACCTATTATACCTCTTATATCTGTGGGTTGCAACCTCTTTGGGGGTTGAATGACCCTTTCACAGGGGTCACAAATGTTGCCTAAGACCATCAGAAAACACATATCTCCAGTGGTCTAAGGAACTGAGACACTGCTCCTCTATCCATCTCCAGATGGGTCCGCTCACATGCAGATACGACCACATACGGAGTATTAAAGGGCCACAGCATTAGGAAAGTTGGGAACCAATGGATTAATTGATTGATTCTTTAACTCAATTCTAATAAGTATTTTTCTCTGATAGAGGGAGAGCATAAACACCTACTAATGCTGTTTTTGTACGGAAAAAGCTATGGTTATACTATGTTTTCTCCTATTTACATCTTTTGGCTCTGAATGTATAGAACATTTTCTGCAAAAGTTTGCATATTCATTCTTATGGTTTAAGAGAAACTTTGATGATCAACCTGTTTTTATTGCACCAAATTACAAACAACAAATTATGAGGAAGAGGAATTGTAATAAAAGAAATAAAAGGGTAAAAAAGAGAAGGTTGGATGCTTCAAGAATGAGAGATAAACAATGAACAGAAAATACATTCATTTCATATCCTTGCAATGTCAAAAGAAGTCGAGGAAGGTCCCCAGTCCCTAGGGTTGATCCTTTGTGTTGAATTTGCAGAAGGATATGGACAAGAGGCATTCAGAAGGATCAAAGCAGCTCAATAAGCATTTACTAAGTGCTTACTATGTATCAAGTAAGTATTGGGGACACAAATGCAAGCAAAAAACATAGCCCCAGACCTCAAGGAGCTTATGTTCTAAAGGAGAAAGGAAGATTAAAAAGTAGGCGTGGGCTAAGGAAGTGAAGAAGGTAATGAAGGTACACACCTCCTACTGAGGTTCAGAAAGTAATAAGTATATAAAGCATAATAAAGGATGTCTGGCTAGGATCCCTTTCCAATGTGGATTCCAATACAAGGGGGACTCACCAATGGGAAAAAAGGATATCATGGTAGATGGATGTTACAATGTGCATTGTTGCAGGGAATATACAAATTGATAAGCTCCATTTGAAAATATCCTTGCTGAGTGGATAGACCAATTCCATAAAAATTTTACAGAGATGAAAAATACTCCTATGAGTCAGTAATAGCTGACCTGGAAGTAACTTTAGAAGCCAATAATCCTTGTTTTATAGATCCAAAAACTGATGCCCAAGAGAGAGTCTGAGTTGCTCATGGTCAGACAGCTAGTAAGTATGAAAAGCATGATTGGAACCTAGGTTTTAATGACTGTAAATTCAGAAGTCTGTCTACAATACTACATAACTTCATGTCTTTTAGCTGATTTTAGAAAAATTGTAATGTGGTATTTTGCACATTATATTCTTTTAGAATCTTTCCCTGCAGGCTCTGTATGAAATGGTTCTGCAATAAACAGACTATGGAATAAAAAAAGAATCTTTCCCTACATAATTTACCTTGAAAATATGTAGGAGTGTAATTAAAAATGCACTACTGCCAATACAAATTTCTTATGTATATATCTGATCAGGTTCCACTAGCCTGTTCTAAAATGTTGAGGTTGTAAAGTCCAAAGGTGATGATGACATTACTGATGATGAGGCTAGTTAATTGCAGATATGCAGCAGATCTACTCCATTTCACATGTATTTGTTGCCCTCCTTCCAATTTCTTCTAAAATGTTCTCTGGATCCTCTGGCTTAGCTGGGTCTTTCATGAAATGTCAACCCATTTTCTTCTTCAACTGTGAGAGGAATATATACAAAGGAGCTTTGCTATGGCAACTACCTATGCAGACTTTTGAAAACAGTTTTCTACACGTTCATAGCCAACAGACAAAAATTATTGGAGATACACTCTATCTATAGCTTTTTCTATGTCCACATTACTAACCCCAATAAATTATAAGTTACTTGAGAACAGGCACTTATTTCTTTTGTGTTGTTGTTTTAAAAATCCCTAGTGCTTAGCATAGTCACTAGTAAAATAGTTCAATAAAAGCTTATTTAACTGAACTGAATGTACTCCAAACTAGAATGTGATCTATTTTCAACATTTTTAAATTTGGTTTCAAAAGGAATAAGATATTAAGCATAATATGAATGAGTATAATTTTATTAAATATCAAAGGGGGCTTTGAAGGAGGTAAAAACTTGGAGATGAATGAACAAAAACAAATTCATATTTGGTAAGAATTTGCTTTTTGAGGAAGTTATCCAAAGAAAACTACCTTTCAAGAAAACAAGTTTTGAAGATGCCAACCATGGCATATTTTTTTCCATTTACATATAGCTTCCTGTTTTCATGACCTTTTCATATGCATTATCTTATTTGTCCTTTCAGGAAACTTTTAAGTTAGTGAATGAAGAGTAAGGACAGGCAGTAGTATTCCTCTTTCACAAATGAAGAAATTGAGATTCAAAGAAGATAAATGTTGGCTTCAGGCCATATAGCTAATAAATTATGGTGTCTGACCTAATTCCACTGCTATTTTGACTATACTATGCTGCTCATGTCAAAAACAGTTATCACTCAGCAATTAAAATAACATAGAAAAAAATTCTACATTTAGTTTGGGGAATTTCTCCAGTCTGCTTTTAGAAAATAAATTTAATTTTTAACTACTACCTGTAGCTTACTGTGAAGGCTTTTTGACATATGCTGTTTATATTGACTTAAACATTATCCTTCACTTTAAATCAAGTGTAATACAGTGAAAATACTCCGTAGGCATAGAATGACCCAAGCAGACAGTAGTAGCATGTTTGAATGTGCCAACTTTCATTCCATTCAAATGAGCCTTCTTTCCAACTGGAGCCCCTCAGTGGAAAAAATGACTTTCTCCTAGGAAAGCTTCATTGTACACATGATGAAATGTGGATTCCAAGAGAAAATAGCATTTTAAAAACTCAGAGAAAGGAGAATTTTTTAAAAGCAATATATCAGTAATATATAATATTTTAAAAGCTTAAAACAATGTTAAATAATAGTATGAGAGTACATTTTGCATATTACTTTACTCTAAAATCAAATGAAGAAGGAAGAAGTATTTTTCTGTATTCGTTAAACAATCATCAACAATCACCTGGTTATTACTGACTATACTCAGAAGTGGAAAGGAAAGAGTGAGTCAACACTCATTCTTATGCCCCCACCTGTCTTTTACCCTTATCCCTTTTCTTCTTCCATGTCACTTTTTCCTATACAAAACAATAATAATAAGCCTCATAATTACTACTAACTACTACCACTACCACTACCACTACCACCATCACCACCACCACCACCACCACCACCACCACTACTACTACTACTACTACTACTACTACTACTACTACTACTACTACTACTACTACTACTACTACTACAAGTTCCACATGGAAGACTAGAATGGCTAAGTACTCAGTCTCCCTAAGCATTCCCTCCCAAATCTACTCTGCACTTTCATATCTAGATTCTGGTTTCTATCTTCAGCTCTTTCTGGATCTCTTATTCTGCCAAATCTGTCAACTCCCTTTTTATGGGTCCAAATCCTAGGGTGGGGCTTGAATCTCTAATAGCCCTGCCTCAATAACACATCCTCAGTACCATAACTCAATCAGTCATCCTGGTTTGAAGTGCCAATGGATCAACAAGTTCTCAGGCCAAAGGTACTCTGCCACAAACATCATCAAAGAGATGTCATCAGTCATCTCACTGAGATATTAATGGGGATGTCTACACCCTCAGTAGTTAGAGGTTTCCAAGGGAAAACAAAAGCATTCTGCCTTAACCTCATCAGATTGTCTTGGTCTACTGATTCACACCCCACTAATGAGAGGTCATCAATCATCCAAATGGAGATATTGACACCTGTATATACAGGGTGACCATGCCCTCCACAAATAACAGTAAAGACTGTACACTTTACATAGTATCTTCAAACTTGTGAAGAAACTGTGGCAGGGAACCAAAGCTCCAGCATATGCCTCGTCCTTCATTCTAGGAACCAAAAGTACCTAGAGATCAAAACTTGAAATTCAAAAGGAAGCCCTAAAAATCAATTTCACTTATTTTTGTGAGAAAATGAGGAAATTAAGATAATTAACATGAAATTTATAGACACACCTTTAACATAATTCTTTTTTTTCCTTTCACATTTAAGTACTATTCTTCAGAAACTGCCCTAGGAAGGAAGACATGTTAAGAGAGGAAGATTCCAATTGACTTTTTTGTAATTCCTGTACAACTCTGGGTGAGAGACCCTAATTTTTATTAAAAGGCAGTTAAAACCTCAAAGAATAACAATCATGGCAGGGTACCCAGAGGACTCAATAATACTAAGTCTTCCCACAGAATAAATTTTAAAAATCTACAATTAAAACATATAGAGGGACTTGGAGGGTTTTCAATCTGTTGAAATAATGAAGCCAGCAAAGTCAAATGGAGTCTGTTCTTTGTGCTACTGAAAAAGAAACCTTTATGCTCAAACTCCTTGTCCTGACATTCAAGGCCCTCCAAAATTTGGCACCACCCCTCCTTTTCCATCCACGAACTCTATGCTGCAGGAAAACTGTATTATCTATTGTATGACATATCTATCTTTTTCTTTCTGCCTCTGTGACACTGTATGTCATTTTGTGGGGCAGGAATCTTCTCTCTTCCCTAAAACTATATGTTAAAATCCTACACATCCTTTAAGACCCAACTCAAATGCTCCCCCTTACAAGAAGCTTGACCCGATTCCTCCAGTTAAAAATAGTTTTCCTTTTTCAGATAATAGAATCAAGGACCTAGAGCTTAAGAGATCCTCAAAGTCCATCTTGTCCAACCTCATTATTTTACAGAGGAGGAAACTACTCAAAGTTATTCAGATAGTAAGAGTCAGAGTCTATATCTAAACCACAAATGAATGTTTTTTTATTGAACTTTTACTTGGTACAAAATTTGTTTTTGTTTTTCTCCTAGTTAACTTTTTTTTTTACTATTGTTATTTGTGTCATATATAAAGACAGCTAAATGGCACAGTGGATACAATCCTGGACCTAGAATCAAGAAAAACTAATCACAAAAAAGTTAAATTAAAAAAAACCAGCCTCAGACACTTACAAGCTGTATAACCCTGGATAAGTCACAACCTCTGTCAATCTGTTTTCTCAAAGATAAAGGGGGGCTAATAATAGCAGCTAGCTCCCAGGATTGTTGTAAGGGTTAAATAGGATAATAGCTGTCAAGTATTTAGAATAGTGCTTGATGCAGAGTCGGTAATTAATACTTCCCTATTTTTCTCTTCCTCCCTTCCTTCCTCTCTTCTTTCCTTCCTTCCTCCCTCCCTCTCTCCCTCTCTCCTTCCTTCCTTCCTTTCTTCCTCCCTCCCTCCTTCTTTCCTTTCTTCCTTCCTTCCTTCCTTCCTTTTTTCCTTCCTATATCCTTAAGTATTTCTGACCATTCTCAGCTCTCTCTCTCTCTCTCTCTTTCTCTCTCTCTGAATCTCTTAACAGCTGTGAGATCTGTCAGCTCCTTTGTTTCAGGCCCAATTCCTGGGATACAGCCCAGATTAACAGATCACAAATAGTATGTACATAATATCTGTTAAATCTGAATTTGAAATTATGAAAAAGTTTGAGAAATAGTGCAGATAAAATATTCCACATCCATTATTCCCTATTTCATTTGTTCCCATGGCAACCCTTGATCACTGCCTTCTTGCCCTCCATTCTGATATATAGATTGTCATCTTAACAATGAAGTTCCTCAGGTCTTGAATTTCTTAAAAATTTACAAGCTTCTTTCTATGAAGCCAGTTTCTTAAAGCGGTTAAGCATTTTTCTTGCTGAAGATTTTATCTTTATTTTGAATGCAATAGAATTTTATTTTTAAGTACTATGTTGTCCTTATCAATTGGTAAAATTCTCTGTGAGAGAAAAAGATATAAGGAGTTTAGTCATCTATATTCTAGAATTATGGTGATAACTAATGGACTTTAAAATGAATTATAAAGAGATTTTGTAATAATAAAATTTGTATTTTTAAAAAAATTCTTCAGACATTACTTTACTATACAATTAATGGGAATATAACAGAGAAGCTTCTCCCAAATTAACTGATGAGCATACATCTTCCCCTATAGAATTTGGACATAAACATTGAAAGAACAGGGACTGACAACTGATTAAATTTGAAGGATAGAGTAGCATTCCAGGTCATTGTCTGGGATTCTGACAAGAATAGATATGTTAGAAGAGCTAACTCTCTTCAATGACCTATAAACACTATTGGCTCAAACCCTTAGCCTTCTTTTTCTTTCTTTCTTTCCTTTTTGAGAGTACCAATCAGAGTGCAAAAGAATGAATTTTTATACTGGACATGTACTGGACATCTCTTCCCCTAATGAATTATTACTTTTTGTCTAAGGGCAAAAAAACAATGCAATTAGAGAACATGTGTTTGTCCCTGGTTTTCTGAGCCCAAGTCAGAGATTAGAGATCTGATGATAGGCTTCCCTAACCCATGAGATATAAGGAGCTAGAGAGTGTTTGGGATGAAAAATACCCTTCATCTTTAATTTAGTGAAAAAATAAACACAGAGATCTCTTAGGATAAGAACAGGAGTTTATTTGCTTCTCTGGGAGAAGAGGGCAGTCTTCACCATGACTCATCATGGAGAAGAGGCAAGTTACAAAAGACAAGGCAAGAATTTATAACTTAACTTAGTCAAGCCCCCTTTCCCGACTGTTTCCTCTCTCTTTGGTGGAGAGGCATACTTCACCAAATTCTTCCCCAACTGGGACAGTAAGAAAAGAGGGGAGGGAGGGGAGAGTCCCACCAAGGTGGAAAACAGACAAAGGGAGATAAAAGTGATTGACAGCAGCAATGGAGGAGGAGTGAGGAAGAGAAGGTTAACTACCCCAAATTGAAAAGTTTTCACTTATACAAGAATAATGCTTTTAAGAAACTGAGAAAGAAGTCATTTTTGGAGATTTCCTCTGGAGTGAACTCCAGGTAAGGACAGTGAACACCCAAAGAAAATAAATTAACTTTTTTGGGTTCATCTCCAAGATTGTACCTGGTCTGTGTGGGTCCAACAATTTGGTAGAGGTAGAGCTGGGGAATAAGGATGGGGGGGGGGAGGAAGGAGAGAATCCTGGGCTTTGGCTCTATATTACTAGGCATATCAATACTATTATAAAATCCAGAAGTTGGGAGAGACAAAGAACAACTCTTCCCCGAAGTAGGAATTTTATATACAACATCACTGAAAAGTGATCAAATAAAAATTCCATTTGAAAATGTCTGGTAATGGGGATCCCACTAACAGATAAGTCAATTGGTCAATAAGCATTTATTAAATATCTATTATATGCCAGGCACTGTGCACTGGGGACATAAAGAGAGACAAAAAAAATAAGATTAACTCTAAAGGATTTCACAGTCTAATGACAAAGACTATATTCAAATAACTATGTACTATGTATGAAAGATCTATATAGTAAATCAAAGGTAGGGGACCTGTGGTCTCAAGGACACATGTGGCTTCCTAGGTCCTTTTGACCTGAGTCCAAGTTTTATAGAACAAATCCTTTTATTAAGGAGATTTGTTCTGTGAAGTTTGGATTAAAAGGGTTGCACTTGAGGACCTAGAAGGTCACTTGTCTAGTAATTAGACAAATTAAAGATAATCGATGTGTTTCCTTATCCTAAGCTGAAATTTTTATTCCTTTTGCAAAGGTAACTGTCACTTGGTGTGAAAATAAGGATTTGCACTGACTCAATTCTGACACCACTCAATTAGATTTACTGAGTTCCTAAAAATTCTTAGGAATTATGTTTTGTTTTACTTGTTTAATAATGTTTTAATACCCAATGTAATCTAAAGTACAGTTTGTACCTTTATACTGTATCTGAAAGTCTGTATCTTTAAAGGAGAGTACTTAATTTCAGAAGTAACTTTTGAAATCAATTCAGTGGTACAAATTTGTCCTCAACTCCAGAGAATATATTGAGATGGTTTTCACTGGCATAGATCTGAAAGTGATGCATAAACTAATCATTAAGACCATAGTTTAAAGGTGGAAGGGACTCCAGGACACAGTTCTCCATGTAACCATGGAAGCCACAGTTAGAAGAAGCACTTTAAATTTTTATCTACAAGTAGTATTTATTATTTTGTTATTATTTATTTATTATTCATCATTATTGTATTTATTCTTTATCAGAGTATTATTTTCTCCAACATAAAGGTAAAAATAAATCCAACTTCCAATGTCAACCACTTGTCAAATATAGTTGGTTCTCACCAGCCTTGGGAATTAAAGAATGAAGATTAGAATGGGCTCTTTTGAGCCAAACCATTTCATAAAATTCATTGCTAAAGGACTGACATATTACAGCAATCAAAAATAGGCTGGAAAGAGAAATTTCAGAGTTTTATTTTTTTAAGCTCCATTCCCCTCTTATTCTTGCATTTTATAACAGCCATGTAATATCTTAAAGCAAAATGTGTCCTTAACCTAACTTCTTCCTCTGCTCTTGATAAAACCTCCTTGGCGAACATCCCACAGAATTTTTCATGCTTTCCCCTAGGCATGTTTACACAGTGGTTTTGTTAATAAATAGTGTATTCACCAGCCTATAACAGTAGCCAATTCAAAAACCCAACAATTCTTGAATGTTAGAAGTATAAAACTCATGCTGCAAAACCCTATGGTGAATGATAAAAGAAGAAATTTGGCAAGCATTTAATTTCTAAAATTACGATTTGGTCTTTAGGGAATCAAGCACACATCATTTTTACCCTTTGAGATTCTTTATTTGCATGCATAATTATGCTTTGCTGTTAAGCAATATTTCTAGAGATGCAATAAGATAAAGTATGGAGATATTTCATACCCTACAGAGCTGTTAGATCCAAAGGAACCCTTGTGATCTGCTAATTAATATATGTTGTGTTTTTTTTTGGGGGGGGGGTTCTTTCTTTTTTCTTGCAATAAACCCAAATTCTATGCACTAGTACCTGGAGGAAGGAAGAAAGAGGCCAAACACCATCCTACACAAACTTCCCTGAGAAGCAGTAGAAAACTAAAATAAATAAAAATAATTAATCCTTTTGGGCCCTGGATCAGATTTTCCAGATGCAATCTCCATTGAAGGAAATGGGCATGTTGAGACTACCAAAACAGTGCCAGGGAGTTAAATTCCTTCTCTATGTTTTTTCTTTAATTATCTAATTTATTTTTACTTTCCTTCTTGCTTTAAAACAAAACAGAAGCTACTTTCAAAAAATGTGCTAATCTAAGGACACACCTACAAGAGCTTCATCTTATGGAGCAAAAAGGGGCTATTCTCAATAAGGAGAATTATTCCTTAAAATGACAAGTACCTTTCTCCTTTAAAATGTTCTTTTGTTGAATACATGAAATTTACAATATTGTTATATTTTGAATCAAAATGTGTTCAACTAAATGTTCTGTATTTTTTTATTTTGGGGGATTGTGTAAAACAAAATTATTTTTATTTTTATTTGTTTTCTTGTTTACATCATTCATTTTCATGAGATTTTTGAATTACACATTTTCTCCCCGTCTTTCCCCTACCACAACCCCAAAACAGCAATCCCACTGTAAAGCCCCTCCCCTGGTCTGCTCTCTAACTTTCTGGTAGGGCAGGGAGGGTCTCCCTACCCAAGCCCCTGTATATCTCAATTCCTAGTTGCAGGTATTGCGGAGCTTTAAATTCTCGATTCTTTCAATTCCTCCCTTGTCACCCACCCCCACTGGAAGGACAATCAAGTCAGTACAGGCTGTGGATGTGTGATTATACAGGACATCTTCATAGTGGACATATTGTGACAGTGATCATATGTCCCTCCTTCCTATACCCCTTGTTCTCTTCTCTACCCTGTCCCTGTCCCTTTCCTGAAGTGTGTGCTTCCAGCATCCCTCCCCCAGACCCTGCCCTGCCCTCTGTCATCCCCCCCTCTCATCCCCATGCCCCCTACTCTCCTGTGTGGCATGATGTCCAGTTTAGTGTTTATGCCATTTCTTCCCTAAGCCAAATTCAATGAGAGTAATGGAAAGTAATGTCCTAACATTTATACCTTGCCTCTTCTATATGGGATCATTAACCCCATTTTGTCTCTCTCTGTCTCCTCTCGTTCTAGTCCTCTCCCACCTCAGAATTTCAACTTTTAAAGTATCATCCCTTCGTATTCAATTCATCCTATACCTTCTCTATACACACATACACTCATGCTCAGATATGTATT
>CM053593.1:337779289-337795887 GCA_028646575.1 Pseudocheirus occidentalis | reverse complement strand
GGAAGGAGATGTCTGCATTCATAGAAAGCTCTAGAGAGATCAGAATTTGAATGGAGACTGAAGCAATGCATGCTATCATTCTTTTTCATATGTGGTTTTGTTTCTTTTTTTCCCATTGTTCACTCTATTGGTTACAACCCTTCTATACAACCAGACTATTGTACAATGTGAAAGTATTTGCAGATCCTATACATGATTGTATGCCACCATGGGGAGGGGGAGGAAGGAAGGGGAGAAAATTTGAACTGAATCTTGTAAACTAAAAATAAATAAACAAATCAATGAAAAATTTAAAAAAATGAGATGGATTCTGAGATTCTTTTTAGGTATAGATGTATGATAATAAGAATTGATTACTGAAATCCTTGAACATCTTAACATGGAATTAAGTGCAAAAGAAGACTATATAGTAAGATTTAAAGTCATACAGAAAGTTCAAAAGAGTAACGTGGAGACCAGTATTTGACAGCAACAAAGATACGTGTTATAACCATGCTACATTTAATGAATCAACAATTATTTGTTGTGTCATCTATAAAAGGGGTCCTATAATAGATACTTTGAAGGATAAAAAGAAGATATGATCCCTGCCACCCAGGAGCTTATATCTTGGAAAGATAAAGTTATAGAAATAACTACAAGATAAGACAATATATAAATATTCAGTGAGTGGTTACAGTTAATAAGGCCAACAGGACTTTCAGTGATAGAGTGATTGGTTCTAGCTGGAGTGAACAAGGAAGTTCACAAAATGTTCTGGACCTGGCCACTACAAATAGACTTGTCATAAATATTTTTGTACATATGGCTCCTCTTTTTAAAAAATCTCTTAGTAATATTAGCCTAGTGGGCGTATTGTTGGGCCAAAAGGTATAAAGTTTAGCAGCTTTGGGAGTTTAGTTCCAAATTGCTGTCCAAAATGGTTGGACCAGTTCACAACTTTACTAACAGTGTACTATTAGTGCAACTGTTAGTACAGAGCAATGTCACCCACCTCCTGACAGAAGTGTGACGAACTAAATATGCAGAGTAAGACATATTTTTGGATATGGTTGCTACAGAATCTTTTTTTACTTGATTCTATATATTTGATGAAGGGTTTTGTTTTTGTTTTATTCCTTTTTAATGGGGTAAGGGAAATAGAAGAAATATTTTTTAACTTATATAATTTAATTAAAAAAGAAGAAATGCTGGACTTGAGACTGGGCCTTGAGTTTTGTTGTTCAGTTATTTCGGTCATATCCCATTATTCACGACCTCATTTGGGGTTTTCTTGGAAAAGATTTTAGAGTGGTTTTCCATTTCCTCCTCCCGTTCATTATATAGATGAGGAACTGAGGCAATATGGGTCAAATGACTTGCCTAGGTCATAGCTAGTAAGTGGATGAGGCCAAATTTGAACTCATGAAGATGAATCTTCCTGACTCCAAGCCTGGCACTCTATGTGCTCTATGCATTGTATCAACTAGCTGCCCTGAGCCTTGAACAATGGGTAGAATTTTGAAAGTTGTGGATGTGTAGTGGATGGTATAACATATTAGAGACAGGATTAATGACATGACACGGTTATGGAGCATGAAATTTCCAGGTGTGTTCCAGGGTAGTGTATCAGTGTGTCAAAAGACAAGGATTCACATATTGAAGAAGTGAGAGAGAAAACCAGAAGTCTAATTTGCAGGCAGATGGTGGAGGGCCTTAAATGCCAGGCTGAGGAAATTAAACTTTGTCATAGAAAAGTGATGCACAGATAAAGGATTTTAATCATATGAAAAATACGACAAAAGTGGAATTTTAGGAAAATTAATCTCAATATATATAGAATGTAATGAAGGGGACAGAGACTGAAATGAAGGAAACTGGCTAGAAAGCTACTGTGATGTTTAAAATGTGAAATAACCAGGACCTGTATCATCATTGTATTCATGGGAAAAGAAAGGAAGGAAAGTATTTAAGAAATATTGTGAAAGAACAATTGACAGGACTTGGATATGATAGAGAATGATGCTATGGTTGGATATGGTTGCTACGGAATCTTGTTTTACTTGATTCTATATATTTGATGAAAGGTTTTGTTTTTGTTTTATTCCTTATAAATGGGGTAAGGGAAATAGAAGTTAAGTTGCCTGGGCAACTTAAAGAATAATAGTACCATTACAGAAATTTAAAAGTATCAACTGGTGAGTTTATTTATTGTTTATTCATGGAGGAATGGGGCAGGAAGTAAATGATTTTATTTTTATTCAAGTTGCATATTTCCAAATAGCTCCCTACAATCTATAATGCCTAGGTTTCCCAGCTTAAGAAAGAAATAAATCAAATCAAACGAAAAGTCAGACTTTTTTACATATGGGTAGTGGGTTATATTATTGTCCTGTCTTAAAAAAATCAATTTTTTTGACTCTGGGTCAATACCTTTTGTCATCTCTCTAAGTACATGTCTGTACTTTCATGGGCATGCATATGTACAGAACTTTCTTATTAGATGTATTTTATTAGAATCTCTTCTTGAATCCATAAACATATCTTTGAGATTTATTCTCTCATAAACCCACAAATTACTATTAGGAGGGTAACAATATATTCATCCTTTGGAGCTCTGACCCTTTCAGAGAACACCATTTCTTCACTAGTACCCTGTCTTTTCCATTAGAATACCAGGGCATGAAAGAGCAGCTTCACGAACAGGAAGATGAACACATGAGTAACCAGCATGATCAGCAAATGTATTTTGTACCAGAAGGCTGGGTTTGATAACTCTCTTAGGAAAGGAAAAATAAAATCTACAGTTTTGGTTAAAGTGATCAAACCACTATAGAAAATAGCAGGAGTTGATTTTAAGGGACTGAGACCTAATATATTCTATTTCAGTGGCAGTTGTTCTGAAATTAATGTGAAGCTTTCCACATGAATTTTTGTGGTAATATGCTGAAGAAACGGATACCTGCCCTCAAAAATTAGGATGATTTCATAAGGAAGGAATAATTTCACAGTGCACTAGGCAATTCAATAAAATCATATTCTGCTTAATTTTGTCCTGTGTGGGAGGTAAAGATTCTTCCTGTGGTTCTACGCCCTTTCCCCACTTCTCACATCTCAGCACCTCCTACATTTCCTCTTACTCCCAGATAATATCCTTATGATGTGAAAACTGAGCCAGTTCGGGGATTAATCTTTGTGAGGTACTGAAGCCACTGGTCCATAGATCAGAAAATCTATGACACACATAGATGGTAAGGAGAAGACATGGTAAGACAATTGTCCATGTGAAAAAGATTTGTTTTAGATAAGTCCTAATTATCAAATTTATTATGTGGCTTCTAAAACAAAAATGTAATGTGATTTTATGCTACATGAATTAAAGCATAGAGTCTGCTATTGAGTGCAACTGTTTCAAAACTTTTTCCCCCCTTTTTCATACTTCAAACACTTCAGGCATTCTGAGATCTCACTGGTAAACACATTCTCTCTGTAGAATCTATGCCCATTTAAAGGGTGGAAATTAGAAGAAAGACAAGCATGGCTAAAGAATTACTAATGATGACTTAGTGTATAAAGAGATCCTAGGTTGAAAGGAAGGTTAGAGATTAAAGGGGAAAAAAAGGAAAAAATGAAATTTTGTTGTTGTTGTTCAGTTGTGTTCATCTCTTTACAACTCTGAATTTTCTTGGCAAAGATACTCAAAGGTTTACCATTTCCTTTTCCAGCACATTTTACAGATAGGAAACTGAGGCTCAGTCTGAGACTGGACTTGAACTCAGGTCTTCCTGATTCCAGGTCTGGTGGTCTGTCCACTGTCATGCTTAGCTACCTCAAGAAGGGAACTGATAGTGCTTAAATTTAAGGCATTGATACTTTGAAGGCTAGATTATGACTTTTAGATTATGCCACAAGGACATAGTTTTGAAGGATGGGAGACAGGGTTACAGGGAAAGACTAAATACTCTTGATGTGTCCGACTTTAGTAATGATCATAGAGCAAAGTCAAGAAGTCACAAGGCAGGATTATGCCTCATGTAGACCACAGACAATGCTATAGTGAATGCCTGGCAATTCCCATCTCCTTAGGCTGACAGCCAGAACATTTGTAAATGGATAACAATTCCTATTGTCCTGTGTTTAGAACTATACAGATGAAGATGGGGGCCCAGGCTTCAGCTCAGAAAGGTTTTCTGGTACAGGGATCAAATGGAATGGGTGGTTTATGTCTATGTGATATGCAAGGAATGCTTCTGCTTTTCTTAGCATTTGTGAAATTGTATTAAATGCTTTACATCGTGTCCCTGAACTAGAGACAAATCAGTGAACTTCATAGCTAGTGACATAAAAATTGAAAGAACCAGTTCATTGGGGGTCAAGTCATTGGTGTTGGAGGATGCAGATTCAAACTCCTTAGATTAACATGATAAAAGCAACATCACCCACAAAGCAGCAGAGCGAAAAAATTATTTTTTGAGCCAGAGAGACATACAAGGAGCTAGACAGTTACCCTGGAATTTCCTCTGGTATTGGATTGTGTGTGTGTCAAGTGAGGAGGAGAGTTTAATTGATAGATACATGTCTAGGGGAGAGTGGACTATAAACAGGCAATAGTCAAAGTGCTCCAAAGTGTTGTTTTACATATATATATATATATATATATATATATATATATATATATATGTACTAATAATGCAGATAACAACTTATCCCCTACAGTCCAGCCTATATGCACCTGCTCCTATAACTTGTCACAAAAGTACATACAACATGTTAGGAAACTATATGGTGTTCTCAAAACACTGCATTAGATCAAGGGGGCTTGAACTTTGTCCATTAGTTGACCCCAATTACGATTATAAGACTAGTCCATCTCTTTTGCTGGCCATTATTTTTTTCTGATGAGATTTTTTTCAGCCCTCTCCTACATAATTCCTGGACTAGGAAATGTTGCATCTGGATTACACCCACCATGAGCTTCTCCATTGTCCTTTGTATGATTCTAAATCTCAATTCTTTGGAGACAGCAGTGCTCCATGACTCACAGACATACATCATCACTGGAGGAATATCTGTATTAAAAAGTTGAACCTTTGTTTTAAAGAGAAGGGCTAGGTCATGAGAAATGCTGTGCTGTTTCCCAAAGGCAATCCAACCCACTCTTCTGTTCATTCCTGGGCCTAGCTCATATTCCACTTATTGTGTCTGTACTGGATTTGTATAATGATAAATGAGCTCAAAAGATAGTTTCTCTGACTACTTTTAATAGCTAGGAAAAGAGACATTCTTGATTTACTGGGTTTTTCCTGTGTGGTCAAACTCATTTCAATGATTATGGATCTCATTTAAGAGGTTCCACAATGTTTCCATACTTAATGAAACTAGCACAATCCCATCTACATTTGGAAGATGTCCTCATGCACAGAGGATTCTCCTATGACTTAGACTTTTGGTAGACTTACTCTATGACAATGGAGAACACCTTTGGTGAACATATGCCTTCCTGTTTTATGCTTCACTTGATATGAATAACCATCAAAAAGACATCTTTCAGAGTACTTTAAATGATTTTGACATATATATGAGAGAAATTTTGTTGCAGAAATCAAATGTCTTTTCTTAGTCAATAATTCACTTTATGCCTCTCTGTGTACTCTGTGATAGGAATGTAAGGAGAAAGTTGGGAGTAGAAGGACTATTGTTTGCTAAAACTATGAAATAGCTGAATCTTGTAAGGATAAGTGATATTTGAATATGTGGAAAGTAAGGGAAACTGCATGGAAGAGTAGCTCTGACTGGAGTCAGAGGAGCTTAGTTCAAATCCTGCCTCTGATACATACTATGTGACCTTAGGCAAGTCTCCTTAGCATTAGCTTCCTCATCTACAAAATGAGGAGTTGGTCTACATGAGTTTTAGGAAGCAAGTTTATAAAAGTGGGATGGGATTGCAGTTATACTATAGAAAGCTTTGAGTAACAGGGTAAGGAGACTGGGCTTTATCCTACATGATGATGGGAATGTTGTAAGATTAGTTTGATGTCTTTTCAAAAAAATTGCTGCTCTGGGGCTTACTTGAGCAGTGTTTGGAAGCTATATTTGGTTTTCAAGTTATGCAATTAGGTTAAAAATTCTGCTAAGCTGTATCAAACTAGTAAAGACTTAATTATGGCCTTGGCAACAGAATCTATCTGTTGTCTGAAGACCAGTGTAGCTAAGTGCAAGAATGGCCATCAACAGCCAGCAGACTTATTACTTAATTCTTTCAGATAATCAATGGAAAAGGAAAAACTGTAAAAGAAACTCTGATTATAAACAGTACTTAAAAAGGAGATGTGCCCCTAATTACTAACAGCATGATAATTTGCTTAGAAAACCATAGAGAAGTGGCAAAGAAATTGAGACAATGAATAGCTTTGGCAACATAACAAGTTATAGAATAAACCACCCTGCAAAAAAAAATTATACATAGCAATAATAAAATTCAGGAAGAACTTGCATGTCCACTAAAAAAACCCCTGCAAAATGTATGAAAGTTATTGATGTCAGTCTACTAAGGCATGCTCACAACTCACATAAATAAAATTGCAAATCATTTTTAAAATAAAGAAAGAATGATAATTAGGGGGCAATTGCTGCTTATGAGGAACTAGGTGGCACAGTGGATAGAGTGCCTGGACTGAAGTCAGGAAGACTCATCTTCCTGAGTTCAAATCTGGTCACTGTATGACCCTGGGCAAGTCACTTCATCCAGTTTGCCTCAGTTTCCTCATTTGTAAAGTGAACTGTAGAAAGAAATGACAAACCACTCCAATATCTATGGCAATAAAACACAAAATGTGGTCACCAAGAGTCAGACATGACTGAAAAATTACAAACAACAACAAAAACAAAATCATTGCATAATATTATAAGATTATGATACTATCTAAATTATTTTATAAGTTCAGTGCTATAAAAAATAAAGCTACTAAAACTGCATAACAAAGAGTTAGACAAACACAAGATCTATAATCTCAAAATAAATTCTGAAAAAATAATAATGAAAGAATAGCACTTTCAAATATCAAATAACACTGTAAAGTAAGAACATTGAAAACTATTTAGTATTGGTTAAAAATAAAAAGTTAGATCTGTGGAACAGATGAGATAAGCAATAATCATAATCTGATAGAGTTACTCATTGTTCAGTAAAGATGAGACTATAAATATATTACTGTATATACAGATTTATATTTGCATCTTATGCCAAATACTACACCGAGTTCCAATTGAATCTATGATTTAAGTATGAGACCACATCATTTTTTAATCAGAGGAAAATGGTTTGGGGTTATCTTACAACCATGCCAGAGGTCCGTAGTTGTAGACAGAAATCCTCAGATTTTGCTTCCTGGATGTCCTGGGGACATGCCCCTACAGAATAAGTGCTGGTGCCAGACTTTGACTAGTGAGTCTGCCTCCTTTTCCAACAGAAGAGGAGGGTAGACTCTCTACCATTCAAATGTAGAAATTTCAGCAACAGAGCACTAGGTTATGGGTAAGGACAGGTAGGTGGGATAACTACCTGTGATAAGCAGTTTCACAGAAGGAATGTGTGTACTGAGAGAGTGAAAGCCAAGTACAGGAGGAGCCAAGGAAATATAGGTACCTTAGGAAGCAAAAATAAGCTAGAAATCAGGCATGAGAGAACAGAAACCTAGTAACTGTCAAGAAGGTGGGAACAGAGCTGAAGGGATAAGGGATAGGGTCAAAAAGTCTGTGTTGGTAAATCCTGTATTGAACTGAGCTCATCAAGAGGAATAAACCTAATGCTCATGATTCTTCTCTTCCAAACACTGTCTCTCTGCCTTGGAGAGGTATGATTGTTCCCTGAATCTCTATTTCTTAAGAATTTGTTTGCTTTCTGTTCCATATATGATACATATGCTCTGACATTGAATTAGTAATCTATATGTTTCTCTACTCAAATGTAGCAAAGAAAAATACAAAAAGAAGAGAAGAAATAGATTTCAAACTGATGTATACTTAAGGTAAGTGCTTAATAATTGTTTATTAATTGATCAAGATAGTATCTAGTTTCTCTGGCTGGAGGCTCAGAGTCATAGATAAAAGAATTTATTCATTTTTATAACTACCCAAAAGCAATATAAATCTGAATCTTGTTACACAAAGTATGGATTTGTTTGTTTGTTGTTGAGGAGTCTATGAAAATCTGGAACTATTATGGGAGGAGGGCCATGACCATTTATTCATGCTATTGGTTCTTTGTCCTGCAACTGGCTCAAAAGGAAAACCAAACTACACTTGAAGTCAGAGACAAGGAAATGGGTATAGAAAACATCGCGCCTGAGTGAAAGAGCTGAGCATTAGTAATGTCCAAGAGTATAAGGGTCAGCAAGAGTGACAGCTCTAATTTAAAGCATCACAGCATAAATCCAAATCACAATATTTTTCAAGTTAATAAATGTATTTACTTTTTTCAGTTTTCATTTGTTGTTTCTCCTTCCCACTTCCCTTCACTCCCACTAGGAAAAAAGAAATACAAATAAGTATAGTCAAGCAAAACAAATTCCTATACTGACCATGTCCAAAAACAAATATATGTCTCATTCTGCATATTAGTCCTTCACCAATATCTCAGGAGGTGAGTAGAATTTGTCATTATTGGTATTCTGGAATCATGGCTAGTAACTGCATTGACCAGAGTTCTTAAGTCTATTAGAAATGCTCATGTTTATAATACTAATGTTATATGATAAATTGTCCTACTGGTTCTGTTCATTCTGCATCATTTCATAGCACAATAGTATTCTATTGCAGCATGTATGTGTGTGCGTTTAGATATCAATATAGGTATCTATCTATATACACATGTATTAAAATTTTATATAATTGTATGTATTTATGTGTATATGTACACATATATTTGTGTGACATACTTCTATCCTTTCCCCAATTGATGCGTACCACTCAGTTTCCACTACAAAAAAATTAGTAACTTTAAATACGTTTTTATGTATAGTACCTTTTCCTCTCTGAGACAAACGCTTAGTATTAGTATCATTGGATCAAAGTATATAGTCATTTTAGTAAGTTTGGGGGTATAGTTCCAGATTACTTTCCAGAGTTCTATATCAATTCATAGTTCTACCAACTATACATCAATGCAAACTGTAGTCCCTCTAAAATGTGTCATTTTCCTTTTCTGTCATCTTTGCAAGTCTTATGAATGTGAGTTATAACATTCATTTTTCTTTAACCTTCATTTCTCTAGAGTCAAGAAGACCTGAGTTCAAATTTTGCCTAAGGCATTTACTATGTATGTACCTATGGACAAAATGGGTCCCCCAGCTTCACTTTCCCTACCTATATATTAAGGATAATAATAGCTGCTACTTCAGTGTTGTGGTAAATGTCAGATGAGATAATCTATGTCAAGTACTTTGTAAATTTGCATGAATAATGTGTTAGCAATTATCATCATCATTTTTTACCTCTTTGTTTTTTTTCCTGCTTCCAATGCTGCCCATATGTAATGCCATTCACGAACAGCTTCCCAAAAGAATGCTACTGTCAACAGCTTTTAAGGTTCTGATTACACAGTATAGTGAACACTCTATTTATTCAAGAATAAATCAAAGGAAAACATTCACAATAAATCAAGACACAGTATTCACAATATTACATCTTATCACAGTAAGTCACAATATAATGTTCACAAAAGCTAATCATTAAAATGGCCACATTTCTCACCTAAGTGGTCACAGTATTTAGAACAAAGAACAAGAGAACAATCATCTGGTATCCCTAAGGAGGTTTGCCTCCTTACTTAGTCATTCAATCATCTCAGAATACAAGTCAGATTTCCACTCATGGGGCAACTATATTAACTTAATCAGTAACTTATTTAGCAATCAGTTACTAAGAATCACTAATCACTAAATACAATCATTAGAACATACATAAACCCTCCACCAGTTAACTCAGTCACTTATTCAGATTCACAATTACTAAGTATCATTAATCACTAAATACAATCATTGGAAAATACATCCCCCCCACCCCTAGGTCTCTAGTAAACCATGTTATCATCACAGCATTTAATATCCAAGGAGAGATTTTTTTCTTCATCTTGACTTGGGGAGGTTTCTCAGATTCCTTGGATCCCCTTCATGGTCTCAGCTCCTACCTGAATCCACCAATCTTAGTAACAGCCAAATAAAGTCATTTGAATGGTAGAAAGTCTTCTATAAGACTATTGGCAGGGGCTGGAGGGGGTGGTGATGGAGGTGGCAACTAGGTTACACAACGGATAGAGCACTGGTCCTGTAATCAAGAGGACCTGAGTTCAAATTTGGCCTCATACATTTATACCAGCTGTGTGAGCCTGAGCAAGTCACTTCACCCTGATTCCCTCACCAAAAAACAAGGCCATTAGGGTTTTGCCATCAAGACGTGCTACACCATAGGAACAACATCTACTCCATGCATGTTAGCATGATTTTTCCTTAAAATATATTGGAGACATCCTCAAGACTTTATTAGTCCAGGGGCCTGAGGCTCAAGTCATTGACTGTAGGTAGCTTTCTTGTTGCTTTAATATAAAAGTGCATGAGAAGTAAGAAGCTCTTTTCTCAGGCCTGATGCAAGCTTATGACAGGTGCTCTAGCATGAAATTGTTGAGGCAGAGAAGGTGTGCCCATCTTAATCAATGCTGTATCCTCACTAAATATCTTTTTCATTTCACAATTAGTGGACTTTTTTGTTAACTCTTAGATGGTCTATGAGTATTAGACAAACTTGGATGAGGTTAGGATATACTCTCACCAAAAGTGTCTCATTCAATTCTGAGAATCATAAAATTCAAAAGCTGGAAGAAACCTCAGCTACTGCCGAATGCAATCTATGACTATCCCTCAACCTCTATTTAATAATTTGTCAACTTTTATTGGTTCTCATCCACAACAGGTTTCGTATCTGGTCCCTTCTATCTATTCCCATTATCGACCTTCTCAAAAATATTCATGGGTCCTCTTTCATCTTTACTATAAAATAATAAAAAATAATAATAAAATGAAATAAAATTCCTTAGCCTGGCGCATACCCTGCTCCAAGCAAAGTTTGTAATCTGACTTTACATTAACATTCACATATTCTCTATTAAATTGTCCTGCTAGCTGTTCCCTATTTAGATATTTCATTTGCCATACACCATGTCTCTGTACATGACTAAAATAGGTATAGGAAGTAAATCTGTGATTTCTTGGCAACAGCAAACTCCCAACTGAAGAAACTTCATTTCCCAAGGAAGACTGACATCTTCTCTGCAGCAACTTACAGTCTCTGCAAGTTGCTAGAGTGTTGAGAGGTTAAGTGATTTGCCCAGGATCAAATAGCTAGTATGTGTCAAAGGTGGAATTTGAAAGCAAATCTTCAAGGCTCCAAGGTCAATTCTCTATTCACTATATAATCTTGTTTCTTGTTAGAAAAGATTAGAGTAGATCATAGATAAATAGATTAAGTTAGAGATATATATTTTATATACACATATTTGTGTATACATGCATATACACATGTGTATATCTATCTATCTATCTATCTATCTATCTATCTATCTATCTATCTATCTATCTATCACACATCTATCAGCTAGGTGGAACAGTGGATAGAGTACTAGGCTTGAAGCAGGAAGACTCATCTTCCTGAGTTTAAATCCTGCCTCAGACATTTATCAGCTGTGTGGCACTCAGCAAGTCACTTAATTCTGTTTGCCTCAGTTCCTCATCTGTAAAAATGAGCTGGAGAAGGAAATGTAAAACAATTCCAAAATGTTTGCCAAGAAAATTCCAAATGGGGTCATGAAGAGTTAGAAATGACTAAAAAATGGTTGAATAACAAATATAGATGTGTGTGCATATATATGTGTGTGTGTGTGTGTATATATATGTAAATATACATACGTACATACACAAATATATATACATATATATGTTTATGTGTACTTATCTAAATGGACACATTACAAAAAGGGAGGGGGATAAATGATAAACAAAGGGCTGGAAGCAGTACTGATATTCTGTAGGGCAGTGAAGAAGAGAACAAAATTTAGAGTTATGTGTATTGTTAAACGTCTGGTTAAATTACTCCCTAGTCCTAATTTAACAGAATAATTTTAAAAAGTAAAAAGAGGCCTGTTGTAGTGACATACACCTATAATTCCATATATTCTTTGATCCAGTGTACTGTCCTTCTCACTGTTCCTAGCAGACAATGTATTCCATCATTCAGCTCTGGCTTTTTTCTAGCTGTCTCTTGTGCCTAGAATGCTCTCTCTCCTCATCTCTGCCTCCTGATTTCTCTGACTTCCTCCAAGTCCCCCCCAAAAAAACCCCACCTTCTACAGGAAGCCTTTCTCAGCCTTCCTTAATACAAGTACCTTCCTCCTGTCTATTATTTCAACTTATCCTGTATATAACTTGTCTTTACATAGTTGTTTCTGCATTACCTTCCCTATTAGACTGTGAGCTCCTAGAAAACACAAATTGTCATTTGTCCTTTTTTTGTTTGTACCCTCAATGCTTAGCACAATACCTGGTACATGGTAGGCACTTAATAAATGTTTATTGACCCTTGAAGTATGCGCACTAAGTCCTGCATCACTCTGGTAGCTTCTAGAGCAGGAGCCACTAGTCTGCCTAAAGGGGGGAAACTAAATCCAAGTAAGGAAACAGGGAAAGTCAAAGCTCCCATGTTGGTCAGTTAGTGGTATTGGCCTGGGGAAGGCTGCTACACTTCCAACCTGGGAGAGAAGAAGAGACTCAGTCTCAAAAAAATTATAGAAAAAAATAAAAATAGGAGTAAATCTACCCTCCACAAAGGCCATCTGTGAGACTAAGATTTTTTTAGCCTTTCTCCTTTGAGCCATAGTCCCAAGGGAAGCACCAGGGATCCTCTTAAATTTTCTTTTTCCCTCCTATCTTGCCACATCACAAGTATTTCCTTTCTCTAGGAAACAAAGTCAGACCAATAGAGCCCACAACAAAGGAAATTTATTCTTAAAGGACTAGAATCTCTAGGAAATGACTGCAGTCTTCATCTACACTTAGAAAAAATAAACTCAGCTTCTCCAGTACTCTTCAAGCAGTTGGAGGTCTGAGTCTGAACAGATGGACTACAAGCAAGTAATTATAAGCTGCAATATAATTTCCTTAAAGCAACACATACTGGACAAACACTTATTTGTGGTTATGAAATGACTTAAAGTTACTATAAAAATAAGACCACACCTTAAAATAGTTCCCATATGCCATAATTTATCTTTCCTGTATGTAAAGAGTCATATCTTGTTCCAGGTTTAATATTTAGTAACTGATAATTTAATGTACAAATCTCCAACCTAAGCCAAAGACTCTTTGAAATAGAACTTCCCTTGTACTCATTAATTATGAGGGAAATATGGCCAACCCAAGTAAGTACACAAGAACTAGATGAAACAGAAAATGATTTTCACTCACAACAAATACTAGGATAATTTCCAGTAATACACTGAAAGCATGCAATACAATTCCACTCAGTTAATTCAGAAGTTGAAACATATTCATGATGCCACACTGCCTCTCCCGAATCCAGAATTCAGCAAAAGCCTTTACATACTATCTCCCACGGGAAACTATCTTAGCTGACTCATCTGCTTGAGAGCCCAAGACTATACCTCCCTATAGTTTGTGCTGCACTTAAGACAAAATAGTTGACCACTGCAGCAGGAGTGGGGCTCTGGTGAGTAACTAAGACAGCTTTCCCATTTTCTATATCCTTCTCCCCAAAGTTCCCGGTAGATGTCATGCATATACAGCAAGAACTTAGGGTTCCTATTGGCGAACCATCTTTTGGTACATTTATTAGTACTAATCATTCCAGACTAAGCAACCATATTATAGAAGACAAACATCATTGCAAAATAATCAAGGTTATGTTGTCCATAAGATGAATGGACAAACATAACCATTCTACCCCAATTAGATTAGAAATACCTTGAATATATGTTATTATATGGGCCCAAACAACCTAGCACAATCCTGTAATGACGTTGCTGCTAATGAGGATGTCATTTATCTATCATTTAAAAGTTTACAGGCCTTTTCATATATACCATTTCATTTTATCTTCAAAACAAGCCTTTGAAGGAGGTGCTACAGGACTTTTCTCCATTGTAAAGATGAGGAAACTAAGGAACTGATAGGTTAAGTGACTTGCCCAGGGTCATACAGCTAGTGTCAGAGGCGATAGTTATATGTAAGTTTCTTCTGACTCTAAGCTGTGATGTTTCCTATCATCAGTATTATTATTATTAACTATCATTATTATTACAGCCTATTACCAATCACAAAGCATCACAGAAAACCAGAACATTAATGTTAAAAGTGAGGGCAGTAACTAACTAGTCCACCTCATACTTCATATAAGTATCTTGTGTCTACCAGGGGCTGAATGATTTGTCAGTGGAGTCACAGAATATTAATGAAATAGGTGCAATTGAAAGGGCTCTTTTTAAATCCACAGGAAGGAAGAAAATAAGTATTTATTAAGTACCTACTATATTCCAAGTACTTTATAAATATTATTTCAACCAGTCACCAAGACAAGCATGGGAGGTAAGTGCTATTATTTTCCTCATTTTTATACTTAGGAACCTGAGGCAGAGAGAGATTAAGTGGCTTGGTCAGGGTCACAGTCAGTTAAGTCTCTGAGGCAAATTTGAACTCAAGTCTTCCTGACTATAATCCCAGAGCTCTATCCACCATGCCACCTATAGGCTTAACTAAATTCAAAGATGGAATTTTGAAAAAAAGAAACCTAGAGTGACAAGGAACCTTATAACAGTCATCTTGTCCAGTCTCTCAGGCAAGGTAAAAATTTCTTTACAACATTACCAGTAGATCTCAGCAACCAGCCTTTGGCTGAATAACTTCACAGCCTTTATTCAAGTTTGATGAGGTAGAAGGTTTCAATTCTGTCACTTTTCAGATCCATAAATGCATAATTAAAGATAATTAATTATTTATAATATTTTAATATAATATTTATTTATATAGTATTTATTACAACATTTAATAATATAAGATAATAATTATTAAGATAATAAATGATTGGCACAAGGTCCAACTGTCACTGCCTTCAAACATTTACTGAATGCTCATTACAGGCAAAGTATTATAAAAAGCAGATAGGAGTAAACTTTACTCCTGATCAATTTAAATTCTATTGGAGGAGAGAGAAAATGTCATTGTTTTAAAGTGCTAAGTGCCACAATCACATATTTACATTGATAAAGCATGCCTATATTTCAAATAATACATATAATCAGACATGGAACACCACACTCTGCTTCACTGATTTAATTTAAGTGAAGAGGATTCTTCTTTTTTATTATTTTTTTACCATGCATTTTATAAGATTTTTAGTTCCATTTTCCCCCCACTCTCCCTCTCCTCTCTCCTCCCTCTGGCCAACTGTCTCCAGAGCTAGAAGCAGTCTGAAGAGGCAGCCCAGAAGCCACATCCACATGGCTTAGAGCAGCTTAAGAAGAATTTTGAAAACCAAATATGAGAAGTAGAGGAAAAATTGGGAAGAGAAATGAGAATGATGCAAGAAAATCACGATAAGAGAATCAACAGCCTGACTGAAGAAATAAATAAAAATAGACTTAACTTATAAAATAGACCAACTTAAAAACAGACTAACTCAAATGGCAAAAGAGGCCCAAAAAGCCAATGAGGAGAAGAATGCCTTAAAAAGTCGAATTTGCCAGATGGAAAAAGAATCCCAAAAACTTGCTGAAGAGGATAATTCCTTGAGAATTAGAGCAGAGCAAATGGAAGCAAATGACTTTCTGAGAAACCAGGATACTATTAAACAGATCCAAACAAATGAAAAAATAGAAGGCAATGTGAAACATCTCATTGAAAAAAACCACTGACCTGGAAAACAGATCCTGGAGAGACAGTTTAAAAATTATTGGACTACCTGAAAGCCATGATCAGAAAAAGAACCATGAAATCATCCTTCAAGAAATTCTCAAGGAAAATTGCCCTGATATTTTAGAACCTAAGGGCAAAATAGAACTTGGAAAAAATTCACCAATCACCTACTGAAAAAGATTCCCAAAAGGAAACTCCTAGGAATGTTATAGCCAGGTTCTGGAGTTCCCAGATCAAGGAGCAAATATTACAAGCAGATAAGAAGAAACAATTTGAATACTGTGGAACCACAATAAAGATAACCCAGGATCTAGCAGCTTCTACCTTAAGAGTTTGAACCTGGAATATGATATTCTGGAGATCAATGGAGCTAGGATTAAAACCAAAAATCACCTACCCAGCAAAACTGAATATAATGTTTCAGGGAAAAATAAGGTAGGTCATTCAGTGAGGTGGAGGACTTTCAAGAATTCTTGAGGAAAAAGCCAAAAACTGAATAGAAAATTTGACACTCAAAAACAAGAAGCATGAGAAGGAAGGTAAACATGGAAAAGAAATCATAAGGAATTAATCAAAGTTGAACTATTTACATGCTAACATGGAAAAATGAGAATTGTAACTTATGAAACTTCTCAGTATGAGGAT
>CM053593.1:337760459-337778789 GCA_028646575.1 Pseudocheirus occidentalis | reverse complement strand
GTATAAGCATCAAAGAAGTACAAAATAAAATGTACTATGTGAGGTCTAAAAAGAATGACCAGAGATAATGGAAAATGTGAGAGATAGAGACTAGTCCTTTATATTATAATAGAAGGACTTGAGATTATGGTTTATCTAAAAGCTGAAATATGTCACTGATGTCCAATCAATCTCCGTGGCTAAAGTGATTTTCCTAAAGAAAAGACCACATCACCATTACTTGATACATTCCAATATGTTCCTATAATTTCAAGAATCAAATATAAACTCCTCTTTTTGGTATTTAGAGTTCTTTTAAACCTGGCCCCATCACACCTTGCCAGCATTTATTCCCCCTTCTCTAGACTCTATAATCCAGCTTTTCTGGTCTCTTTGCTATCCCCACATTCAATACTTATCTCTCATCATTGTGCCTTTGTACTTGCTGTCCCCTCTTCCTGAAATACTCTCCACACTTAGCTCTTTCTCTTGGAATCCCTAGTCTCATCCAAAAGCCTCAGCTTAAGAGCCTCTTTCTGCATGAAGCCTTCTCTAATCAACACAGTTTCTGGTGTCCTCCTCTCCAAGGCTACTTTGTAACTACTTTCTAGGTTTTGTGTACCTATTTATGGTTCATATGTATACATACATGCATGCATACATGTAATGGTTATCTTTCCCACTAGAATCAGAGACAACATGCAAAAAATTATGTAAAATAAGATGTATGTATATACACATATGCACAGGTATACATGCATGTATGCATACATATACATACATATACTTACCTGTATACACACACTCATACAGACATATATATGGCAATTCAGAGGCAATCTCAGAGACCAAAGCTGAGAAAAATACAGAAGGTACAATTTGAGCTGTGTCTTGAAGAAATCCATGAAAACCAGGAGGCAAGCAAGGACGGAAAGTATTTTCAACATGGTACTAATGAAAAGTATGTGCAAGGAACATCAAGGCCAGTGGCATTGGATTATGGAATATAGGGATATAATAATTACATCATATATGGAGTTACATATTATATAATTATAGTAATACAATGGGAGTAACATATGAGATGACTGGAAAGGTTGGAAGGGCCAGGTTGTGAGAAGTTTTAAAAAGCAATCAGAGGAGTGAGCCAAGATAATGGAGTAGCAGGGAGAAATACAGTTGAGTTCTTCCTAAAATTTCTTGACACAGATCGCGAAAATGTACCATACTGGGGGCTGATTGGGAAATCTAAGAGAAAAAAATCAGTGCAAGTAATTTTTCTAGCCCAGATCAGCAAAGGGTGACAGAAAACAGTTTATAGATACTGGAGAAAGAGTCTAGCCAAAACAGCTAGAGAATATTCCAGCATATGGAAAGGCTATGTACTAGAGCAGATAGCAATTCTAGAACCAACACAGAGAGGTCTGTAAGATGGTGCCAACTGGAAATTCTATTGATCACTGCACACTTCTAGATCATAAATTCAGAATAGATTGAAGAGGTAGGGCATTCACCTAAAAATAGAATTCCAAAATGAGGAAAGGTCTTGGCTTCTGGATATGTAGTGAACAAGGAACAATTTCAAGATCAAGTAGGAACTGTATGGTTTTGAAACCAGGTAGGAGTCTCAGTTCCAATCGGAAGCATTTAGTGGAATAGTAAGGACAGGAATACCAAACAAAAAGGGGAACTTACCGAGTTCTGTTTTCTGAACCAGAAGATTCCTTCCTGCTGACTGGTAGTGGCTGAGTCCAGTATTAGACAACTAGAACTCCAACCAGGAGCAAATCCATAGGTGTTGCTCAGACCCAAACCCAAATTGGGAAATTACAGAGACTAGGAGGGCAGGGATCAGAATTTGCCCTAATTAGAACACTTTGAGAGCACTGAAAGTTTGCAGGTCCCCAGCCTGGGGATACTAGATATACTAGTGATACTAGAATAACACAACACTCAATATGCCAAGAAAAGCAGCAGAAGGAACCCTAGAAGTCACAAGGTCAATCAAGACATTATTTCTTTAAGTGAACAGAATCTGGCCCTATGTAGTCCAGAGTCAGGAATAAAAGCTGGAAGGGCATGCAAATAAATTCACAAGAAGTAATCCTACTAAAAACAAAACAAAACTATAATGGTAACAGATGCTTAAGACACAAACCCATAACAAGAAACTGATTCTAAAAACATCTACAGGCAAGGACTCAAAGGAAAAAAACATAGTAGGCACCAGTTCAACTAGAATTCCTTTTCATTTTGTCTTTTTGGAGGGGGAAAGACAGGGAAATTGGGGTTATGTGACTTGGCCCAAGGTCTCACAGCTAGTAAGTGTTAAGTGCCTAGGCAGGATTTGAACTCAGGTGCTCCTGACTCCAGGGCCTGTGGTCTATTCACTGCACCATCTAGCTAGCCCTCAACTAGAATTCTTGTAAAAATAAAAGCAAAGTTGATTGTTTTTAGATTTAAAATGTTTTTTTTAATAAATTAAATGAAATCTCCAGAAAACCAAAAGAAATGAGAGTTATAGAAGAATTAGAAAGATAATTAATCAGCTTGGTACAAGAGGTGTAAAGCTTTGCCTAAACAACAAAATCCATGAAAATTAGAATGCATCAAAATGAAGATAATGATTCCATGAAATACAAGAAATGTTTTTAAAGGACAAAATGTAAGTTATCTCAAATTAAAAAAAATCATTCTGGAAAACACATGGCAAAAAGAAAATTTAGGAATCTTTAAGAAAAACTTAATATTAAGAAAAAAGATTCAGGTTAAGAAAAGAAAAAAATTAAGAAAAAAAGCTTACACATTATATTCCAAAAACATCATAAAGACCAACCAGATAAGAAACAAAGGTAAAAGTGGAAATAGAAACAATCTACCAATCACCTCCTGAAAACTCCAAAATTAAAAACTTTAGGAATATTATAGCCAAAATCTGGATCTCTTGGATCAAAATAAAAACACTATAAGGAGCAAAATAAAATAGATTCAAGTACCAAAGTGCCACTCTCAGAATCAAACAAAATTTAGCAGGTACCACTAAAAAGGACTAAAGAGCTTAGAATGCAATATTTCAGAGTTGTTCTCTGAAGTTCAAACATAAGAGTCAAGAGAAATATAAAAACTAAATATGAATGAACAATCAAAAGGAACTAAACTAGGATAGACTCTTTACTTTCTAATGAGAGAAAATGATACAGGTGTCCTTCCAGAACCATACAATTATCAGTAGTCACAAAGTGAACCTAATTAGAAGACCTTACAGTGGTTATACTATATTTTGATGATCTTAAAAAAGATTGAAAAGGGAAGGTAAGAGCTATATAGAGTTCTGGGGGGAGGGAAAAACTGGGGGAAATTATCTCTCATAATAAGTACTCATAAGTTCAAGTCTATACAAACAAAGAGGAGAGGGTGGAAGGGTAGGCAGTACTTGAAATTCACTCTTATTTGAACTGGTCAAAGAAGTGGAAAATACATACAAAGTGCTGGGTGAAGAAACACATTTCACTCAATGGGAGAAAGGAGAGATAGTTTGCGTGGGGAGCTGAATAAGAGTGAAGGCTAAGATTAAGAGAAGGATCATGATTTGAATGAAGATATAACTAAGAAGAATGAACAAGAATGGTCAGACAGATAATAAAAAGAAACAGATTAGAGAAAGGTCATGAAAAGCTAAAGAGAAAAGAGTATCAACAAGAAAAGGGTGATTGACTGTCAGGTAGCAGGTGATAGGAAGAATCCAAGATGGAGGCTTGGCAAGGCACACATGATAGACGATCGGATAAGAGGACGAGGGATTTGAGGGCTGAGGATAAAGCCCATCATCCCACCCATCAGCTCATTCATTCATTCATCCTTACATATATTAAGTATATTTATTTTCAGGTCATATGAATACAAAAACAAAGATAGATATTTTCTGTCCCCTCTAATGTCTAAAATATTTTCCAGAAAGGAAATATTAAATAGAAAAAAATACAAAAAAAATACAGAAAAAATACAAAGGAAGATACTGGAAACTGGGCAAGATCAGGATAAGTTATCTTCTCAAAATTTTTAGTTTATTTTAAAATAATTTCCATAACATAGTATGACAAAAAAGATTACACATGATACTGTAAATCTGTTATGTACCACTTGGTATTCCTTTTAAATATATAATATAGTTATTGTATAAATTTCTTTTTTCTCATTTTTCTTCCCTCCCCTGCCCTAGGAAGTGAAAACTAGTCTACTTCAGTCTATATTCAGACCCCATCAGTTCTGGACACAGATAGAGTTTTTCATCATGAATCCTTTGGGATTGTCTTCTATCACTGTATTACTAAGAGTTGCTGGTGTTCATGCAATATTGCTGTTACTATGTACAATGTTATCTTGATTCTGCTCACTTCACTCTGTATCAGTTCATGCAAGTCTTTCCAGGTTTTTTTCTGAGATCTTCCTGCACAATTTGTTCAGCCATTCCACAACTGATGGGCATCCTCTCAGTTTCCAATTCTTAGCAACCACAAAAAAGAACTGTTATAAATGCCCTTGTACAAATAGATCCTTTTCCATTATTTGATCTTGAGAGATATTTTGAAAGTAGAATTAACAAGTTTCAGCAAATATTTTTTAAAAATCCAAAGGGTAAAGGAGAAGAAAGATCTCAGAACTACTTCAAGGTTATAGATCTAGGTGCCTAGAAAAATGGTAGAACTTGCTGATAGAACCTCCCAGACAGGTAGAAACAGTCTTCTCAGTACCTCAGGATGTGCTATGCATCAAAAGATCCAGTAATCAACCAGATGGACTGAAAGAGATCATTTTGTCTCTTGGCCATTATTACTATGCCTCTACTATTCAGAGAATCTGAACATAGCCTCTGAGAGGAGCTTACTAAGTATCAGAGTCAGGATCCAACGCTCCTTATACTGAACTCAAATATCCAAATACATCTGTGATTTCATTGATTTTCATCTTTCCTCTAATTATGTCAATCACAACCCATCCTATGGAATTCTTACCTATATACTCCCATAAATTCACCATAGTAGTCCACCTTACACATTCCTTCCTTCGTTTCTCTAGGATACCCATGGAACAGTTGGTACTGTCCATTTGTCATCCATTGCCATCACTATGTGACCAACCCATCTTCTTTTTCTATCATACACTTCTGTGGTCACTTCCTTTGCTCCTATTTCTGAATGCATCATATGTTATATAATGCAGTTTTCCATGTACCTATTTTGTCCATGTATCTCTTCATTACTCTCAGTATGATATTAATTTTCAGTTATTCATAAACAGTTATACTTCATGTCTCATGGATTCAAAGCATATTGGTTCCACATTCATCTAAATATAGGCTATTCCTTTCCCCCAAATCTGGTTTGTATAAAACCTGGGTAGACCCTATAATCAGCCTGTCAGTACCATAGACACATCTTAAACCCAGTCTTCAAAGAAGCAATATAAGTAGCAGCAACAACTTTCCTACAAGGCAATCCCAGGTGCAAAGCAGTTTCAATAGAGTTTAGTATCACAGTTTGGAAAAGCAAGCATTGGAAGGAGCCAAACATGGTGGGTGGTCCTATTACATTTCCAAGCTATGAAACTGTGCAAAAGACTGCTTTTAATAAAGGAGGGGAGGTAGAGTATGGTGTTGTAGAAAGGGCAATGAATTTGGAATCAAAGACCTACACTTAAATCCCAGCTCTGCCATGTACTACTTTGTGCTTTTGGGCAAATCACTCTACCACTCTGTGCTTGATTTCCTTATCTGTAGAATGGTGTGGCAGGGATGATTTACTGGATGACTTCTAAGTTGCATTTCAGTTCTAATTCTATGATCCTGAATGGCGTTTCTCTATTAGCATTGTCTTTAGTCATGAAAAACCCAATTTATTATGTTTACGCTGTGAAATTTCCCTTTCTTTTTTCCCCCTTTTGTTGGAGAATTGTGTTTTAAATTTTTATTCAGAATTTATTTATTTATTTTTAGTTTTCAGCATTCATTTCCACAAGATTTTGAGTTCCAAATTTTCTTCCCATCTCTCCCTTACCCCCACTTTAAGATGGCAATCATACTGATTACTCCTTCTCCCAGTCTGCCCTCTCATATATCCATCCCTCCTCTTTCCCCCTTCTCCCCTACTTTCTTGTAGGGCAGGATGGATTTTTATGTCCCTACTGTCTTACTACCTGTTTTTACTTCAAGTAAATTATCCCGTATCTGAGTCTCTTTTTCCTCATCTACAAAATAAGGGCATTGCACTGGAAGCCATCTTCAGTCTCTAATTACTGTCCAGCACATACATGGACAGCTCAAGTAAGTGGCACAGTGAATGGAGTACTGGGCCTGAAGTCAGGAAGTCTCATCCTGCCGAGTTCAAATCTGGCCTCAAACACTTACCTAGGCAAGTCATTTAACCCTGTTTTTCTCAGTTTCTTCATTTGTAAAATAAGCTGGGGAAAGAAAGGGCAAATCACTCCAATATCTTTGCCAAGAAAACCCCAAATAGGATCATGAAGGGTTGGACATAACTGAAATGACTGAACAACAATAACACATATATGGATAAATACATATATAGTATGTAATTTATCTATATATCATATGTAGATAATATATATATACATATCTAATATATCTCTATAATATATACATAAATTATGAACCTCAATATGGGAAACAAATTTTATTATGTTTATATATATATACACACTTAAGTATATATTATATACTTATACATATATATGAGTTTATATACAATGTATGAAAATACAGAGATGCCGTATGGTGAAGTACTTAGACAAATAACCTTCAAGTCAAGACCTGGGTTCAAGTCTTAAATGACATATACTGATTGCATGACACTGGCAAATCTGCCAAACTCTTAGTGCTTCCAGGCAACTTTATAAGATTATAAATTACAGAAGAGCTAATCTACATTTGATAGAGATAATCTCCCCACTGGGAGTTCCCTATACCAATGAAATTACAATCCTAGTCAAATAAGAATATTGAACATGTATAATTGTGTGTACATAAACATATAACATGTGTATATATGCATGTACATATATAGCCTGTATATGCATGTGTCGACAAATTTGGTAGAGAGAGAGACAGACAGACAGACAGATAGATAGATATAGATAGATAGATAGATTTCCTTTCAATAAGAAATCATTTTTGTAGTATGGGCTATTTCAAAATGACATGGCCTTAGTGTTATTTCTTTCTCTATTAATACGGTAACAGGTTATCAAGAAGAATTCATCAGTAGACACAGATACCCAGATCTTTGCAATTTGGATGGCATTGCCCAATCTATAAAAAGAGGTATTTCAGAATAGATGAGCAATTAAAAACATCCATTTTATTACATTAACATTTTACTTTGGTCTGTGTTGGTTAAACCTTATACCAGTGGTTCTTAACCTGTGGGTTATGTTCAATTTGTAACAATGAAAATACATCCTGCACATCAGAGATTTACATTACGATTCATAACAGTAGCAAAATTATAGTTATGAAGTAGCAATGAAAATAATTTTATAGTTGGGGGGTCACTACAACATGAGGAACTATATTACAGGGTCGCGGCATTAGGAAGGCTGAGAACCACTGCCTTATACAGTTATCTCTTTCACATTGCATCTTTCCCCATTGCAGTTTCGAAATATTGTGAGTCAGCATAAGAAATTAAATAGGGATTTGGGGGGAGTTTTGCAGAAGTCTCAGATGGCATATGAAAGCCAGCAGATGACAAAGAAAAGGTATTTTTACTTAACATTGACATACAGATAGCCTATGACCAAATACTTAACCCAAATTTTGCGGTAGGGTACTATAAATACCCCCATAAAAGAAAAAGAAAAAAATCAGACTTCTCTCATACAAAGGGAGGGTCAGAATTTTTCATGTGGATTTTCTGTATTACTGAGGGAGGGGTGCCATACCCTTAACCTCCATGATGGAGATGGGATAACTCTCCTCTGTCCCCTAATCCACTACTTGATAGGCCTTCAGCTCCCACTGATTGGATTTCCATGGTACTCTATACCAGGTGAACAGTATCATTTCTAGTCTCTGTTCCAGATCCCATAGTGGTGACTGGAATCGATTGTTTCTGCTACCACCATACCCTTGAACTACATTAACATGCTTCCTTGAGCAGGATGTTCATTTGGCCACCACCTTTGCTCTGGTATGCCATGAGGCAGAATTCCATTTGATGCATCAAAAAGACTAGAGAATCTAAGAAATATACAGCATCTAAGACAAAATAGACTATATATTTACATGGAAGAAAAAAATGTATCCACATAATGAGGGTTCAAGCTTCTTCCCTTTTAAATTATGAGAAAAGATGTTATTCATACCTCCCTATTCCTCTTGAACTACACCTGTGCTATTTCAGGAAACACTCAGAGATTATTTAGTCCAATCTCTTTATTTTTCAAATGAAGAATCTTAGATACATTAGATACATAAGGTTAAGGGGCTTGTCCAAGAAGCAGTATTGAGTTATTGACTGACAGATCTATTGGAATTTTCAGGAGCATATAATTGGACTTAATAGCTTTCATAGTATTATGTAGAAAATTCTGCCACTGTCTAGTATTTAAGATAAATATTTAATCAAATTAATACATGTAAGCAAGTGTTCTCTGCTATTACATTTGGGGAGACTGAGACCCAGAAAAGTGTACTTCACCATAGGAACTGAATTACTGTTACCACCTTAACTTTTTCAAAAGGATATTTTCAGGATAGTTTGATGAACGTGTTAATTAAAGCCATCTTCTGTTCCAATTCTAGAGACAACCCCAGTTTGAACTAAAATGAAAAAGAGGTTGGTGATGATTCATTTGAGGATGTAAAATGGTAGCTTTTTTTCTGATTGTAGCATAGGGTGTCTAGGTTTTTTTCTTCCCTGGTAATGTCTTTGATTTCTCTTCAAGCTGGACACATAGGACCCTAGACTAAACTAAACTTACAAGACTAACTTAAAGTTCATTTAACATTCTAAATTACCGTAGAAACCTTTCCACCCTCTGAGACCAGAGAGAACTAAAGACAGAATCAAACCCTTTAACTCAAACCAGTCTACTGAGTTGAAGTTGGAACCCAGCCACTCCTCTGGTGTTGAAGAAAGGAGCTGATATTTAGCTGGCCATGTACTTTGACTGCTGAGTTAGGCTGTGCCTTTCTTGTTAGTCACATCACTCTTTAGGTTGATATACTCTAAGAAAGTCCATTAATTGCATGAAAAATTGTGGAGAACACTTGGCTTCCAATTTACCCTGAGACTTCATATTTGCTGTCTTGTGTGTTCTAGTTAAGAGTCTTAAATTCCTTCACTGGGTGGGGGTTTCACATTCTAAACAGAGTCAAGTTTGTCCTCATGACCATCTAAATACCCTCAGTGTTATTTATTTTTAGTCTTCCTAAAAGCTAGTACTGTACACTGTCTGTAGCAGAGGAGGAGGCAGTTAAAGACCTCTTTAACATTCCCATCCTTTGATCATTTTAATGTTACTTTTTTTTTCATCTTACATTTTGACAGGACTTAAAATCTTGTCATTTTCCACCCTTCACCCTCACCTCCAGGCATTTTGCCCAGTGGAATTTCATTCTCTTTCCTGCAGCCCCAAGGTTCCATTACTTTAAATCCTTTTCTTAAGTTAGTTTGTCTTTATTTAAGACAAGCTGTGTCTTTTGACATTTAATGTACGCATGTAGCTAAAGAGACCAATTTGTGATCTGAAATTTCTACCATATTGACTGCATGCGGAAGCCAGCCTTCTGTCAATGCCCACTGCTTCTGCCTGCAGGGCTCCTGATATTCCACATTCCAACTAGGCCTGTGCAGATAGGAATGTGAGTTAGCACAGGCAGGAATGACAAACTTAGGGCAACTAAGCTGTTATCCATCTTAGCATATGCAAATCCTACCTTTAGAATCTTACTATTTCACAAATTTCTGTGCATGTACACTCTCCCTTATTTGCCATTCCCTCCCCAACTGCAAAATTATGCCAAGCATTTTGAGGACTAGCCTAGGAAATAGATAATAAATAGTGGCCATATTCTCAGCTGTGCTGGTGACCTAATGCCTGGTCTTCCACCACACACTAAGCAGCTCTGTGCCTGGGCGTGTTGAACTCATAATTTTAAAAGGCACCAACCCCATGCTTCTTCAAATGGCCTATTGCACAGAAATTAAAAAATAAAATTCTGAATGCAGGATGCACATACTGTGGTTATTACCGTAAAGTACTCCTAGGTTTATAATTCCTGTCCAGACAAACCCACATTCCTGTCTGCAAAGGCCTAGTTGGAATGTCTAGCATTAGAATTTCACATTTTGTACAGTCATTTCTATCTCATATATTTTACCCACAAACCTATTATAGTTGAAAACAGCAGCAAGTCTGTTTCAAATTAGGTGACACACTTATGGTAATAATAAAGACCAAAGAAAAATCAGATGCATATATGTAATATATACATATATAATTATATATAAACACATATATATGCATACATATAAAGATATCTGTGCATACAAATGTATATTATGTTTGAATGTAGGTATACGTGTGTGTGTGCATGCACACACGAAAATGTCAGGCAAAAATCAGTTAAAATGCAAAACACTTTAAATTTCCACAGCAATGCTCTATTTTTAGCAATCATTTGGGGATTTAGGGGTGAGGGTGGGGAAGGGAATTCTTAAATGTAAACATGATGGATTGATTTTTACAGAGTATTTTTAATTATAAGAATGAGCAAAAACGTTTTATATAGTTTACACATAGACATTTGAGTTTTTTGGGCAAAGGGGTAGGACTATATGGCCACCAATTTCCTTTCCAGATCTCAAATTCTGTGATTTTTGTCATTTTATAATCCAAGCAATGCAAGATACTTTTAAAAAGCCACACCCAGAGGTCTGTTAATTTTAAAACACTGCCAACAAAAAGGTTAAAGTTGAATAGTCAAAAATAAGGAAAAGGAAGTATGAAGCAGAAGGATCTAATTCTCTGTGTTGTACCATGCCAGTTTACTTAGCAATAAAACATCCTCCCAAGTCACTAATAGTCTATACTGACAGAAGGTAAACATCTATTCGTTTCTGCAGAGTCAGGATTTCAGAATGAGGGGAGAAGGAAATCATTCCTAACCCAGTGGCAAGAGAATAGAATCTGGCACTTTGGAATGCAGAACAAAATGCTCTTCCTATAAATACAAAGAGTGAGTAATTGCCTACTAAATTGCCCCAACTCTCCATTTTGGGGTATCTCTAGCACACTTTAAGAGAGAAGACTTCACCACATGATCTGCCCATAGATAAAATGCTGAATTTCTTCAGTAGCCAAGCCTTCTCGTTTGTTTCTTTTCTGACAAACAGTGGCTTAATACATTCTCTAAAGTGAGGAATCTGTGAGTTTATAAATGGTGGGAACTCCCATTGTGGGAACTCTATCCACTATTAACGATTACAACCTGTCTATGACTTAGGTTAATAAGGAATTACCTAAGCCAATAAAGGTTGAAGTGATTTTTTCAGGGTCACACAGCTAGCCCCAACTCCCCAGCGTTCCCTTCCTGCATACAAAAGAAAAGAAACTCCTTTAGGGAAGGGAACATTTTTCTTTTGGATTTCTGGAACCTACCACAATGACTGGCAGGTAGTAGGCAGCTGGATGGCTCAATGGCTAGAGCATTAGTTTAGGAATCAAGAAGACTCATCTTCACAAATTGGAATCCCACTTCAGACACTTACTAACTGAGCAGGTTACTTCACTCTGTTAGCTCCTCATCTGTAAAATGAGCTGGAGAAGGAAATGACAAACTACTCTAGTATCTTTGCCAAGAAAACCCCAAAATGGGTCGTAAAGAGTTGGACACAACTGAAAAAAACAACAAAAATAAATGCTTTTTGAGTGAAGTAGAAATGGGGATTGAACTTAAGTCATCCTGTTGTCCAGCCTTATACTCTATCCACTATGCCTAACTGCTCTAATAGAAATCAATTACCAGTAAAATATACCTATCATATTATACAATAAATCTCTAATCATATAATCTCTTTCCTGTGTAATTAAATCTGTTGATTTCCACTTGCCCTTCAGGTCCTGGAGCCAATTCTACCCATTCCCATATCTCAGACTAAGTTCCTTATTTTCTCCAAATTCCAGCTTGAAATCTGCCTCTTCCACTAATTCTGTGATTGACACTATCTGACTTTTATTTCTCCTTAAGAATGTTATGTTGGTATTGACATGGTATTTGCACTTATGCTTCCTCAGTTCATCATCTGCATTTAAAATACCTTAATTTATAAACCCCAATGTCCACCCTCTGCCTTCTCCAATCAGGGGGTGGAAGGGACCAGCACCAGAGGCAGGGGCTTTTGAGGAGTTGTGAGTTTCAGAGTTGATGTGATTTTGCAAGAGATTTTGTGCAACTGCTTAGGAGTATGAAATGATTGAAACTGAAGATATGAGGATAATGCTAGGTTAAGAATCGGGATGACTAGAAGGATATTATTTCCCAATTATTCTCTCCAGAAACTTATCTTCCTGCAAGAACACATCGGCTCTGAAGCTGTATTGATGATTCATAATCACCACTTCCTTCTCTAGATATTCACAAAATATCTCTTTAATGATTTGCTTTAGAACAGTGGCGCCAAATTCAAATAAAAATGGGGGCCACTAGTCCATTCATAAAGATCCCTGTAGGTGCAAATTCACTTAGTTGTAAAATATAATATTATATATGTTTATTGTGCTTTTATTTATTTTGTTAAATATTTCCTGATTGTCTTTCAATCTGGTGGCCCTCTGGTTGTGTATTTGATATCTCTATTTGGGAATATTATCAAGAGTTATAGCATCATGGATTTAGTGCTGCTGGAGAGGAGTATAGAGACCATTTAGTCAAACCACATCATTTTATGTGTGATCTGCAATAGGGAGATTTGAACCCAATACTCTTTGAGCTTTTTTCTACTTTTGTTGTTCAGCTATTTTCACCATGTCTGACTCTGTGAGATTTCATTTGGGGTTTTCTTGTCAGAGATATTACAGCAGTTTGCCATTTCCTTCTTCAGCTCATTTTACAGATGAGGAAACCGAGGCAAATAGAGTCATGTTATTGTCACACAGCTTGTAAGTATCTAAGGCTAGATTTGAACTCAGGAAAATGAGTCTTCCTGACTTCAGACTTTGCACTCTACTGACACCTAGCTGCGCCTTGTCCTTTATGCTCTCTGAATAAAAGTCAAACACATTGGCATACATAATTTACAAACAGTAGTTTTTACTTAATTTTTCTAATAATTAAGCATTTACTTTTTTCTCCCTCACTCCTCCCCCTATTCACAAGATTGGAAGGAAGGAAGGAAGGAAGGAGGGAGGGAAGGAGGCAGGCAGACAGGAAGGAAAACTCTTATATAAACACAGTGAAGCAAAACAAATTCTCTTTTAAAATGAAGAAAACGCTCAAATTTTTGTATTCCAGTTGCACTTTTTTCTTTCTCTCTAAATGACTCAAAGATGACTGATAACAGCTTAGCAATCATATAGGTTGATAGGAGACAAGAGTGAGAGCGAGAGAGTGAGGGAGAGACAGAGAGAGACAGAGACAGAGAGACAGAGAGGCAGAGAGAGACGGGGGGGAGGGAGAGAGAGAGAGAGAGAAAGAGAGAATTAAATGCTATGTTACAGGCACTATCAAATTTTACCAATTCTTTTAATATATTAGGATAGACTTCACAGAGACCATAAAGATTGAACTCATGAACAGTAGTTAGGTGCTATCTTGATATATTTATACACATCCTGCTTGAATTTCAAGTACTTGTTAATATTTTTAGACTAAATATTAATCTTCTTAGCAAGGACAAACAATTGAGAATAATAGTATAGCAGCCCCACTAGCCATTTTGCTGCTTCTCTGATACTTACTCTTCCATAATATAGCAAAACAAAACAAAACAAACCAATAACACCAGTTTTTGTGTCTAGGCTTTTCTTGGCAGTCTTAGGTCAATTTGAGCTTTACCACTTATGACAGTATTTTTATGGGATCATGCCACATTTCCATATTCTCTCTTTGTTACATCACGTTTGCTAAGTTTTCTATATAAATCTCTTAAAATCCAAGTTAATGGATGAGTTCTCTGTGTATTTACACTTTTAGACACCTCCTCTCTTCCTCATTCAGATTTCATTGCCTGAGAGTTTTCAGTCTAGCCCTCATAGATTGACTTCTCAGATAGAATTTTAGCCAAAGGTATCCTACATAGCCTTTGATATCCTTTGTAATCAAATTCAAGATTTATGGTAGGCCATGCCCTTATGCCTATTTTCTTCTTCTCTATCAAAAAATCTATGACAGAGTGGTCTGGTCTCCCCAAGGTTTCATGATTTCTACTTCTACTACCTACTTTTTGGCAAGAATTAGTTTCCAAAAAAAATTTTGATAATTAGTTTCTGCATTTTTTGAAAGAAGACATTATCACTGTTAAGAAATTATTGTATTTTCTTTACTAATTATAAAAATGACAAAGATCAATAAACATAAGTGTTTCCATAGACAAAAATGAATAGACAAAAGGAGATTGTATGTGAAACTGTGAATCACTGTTAGGTAGAAGGCAAAATTAATTTGGCCTGTTTTACATATATTAACATTCACAGAATAAATCCAACACTAACAGAATAAATCCAACTGTAAGTGCTATGTTACAGGCTCTATAACATTTTACCAATTACTTTAATACATTTACATTAGGATGCAGTTCATAGCGACCTTGATAGATTGTGCTCCTGAACAGTAATGGCTATTTGGATATACTTCTACTTATCCTGCTTGAATTTGATTAAATTGAATTGGATCCTGCTTTTCAAATGAATCTCCTTTTGTTTTTATGCATTTTATAAAATTTTTCACTTTATGTATTATTCCTTTTCTATAAAATTTTTCCAAGCAGAAAAAAATTACTTTTATTTATTTTTATGAAATTTGATGCTATGGTAGAAACATGTACCTGTCCCTTCCTCCCCATGTTAGTTTCATTTTTTCTAAAACCATTGATACCATCTTCATGTCTTTGTTGACTCAGTGGATTAAAAATTCAGGATATTGATGTCACTTCCTTATAATTTGGGTACAAGACAGTTTCTAGGAATATTGTGGGCTCTTATATTCTTGACAGGTCTATGAGTACTTTGCTCAGCTGAATCAACTTGAGGTAAACTCAATCTTGCAGAATTCCCATATTTTGCAATGCCTAAGCAAATCTCCTTTTATTGACTTGAATGACCTAAGAGTTTCTTCTTTTTTCCTGCAAGTGAACCTAAAATACATGGGGATTGGTCTGAGCAAGACTCAGTCTAGAACTATTAGTGTGGGTTTGTGGGGTTGTAATGTAATGAGTTTGTTGGAGTATGAGCAGTGAAGAAGAGGGTGCTTCTGTTGACTTTTGTTGTTCTGGTGATGCTTCTGGGGATGGCAGTTGCTTCTTGTGAAGATCCATTCACTCTTAGGAGATTAAAGAGTGAACTGCCTTTGGCCTTTCAGCATGGAGAGACCTAGGTGAGTAAGCTTTATCCTTAATAACTTGAAGATAATTGTAGCAAGTTAGTTTAGGTTCTCTGGCTAGGTTGGGCTTTTTAACTTGACAATTTAAACCTCCATAAAGTTCTACTAAGGGATGTCTTTAGAATTCAGTTTACTTTCAAAGAAGCCTGGAGGGATTGAATCTTTTGGAATAGAGACAGTGATTTCTACTTCATTTATAAGAGATAAAGTCAGAAGAACTAATTTTTCTCAGCCTTGGCATTGGATGCCTTCTACTTGCTACAGGTCATCATAACCCAGGTGCCTCAGGGGAGGCCTCCTGAAAGGAGGACATTACAAGATTTAAGGGAGTCATATACAACGTGGTTGAAAAAGCAAACCTCAGCCCTATAATTGGATATCCACTTACCCAGCCATTATATAGTCATGTGAGAGACCCCACCACCGTGAGAATGAAAACCATAGAAAATCCATAGAATTTTGAGATTGACTAACCAAGCCAAAGTAACTGAGTTGTTTTCTCATTTGAAATTTGACCCCAATTTTGAAATACAGATTTTATTGATTCTTTGGTTCTAATCAATGGGAAAGTCACTTGAAAGTACAATACTAGGTCAGAGCTAAGACAGCTGCGTAGAAGCAGCAAAGATTTGCAGTTCCCACACAGCCACCTTAAAAACGCATAAAATACAACTCTAAACAAATTTTAGGGCTCCAAAACCCACAAAAATACAGAAAACACATCTCTCACTGAAGGCAGCTCTGCAGGAGGGTCTCATGGTGGCAGGCTGGGAGACGAGGCCAGTCCAGCTGAAAATTACAGCCTGGCCCCAGGGTAGACAGGAGAAGCCACAGCTGGAGTCTACAGGAGAGTGGATTGGTAGCACCTGGGGTAATCTCCACATTTACCAAGCCAGAGGAAATAAGGCTAAGAGAAAGGTCAGTGGAATTCAAGCTAAATTTGGGGAGAAAAAAGCAGTCTGGCCGAACTGCCCCCAGGGCAAGGAAGTAGTCCAACCTGGCTGCCCCAGAGCTCCTGGCCTGCAGACTGCATGGGGGCCAAAGCAATTGATCAAAGGCCAAGGGCTCTTGCGTTGAGTGGCCTGGATCCACATTGTGGTCTTGGGTGGTGGTCCTGAGGTGCACTTTCAGCAAGCCAAAGCTAGTGGAGGCTGCAGCACCCACCTAATAGCTCTGGCAGCTGTGAAAACCCCAGCGATTTGGGACAGAGCTTTCCCCACTGAAAGCAGAGTTCGACAGAGCTAAAAAATCAAGCAATTAATTGACTGACCAACATGAGGAGAAGTAATCAAAGTAAGAACAGTAATCAAACTCTAGAATCCTTCTTTGGGGACAAAAAGGATCAAAGCATGGAGTGGGAGGAAGACAACACAGTCAGAACTCCCACACCAAATGCTTCCAAGAAACATGAAGACTGCCTACAAGACATAGACGACTTAAAAAGGACTTTGAAAACCAAATAAGAGAAGTAGAGGAAAACTTGGGAAGAGAAATGAGAATGATGCGAGAAAGAGTCAACAACCTGACTGAAGAGTATAACACCTTACAAAACAGATTAACTCAAATGGCAAAAGTGGCCCAAAAAGCTAATGAGGAGAAAAATGCCTTTAAAAAGTCAAATTTGCCAGATGGAAAAAGAATCTCAAAAGCATTCTGAGAGAATAATTCCTTCAAAATTAGAGTGGAGTAAATGGAAGCAAATGACTTTATGAGAAATCAAGATACTATTAAACAGATACAAACAAATGAAAAAATAGAAGATAATGTGAAATATCGCCCTAAAAAAACCACTGACCTGGAAAATAGATCCAAGAGAGACAATTTAAAAATTATCAGTCTACCTGAAAACCATGATCAAAAGAAGAACTTAGAAAGCATCATTCAAGAAATTCTCAAGGAAAATTGCCCTGATGTTTTACATTCAGAGGGCAAAATAGAACTTGAAATAATTCACCAATCACCTCTTCATAAAGATCCCCAAAAGAAAACTCCTAGAAATGTTATTGCCAGGTTCCAGAATCCCCGGTTAAAGGAGAAAATATTACAGACTGCAAAGAGGAAACAATTTGAATACTGTGGTAACACAATTAGGATAACCCAGGATCTGGAAGCTTCTATATTGAGAGATCAAAGGGCCTGGAATATGATATTCTGGAGATCAAGGGAGCTAGGATTAAAACCAAGAATCACCTACCCAGCAAAATTGAGTATAATGTTCTAGGGGAAAATATAGTCATTTAGTGAGGTGGAGGACTTTCAAGTATTCTTGCTGAAAAAAACAGCACTGAACAGAAAATTTGACACTCAAAGACAAGGAGCATGAGAATGTAAACATGGGAAATAAATCATAAGGAAATTATCAAAGTTGAACTATTTACATGCCAATAGGGAAAAAAAGGTAATAGTAACTTTATGAAACTTTTCTTAGTATGAGGATAGGAGAAGGGAATACAAACGTATATACATACATACATACATACATATATACATACATATATAAACATACACGTATATCTATAAAAGAGGGTATATATGCATATGAATACATATCTGAGCATGTGTCTATATGTGTACCTAGAAGGTATAGGATCAATTGAATATGAAGGGATGATACTTTAAAAGGTGAAATTCTGAGGTGGGAGAAGATTAGAATGAGAGGAAACAGGGAGAGACAGAATGGGGTTAATCATCCCATATAGAAGAGGCAAGGGATAACTGTTACAACTTTAATTTAC
>CM053593.1:337721013-337750271 GCA_028646575.1 Pseudocheirus occidentalis | reverse complement strand
TGTTCTGGGCTGGGGGGTAGGGACAAAAAGGGGAGAAAATTTGTAACTCAAAACCTTGTGGAAATGAAAGATGTAACCAAGAAAATAAATTAAAATTTAAAAAAAAACATAAAGTACTACTTGTACAAAACATTCCAAAATAAAATGTGAAAATTACAATGAAAAAAAAAGAAAGTAATTGGCTTTTAAAAATAATCTTGTGTATTTTATGCATTTAAAAACATTATTCTAAGGAGTCCATTACCAGATTGCCAAGCAGTTTCTATAGCATGCATGAGCACACATGCATGCATACACACACATATGGGGGGAGGGGAAAGAGAAAAAGAGAGAGACAGAGAGACAGAGACAGGGAAAGAGAGAGAGAGGGAGAGAGGGAGAGAGAGAGAGAGATTATGAAACCATGCTGTAGAATTTGATTTGGAAGGGGGAATACAGGAAACAGGAAAGTCTAGCACAACTACATAGAAAAAAAGTACTGAAATATATGCTTGAGAAAAGATGCAAATGAATATCATCATAACAAGCAAATAATTCCTCTTATCCAGTGCCACATGCACTACCTTATGATGTATTGGAAATGATTGTGTGTAATCATGATATATGATGGAAGGAGTAGAACAGCTCCAAAATGCCAATTCAAATAAACTTTTCTCAAGTACTTTAACACAAAAGGCAAATGAGGATTAGGGCTCATTTTGTTGTTTCCTGAGAAATGCCCCCCCCCCCCACCAAGTTAAAATGAAGAGGAAAATTGGAAACCCAATGTCAATATTGAAATGGGAAATCAAGTATGACAGGGCAGCAAGCAGATACTAGAGTGAGAACATAAAAAATGAAGATGAAGCCCTGGTTAGTTAGAATCACATTTTTTTCCCTTACCACTGTCCTAAAATGCCTAGTAGACAAAATAACTCAGAAAATGTTAAAGTTACTCTGAGAACATCTATTGGGAATTGAGTTGTAAAAAGAAAGAGAAAAAAATAATTTTCATATTCCCTGAATATGGATTATCTTCATGTTTCTTCTGAATTTCTTCATCATGATCAAGTGATAATTAAAAAACTATAGAGACTATAAATCATACAATATTCTTCATATTCTTCTTTGAAAAGTCTATGTTGATTTATTATTGTTATTCAAAACATTTTTTTAAATCACACTATCAGTAATTTATTTAAGTAGTCATTGGGAATATTATTGTACACAGACAGCTTTCAATACCTATATTCATGTGAGAGCCACTCAATGTGGGTTTAGGGGGACCACAAAGATAATTGATTATTGAGAAAATATGGAAATAATCTGGCCCCATCTTCCTGTCTTAAAAGGGCAATAATGCCTTAGGGAAAATGATTCTATTGAAAGGGATTTTGAGAGATCTTTGATTCCTTCTCTTTTAGTTAGATACAACTGTTATCATTTTCAGTAGTGTAGGACTCTGACCCCATTTAGTATTTCCTTGACAGAGATACTGAAGTAGTTTATCATTTCCTTCTCCAGCTCATTTTACAGATGAGGAAACTGAGTTAAATAGGGTTAAGTGATTTGCCTAGGGTCACACAGTGCATGTTTGAGGACAGATTTGAATTCATTAAAATGAGCATTCATTCACTGTACCACCTAACTGACCTAGATACAATTAAACAGTGTAAATTTATTGCTTCTCAACCTTGAATTATTTGTACAGCTGGATTATTTCACATTTCTGGAGGCATGTTGCAGAATTAAATATATGTATATACATATATATTTATAAATATATATTTTATATATATGAATTGAATTAATTTATTGTTGAGAGGTTAACTGATAAATTTTTCTTGGGAATTTTTTAATATATTTTGCTCTGTGCTAAAAAATTAAAAATTAATAAATAGACAGAAATTCTTAATAAATATTTTTTCAACTTTTTGAAATTTAACAAATAAAAATCTCTGCTAGAAATATACAAGAATGTAAAATTTCAATCTCAGAGGAGTTAATTAACTTGCCCTAGTTCACTCAGCTAGTATCTATCAGCAGAAAAAGAAAATAGGCATTTACTAATTGGAGAGTTGAAAACTCCTTGAACCTTTATTTAAGGAGAACTCCTCAGCCAGCTATCTCTTCATTTACCACCCAGTTGCACTCCTTTGGACTTCATTTTGCCCCCTCACCAAGTACCTTCCTTCTCCTCCCCCCTCCCTTTTTGTATTCCTTTCGTGTACTCCCCCCATTAGAATGTAGACTCCTTAAGAACAGATATTGTTCTTTTTTTCCCTTTTTTCCAATTTATTTGTATCTCCAGTGTAGCACAGTGCCTGGAACATATTAAGTGCTTACATATTGTTTGCTGATGACTGTTTTGGTGAGACCCAGTCCTTTAAGCCAAGACCAGCTCTCCATCTCCTTCAAAAGTCTGTCTTTCTCCTTAAGGATTTAGGAGTTTTATGCTTTGGAATTAAAAAAAATCACAGGACTTTCTGTGATACTAAAAAGCATTTTATTTCTCTTAGAGATGAGAAAAGTTAAAGCCAAAGCTAACTTTTGACAGAGATTAGACAAGAACTAAGGATCTATGTTTTTTGTTTTGTTTTGTTTTGCTTCTTTCCTGATAAACATTAATTTAAAAATATTTCAGCATCTTTTTCTTAAGTACATTAGACAATTAGACGGTTGCATGTAAGCAATAAAACAGAGTGTGTGGTACACTGGGATCATGCCACACTCAAGTAAATTGTTAGGCACGCACTCAAATGCCACAACCTCCCAAGAAGGGGTAACATCATGGGCCAAAACTATCTCTGACGTGCTTTTATTGTGTTTAAAAAATAACCTTATAGGACCACTATTCAAATATTTTTGAGGGTAAAGGAATCTATTTTAAAATGAATTCCCACATTTAGTTTTTTAAGAATTCCAAAAAAGAAACAAATATCCACTTTTTTTCATGTGATGAATTAAATAAAAAGAAAAAAAATCATTAGCAGGGTTCTAGTGGAGGAGTGAGAAAAGCAGCACATTTCTCAGTTGGTAATCTGGAAAAATTAGCCCACAGTCATTTAAGAACAGTAAATTAGTAAGGATGAATCAGTTAAATTTCTGCATCCAGATCAGATTCAAAACTTATATTTTAGGATTTAAGAAAAAAAAGTCCTGTTTTGTTTCTTTTCCACATATATCTGATAAGCCCTTCCCCTTTTCTATTCTGTCTTCTTGGGACCCATCTCCTATAATTAAAGCAGATGTACATTAACTAGTGAAGTGATCATTGGTTGGCTGGTTAATTGGCTGGTGAAGTGAGCCATATCTCCAAACTCAATAGTGGGTCTAAAGACCCTGATGTTTTAATGCTTTCTACAGCTATGTGAAAACCAGCCATAAGAGGGATACCAGGGAGGGGACTCTGGGATAATAGCCCAAACACACTGTATTATTTAACCCACATTCCTTTTCTTAAACCCTTTTTCCAAATGTTGACCTTCAAATAGATTATTAAAGTAAAGAAAGTATATAGGGTGTTATTCATTAATAGAGACATGGACCAACCACACAAAAACAACTAAGCAAAGAATTTCATATTACACCAGATAATTAAGCACTTTCTAGAGGACAGGCCACTGTTGTTTTCCCATTCCTCAGCTGTTCCCACTTAGTATTCCAGGAAGGTACAGAAAAATTTGGGTTACCCTACAGATACTTGTTTTACTCCAGTCATGTACTGTGACAAACAAATCCAGGAAGTTTTCATGTGGAAAAAGTAATTTGCCATGGCAGAAATATTTTTGTCTAGCTGAGCTAAATCCTACTAACACCCACCTCTGAATGCCTGAGTAACTCAAATGGCCACCACCCTAGTTAATACTCTCATCGCTATTTGCCTAGATTATTGCAATAGTAGCCTCCTAATGTGTCTCCCCCCACCTTACATTTCTCCCCTCTCTCATCTACCCTCTAGATCACTGTCAAAATGAATTTACTAAAGTGCAAGTCTTGCCATGCCAAACTCCCGTTCCTGTGGTTCCCTATTATTTCTAAAATTAGCCAGATAGTTAGGAAGTATATTAATTAAGCTCATATTATATGATAACTATAGAGCTAAGGGTTGAGAGCTGAGGCAATAAGTGGCAAAAACATGATCTCTATCCTCAAGAAGCTCATATTCTAATGGTAAGATAAACTACATTGATTATACATGCAAAATGAAAAGAAATCTCAGAGGCAAGGCAGCAGTGGTATTAAAGGGGGCTGGAAAGTCCTCCTGGAGTAGATGAGATTTGAGTTGAGTTTGAAGGAAGATATGGAAATGAAAAGATGGATACGAGGAGAAAAGACATCTTAGGCATGGGAGATAGCCACTATGAAGGCATGGAGTTGGAGGATAAAAGCATTGCATATGAAGAACAGGAAATGGGCTATTGTAGCTGGATCATAAAATGTGTAGGAGAGTAAATTTCAAGAAGATTGAAAAGTAGGAAAATGTAGCTTATAAAAGACTTTACATGCCAAATCAATGGTTTGATGTTTGACCCTCAATGTAATAGAGAACCACTAGGATTTATGAAACAAGAAAAGACATGATCATACCAAGACTTAGATCACTTTGGCAGAAGAGTGAAGAATGGAGTTGAGTGGGGAGAAATTTGAGTAAGGGAGAACAATTAGAAGTCAATATACTATGGATCAAGTGATGAGGGCTTGCATCAGGTTGGTGGTTTTGAGAATGAAGAGATAGGAAAGTATTTGAGAGGTATTATGAAGTTGGAAACAATATGATTTCATAACATTGAACATGTGGATTGAATGCCAGTGAAGTGTCAAAGATAATACTGAATTCTTTAAGTCTGGGTGACCAGGAGGATTGTGGTATCCTTAAGAATAGTAGGAAAGTCTAGAAGGGAAGGACAAGGAATTGCATTTTTGATGTGTTGAATTTTAGATGCCAATGAGGTTTCCAATTCATTATTTTCAAAAAGCGCTTTGGAGTCAGTGTTAGAACTCAGGACAGAAACTAGAGCTGGATATATTAATATAATAGTCATCTGCAAGGTGATAATATCATGAAGTAGGACATAATATAAAGCCAAGAAGGACCACAGGGTGGCTTGGGGAACATCTATTTTTACTGGGTATGACTTAGAGATGCACCAAAGGAAACTGGGGAATGGTTGAGCAGATAAGGAAACCAGGAAAGAGCTTTATTATGAAAATGTAGAGAATAAAAAGTATGCAGAAAGAAAGGGTAACAGCATGAAAAGCTGAAAAACATGAAAAGAAGTCAAATTGGATAAAGACTAAGAAAAGTTTATTCAATTTGGAAATTGATATATTATTGGTAATTGCAGAGAGGGCAGGTTCAGTTAAATGATAAGTTTGGAAAACAGATTGCAGAAGATTTAGAAGTAACTGAAAAGAGAGGAGGTATAGACACCTAGTGTAGATTGCCTTCCTAAGTAATTTAGCTAAGCATGGAAGGAGTGATTGATATAGGGAGACAGTTAGAATCAATGATTGACTGAAATAAGTTTCTATTATTTAAAGATGGGGTGCAATGAGTGTATAGGAAGCAAGGGGGGAGTTATGAATGGGAAGAGCATGATGTGAGATGATCATGGGTCAGTTTGCTAGAGAAGATATGAGGCATGGAATCAAAAGAGATATTTGCCCGGGCAAGAAGAACTCTCTTCATTCAAGACAAAAGTGAGAGAGAAAGTAGAAAGGGGAAACAATTGAGTGATTTGAGATAAAGAGGGGAAAACAGGTAACTCTTGGTAAATCATCTAAATTCTATTTGGTAAATTATGAGTCAAAAGTTGCCAATAGAGAGATTAGGAAAAGGGGATATTTTCAGAGACTTGAGAAAATATGAAGACATTTAAAGTCAGAACTGTGGTGATTGATTAGAAGACTGATTAGAAAGGTATGAAATATTTGATATGCCGGTCTTGAATCATAGACTCATAATTAAGAATTGGAAATGCCCTTGCAGGATATCTCATGCAGGTCTTCTTAAACTTTTTCCACTTACAACCCCTTTGGTGCTTCTTAAATTGTGAGGTTGTGACCCAATATGGGGTCGTGTAACTGAATGTGGGGTCACAAAAAATTTGGAAATAGTAAAAGGTTTTTGAATGTACAATGTTCAAAAAATAATTTCAAATTAAACACATAATGCATCTGAGGTGTTTCTGGCAGCACTTGCCCATCTTGCATCATGTAACTTCACTGGAGCCTGGGTTCTGAACACACAATACACACACTTGACATTGCACATGCCATCACACCGTGCAGTTTCAAGGAACACTGCCAGAAACACCTCTGCTCAAATTCGAGACTATAGTATGTTATGAATTGCAGTGTTTTTCTGTGTTCTACATCATTAGATCATTAATCATATCATGTGATATCATAAAGCACAAAATCATTAAATGAGTTTTGGCTTGGGATTAGGATAGAATTTCCAACAATTTCTGGAATGACCCAAAACTAAATTCTGTTGTATTGTACTGTATATTTATGTGAAGCAGCATTCTCAGCATTGATGATTAAAAAATCAAAACACTGATCATCTCTGAAAAATGCTGAAGATGCTCTATGTCCTGCAGTATCAAATATTCCAAAAAGATTTAATTCTCTGTGTAAAAATAAGCAAGCACATCTATCTTACGAGTATGCAAATTTACTTTTGTCTTTAATAAATGGTAAAATTATACATATACCAAAGAATTGTTTAAAAAAAATTTTTATTATCAGTAAATGTTTCATTTGCATACCTGTTTTACATACCTATATACCCAGGGTCACATAAAAATTTCTCAGATCAAAAGGGGACTCAAGTGGAAAAAGTTTAAGAAGTCCGGATCTAAATCATTTCTAAGCTTATTAAACAACAACCAAAAGTGAAAGAAAAAACCTTGGGGCAATCTTCTTGAAATCTTAGTCTCAGTTAACGTTGACTCACAGATAAATGTGTAACAATTCCCCCTCAGCCTGAAGGCCAGATGTGTTACATTTTACCCCTTCCTCAGGGTTCTCTAGATCCTCAAGGATATTGGATTAGGCCTCTCTTCTTTTTCAGTTGTCTCAAGCCCTCACCAACTGAATTCTTCCCACCAACTCCCTCCCACACACACATTTTAAGGGTCCAGGTATCCAATTAACTACTTAACTATCAGATAAGTTTTTTTTTACATTTTTTTTCTTTTTGCTTTTTGGAGAGCAGTTGGGGTTAAGTGACTTGCCCAAGGTCACATGTCTAGTTTTTTTGTGTTAAGTGTTTGAGGCCGCATTTGAACTCAGGTCCTTCTGACTCCAGGGCCGGTGCTCTATTCACTGCGCCACCTAGCTGCCCCATCAGATAAGTTTTTACAAAGGAATATTTATGTCAGAGGAATAGCATGAACAAATATACAAATATTTTTCCCTTTATACTACCTTAGTCTCTGGAGAGGAAAAGAGGATGAGATTTATACTTTAGCTCAGTTCCTGCATAGGATTAGTCCCACCAAAGTTCCAAGTCCAAAATTCCCCTGCACTTATCTCCTGGCACCCTGGGTTTTCAGGTTCCCTACTAAGTAAGCTATATCCAACCTAGAATCCTTGTCTCCAAGGACCCCATGGCTTAAGGTCCCAGATATGAAACTCAACTTCCTGTATCTAGAATGGAAAAGGATAAATGAAACAGACCAAAATCCTAAGCTTGTTTATTGGGGTCACAAAACTCAAGGGGAAAATAGCATTTTTCTACCTAGATTACTGCATGGGTCTCATGCCATGAATGAATGAGTCTTTACACCTGAATGCTGCCAGAAAGAAAACATCCATGCCTTTATCAATTTAAGTTTGTATCCAGTTGAATGACTCCAGCCAATGGAAAAAGGTTGCTCTCAACCATGTAGCAGGCCAGTACAGAATGCCTTCTCTTGAAACTGAGACCCTGGATACATGCATACCTCCATCTTAGGTGATCAGGGTACAGACTAAAGCCACATTATGAATGCTTTTTTTTTCTTAATGTCCAAAAAACATTTAAGTCTTGAAAACTTAATTCAGACCAAAACCTGACTATAAAGACTATTCCATGACTCCATCTTTTCTACAAGAATGAGAGCAGGGGAAATTTTTTTAAATGGGTTTTCTTTCTGATATTGAAATATTCCACTTCTACAGGATTTCATTGATTTACCAGTGTGGTTATATCATGAAATACAATGAGGTTAGTCTGGCATGCACTATTCTTGTTGAACATATGCTGGCTTTCAGTGATCACTACTCCCATTTTAAAATGATAACAAAGCATCCTTTTAATAGCCGGATAGAATTTTTCCAGGAATAGAAGTCATATTCACTGGTCTATCATTTCCAGACTCCACCCATTTCCTTTTTTTGAAACTCAGGATAACATTTGCCCTGGTCAATCTAAGAGCAGCTATGGTATTTTCCAAAAGCCTTCAAAGATCACCCACAATGGTCCAGTTTCAAACATGCTTATTATTTTTATGTTGTAGAGTGGGGGTACTTGAACCTGAAGGCTTGAGTTCTTTAAGGGCAGCTGCATAGTCATCATCTTCTTGCTTATGTTCCCAATATCAATCAAAACTTTTTTTTGTCTTTAGACAAATGATAATTCTCTTTGGAAGAGAAAAAAGAAACAAAACACAAATGAATAGTTAACTTTCATAACCTTCATAATCATCCATAAAGATCATCCCATTCACCCTTCTTTGATCATGCACTTGCGTTTCTCATAGGTTAAAAAACAATAACAAAACCAAAAACCTTTACATGGTCTTTAGTATTTATTCATTTGTCAAGTATTTGCTAAGTACTTACTTACTATGTACCTGGAACTATGTTAGAAGTACTTGGGATACAAAGACAAAATAAAAGATAATATTTGCTCTCAAAGAAATTACAATCTTTTGGGAGAACAGTATATAAACAAACAAGATAACTCAAACTATACATAAATCCAGTGAGGAAATCAATTAAAAATGGAGGGATAAGGATAGATCTCATTTATTTTTTCTAATTTTATTAACATTTTTATATATTTGGGAAGTTGATATTTTTATTATTTTCCTCTACTTCTATCTACACCGCCAAGATTTTTCCTTATAGGCTTTTCTATATTTCCTGGCAGAGAGTTTTCCTATGTAACAAAAGATTATATCGCCTATTCATTTTATTTTAAAATACATTTATTTATTCATAACACACACTTTTAATCTGTCCTTCCCACAATATCTCCCCACCTACTAAATCCAAAAACAACAATAACAAAAGATAATTTCCTCATAATTAATGTGCATAGTCCAGCAAAACAAATTGTCACATTGGTCAAGCCTATAAAGTATGTGTCTCTTAATCCATTTTAAGTTGATCACCTTTCTGGCAGGAGATGAGTAGTGTGATCCATCCTAAGTCTTCTGGAATTATGTTTAATCATTGCATTGATCAAAAATCTAAAATCTTAAAAAAATTTTTATAATGTCATTGCTTAAATTATTCTAGTTTTCATTTTGCCATGCATATGTTTGTAAGAGTCTTCCTAGTTTTATTCAGAAACTATTTTCTAATTTCTTATAGCACAATAATATTTCATTACAGTTATATCAACAACTTTTTTAACCATTCCCTTTTAGGAGGAATGTCAATTCCCAAGTTTTGGACTATTACAAAAAGAATTGCTCTCTCTCCCTCTCTCTCTCTCTCTCTCTCCCTCCCTCTCTCTCTCTCTCTCTCTCTCTCTCTCTCTCTATATATATATATATATATATATATATATATATATATATATATATCATATTTTCTTATATAGGTCCTTTTCCTCCTTCTATGACTTATTTGCATAGTAGAGGTGTACCTGAATGAAAGTGTATATACAGTTTAATGATTTTGAGATGTAATTAAAAATTACTTTACAGTCTTCCTGGACTGATAATTTATAGCTGTAGAACAATGTAATAATGTACCTGTTTTCCCACAGCCCTTCAAACACATGTTACAGTCTTATCATGTTTTGTTGCTCTGATAGATACAAAGTAGAACCTCACAGTTGCTTTAATTTGCATTTCTCTAAATAGCAGTGATTTAGATTTTTTAAAAATATGGTTGTTAATCAAGTGTGTTTCTTCCTTTGAAAACCACCTGTTTTTATCTTTTTATTTTATCTATTGGGAAATAGCTCTGTGTTTTGTAAATCTGAATCAGTTTCTTACATATTATATATAAACAATCAGTTTCCTACATACTGTGCATATGTGTATCACACATCTTTGTGATAAACAAAAGAAAAACTTGTGAAATTTGTTCCTCCATTTAGCCATTCCTCTTCTACTTGTAACTATATTAGATTTTTGTGCAAAATTTAAATTTCATGTAACCATAATTGTCTATCTTGTGTGATCCATGTGATCCTCTTTATTGTTTGATTAATCATGAACACTTCCATTATCTACAGATCTGAAAGGTCATTTCTTCCTTGCCTCTCTAATTGTTTATGATATAACCTTTATATCTAGGTCATACATGCATTTGGAGCTTATCTTGTTATTTTTTTCTTGTTATTGTTCAGCTTCCATAGAAGTTTTCTCAAATAGTAGTTCACATTTGAGTAAATGGGGTCTTGGGTTTGTGAAAATACCTTTCTACTGTTTTCTTTCATGTGTTATATACCTAATCTCTTCTACTGATCAGCCTCTCATCTTTTGGTTTTAGATGACCTATATTTCTTTATATATCTTTTCCCAGAAATTCATCCCTTGAAATAAAGACTAAAAACAAGGGGGAGGAAAAGACAGTTCAGCAAGAATAAAAACAACACATCAGCAGAAACTGAGAATATGTATAATTTTCAATGCCCGTAATGCCCCACCTCTGCAAAAAAAAGGAGGGTGATATATTCTTCTCTCTTCTTTGGAGCCAAGGTTGATCTTTATAATTAAAGTTTGGCGGCTTTTTTGTTGTTGTTCTTTCTATTTGCATTGTTACAGTCACTATGTATGTTGTTTTCCTCATTCTGTTTACTTGACTTTGAATAATTTCTTTCCATGATTCTTTGGATTCTTCGGATTCTTCATATTCATCATTTCTTTTAGGTCGTTAATACTGTGTTATATTCATGTACTTTTGTTTGTTGAGTCCTTCCTCAGACAATGGGAACATCTTTCAGTCTTCTAATTTTTTGCTACTGCAAAAGCTGCTATAAATAGTTGGGTAGACATGAGTTTAATGGATATAATGAGGTTAATAATAATGATAGTAATAGTAATAGCTAACATTTATATATTGCCTACTATGTTCCTGGCACTGCCTTCAGTGCTTTACAAATTTGATCTGCGTTTGAGCCTCACAACAATCTTGGAAGGTAGGTACTATTATTACCTTCATTTTATAGTTGAGGAAATTGAAAAAGGCACAGGCTATATAATTTGCCCAAGGCCACATGTGGCCCGTTAGGTCCTCGAGTGTACTCCACTGGCTGAATCCAAACTTCACAGAACAAGGAAGTGGTCTCAAGGCTGTAGGTTCCCAACCCCTGGTAGGGAAAAAGAAAATTAGTTTAGTGTTGAGTTTAGGGTTGAATGTCCAGCTTGAGATATCTAAAAGACATTTGGAGATGTGAAAATGGAGATCATCAAAGTTTAGGGCTAGATAGGTAAATCTCAGAACCATCTGTAGCATAGATGGGATAATTATACCCATAGGATCTGATGAGATCACCAAGTAAAATGGTAGAAGGAGATGAGAAGAGGGCCCAAGACGGAGCCCTGTGGGACATCCAGGTAACAGGCATGACCTGTATGAGGATCCAAGAAAGCTAAGGAGCAGACAGGTAGGTAGAAGACCCAAGAGAGTGGTATCCCAAAAACCTAAAGAGAAGAGAGTGTCAAGGAGAAGAAAGTGTCAAAGGAGAGTAGGTGTCAAAGATTACAGAGAGTTCAAAAAAGGAAGAGGATTGGTCACTGGAGTTGGTAATTAGGAGATCATTGGTCCTTCTAGAGAGAAAAGTTTTGCTTGAATAATGAGGTTAGAAGTCAAATTGTAGCAAGTTAAGAAGTGAGAAGAGAAGTGGAGGCACCTATTATAGAGAAACTTCTCAAGGAATTTATCCACAAAGGACAGAAGAGACATAGTATGATAGTGGGGATGGAGGAATAAAGTGAGGGTTTGGGGAAGATAGGGTGAACATGGAAGGTATACAGTCATATGGAAGGTCCCACTTTACCTTTCCTCCACTCTCCTGAGACTGAACGTCAGGCAGGAAATTGGTACAGCAGGGGATGGAATTTGATGAATCCAAGCTCCCTCCTAACTTCAAGTCATTCCTAACTTCTACCTCTCCCTCACTCCATGTATCTAATCACTTGTCATGGCTTACCACTTCCACCTGTCCACATCCCTTTCTCTCCCTCTCTCCACTCTCCACCACCCTGGTTTGATTCAGGAAATTCAGTATCATCTCTTTGATGTTTGTTGTTTAGCTTTCATTCTTGAAGAGGATAATGACCATTCCCTGACACCTGTTTAAGACCTTAGTTTAAAGATACCAAGGTATCCCACTGCATCCAGGGCCATCCCCAATCATCCTGATCTATATCTTACCACTGGACCCAGATGGCTCCAGAGTAGCAAGGAAGGTTGGTGACTTTGCACAACCCTCCCTCACTCAAATCCAATTTACTTGCATGTCATGGCATCACCTCCCTGATATCATGGTCCTCGTCAAGAAGCAAGGGCAAACAATATCTATTTAGAATTGTTCAAGGCAGGCCATGATGGAGCCTAGAAGCTCAAAAGAGAGACTAACTTCTTAGAGTCCTCTGCACTAAGATAATAATTGAACCCATAAGGGCTAATGGGATAAATAAAAAGAGTATAGAGAGAGAATAAGACAGAGTCTTAGGGGTATGCACGTCTAGAGGGTGTGACCAGACAAGTATTATGAGGGCCAATGTAGATCAATGTCTTGAAAATACAGGGAGGAGAAAGTAATCTGGAGATCGACAGTATCTAAATCGTGGATATGAGTGAAAAGAATAGACTTAGAAAATACATTCAGAATGAACAATTAAGAAATCACTGGTAAGCTTGGAGAGAACCATTTCTGCTGAGTGTTGAGGATTTGGAAGCCAATTTGGCACACTTCAGAAATGAGTCAGAGGAAAAGTGAAGGAAATCAGTATAGATGATTTATTTCCTCTTTTAGGAGAGTTGTTGTATAATAGAAGGGAGGGGGCAGTTACTTGTGATCCCTTCTGTCACACAGACTGAGGTGGTGGATGCCTGGTGCTCAAGCATTCTGAGCAGCACTATGTCCTTGATTAGGTGTCCACACTAGGTTAGGCACAAGGTGTTGAGCCCCTAGGAGGAGTAGGGAGAGAGGGACCAATTTGTCTAAGAAGCATGAAATGTCCTAGGTTAAAAACATAGCAGGCTAAAGTTTTCACGATAATCATTTCCATCCTGGGTGGGATAAGGAGACCCAGGGGAGAGAGAGAGGGAGACAGAGATAGGCAGACAGAGACAGACTGACATAGAGACAGACCGAGACAGAGAAAGAGATGGAGTGGGGAAGTAGTACCAGTAGTAGCTTGAAGAGATGCTAGAATCAAATGAACTTTTTTTTGTCATATTTTGTTATATTCTGGATGACCATAGGATAACTAAATTTCAGAATCAGAAAGCTTCTAATCCAGCTTCATTGTGGGAAAATGTATATATATATACTCTATAACATTCTAACAAATATATATTCAGATTTTACTTGAAAATCTCTTTTGATGGTGGTGGAATATGCATTTATTAAATGTCTACTATGTTCCAGGCACTATGCCACTATGCTAAGTGACAATCCTGGCAGGTAGGTGCTATTATTAACCTCATTTTATAGAGAAAGAAACTGAGGCAAACAAAGAAAAGTGGCTTGCCCAGAGTCACACAGCTTGGTAGTATCTAAGGCTGAATTCGAACTGAGGTGTTCCCGACTGAGGGCTCAGCACTCTGTCTGCTGAGTCATCTAGCTGCCTACGCAGGCAGGGGGAAATATGCCCAGTTAAATTCATTCCATTTTTGGATAACTGATTATTAGAACACCACCCTCCCCCACTTTATTCACATCTGCATTTGCCTTTTTAGCTTCTATCCATTAATTTTTTGGAGGCAAACAAAACAAGTGTCCTTTTCATGTCAGAGCTCAAAAAATGTTTGAAGATAACTCATTTCTTCTTCCACAGGCTACACATCCCCAACCATAGTTCAGCTAATTCCCATATGACATCAGTTCAAGGCCCTTCAATGTCCTAGTAATTCCTTGTTTGGAATTCTTTATTTTATCAGTGTTTTGAATAAAATACAGCATTCAGAACTGAATATAATATTTCATGTTTAGTCTGACCAAGAAATTAAATGAGAATATCAACATGCATTTAAGTGCTCACTATGTACAAAGCCCTGTGCTAAACTTTTGAAATAAAAAGAAAGCAGAAAGACAGTTCCTGCCCTCAAGGAAGCTATGATGTAATAGGGGAGGACAGCACATAAGGAGAAGCTGAAAATAAAGGGTAAAAGGAAAAGTAACCATGTGAGAGAATGGTAGAGAAAGTCCAGGTAAGTGAAGGTTAGAGATCAATGAAGACATGGCTGGCCAGAGCATTTCCTTAAAATGGAGGTTCTAGGAAGATCCAGTCAATTACAGAAAGGGGCTGCAGGGCCAGTGTTCTTCCAATGTGAGAAGTTCAATGGTGGATTGAACTTTTAAGGTCAAGAGACTTCTTAGGCATGGTAGAGAAAATCTAGAGAGTCAGGAGTGAAGTGTGGAGAAGACTAACAGATTTCCATGAGGTTCCCATAAAGGAAATCTTTTTGTTTTATGTATAGATTAGACTATATTGCCTATGAATTCATTTTCATCTCTGAGATTATGGGAACCCTTGCTGAGCCTCCATTTCCATATCTGTCAAAAGCAAGAATGGAATATTAGTCCCTGAGCTATATTCCAGATCTAAGAATCTAAGAACACAGATGCTTTTCAATGAATAACTGATTCTATAGCTTCCTGTAGATAACAGAAAAGTAGAAAGTATTTATTGATGACATATTTCTCTTTTTGTTTTTCTTCTCAACTCCATATTTGGAATGTGATTCCTCAGAATTTATGATCTGAAGAAGAAGCATGATTTCATAAATAAAGCACAGGAAAGAGATCCAGGGAGCTAATGTTCTAACCTTAGTCATACCAGTTAACTAGATAGATGACCTTGAGCACATTGAACCACTGACTCAGGTGTCAGAGGACCTGGGTTCAGATCCTACCTCTGATGGTTCCTGTATTGCCTTGGACAAATCAGTTCATCTCTCTGGCCTTTTATTTCATCATCCATGAAATGAAAGTATAAGACTGAATGGCTTCTGAAATACCTTCCAGCTCTACCGCTATGACCCCATAATCTTGCGGACTCTCCAGATCTCAGTTTCCTCAGTTTCCTCAGGTGCTAGACGAATGAGCCTTAAATCTCATTTCAATTCTATGACATTGTTAAACTATGAACCTTTGAAAATAGTATGGCAACACTCTTAAAGCATATTAGATTTCCAAAAGATCTATCTCAAATTTGGATTTAATTCAAGCCATCTATATGTAGTGCATTATGTCAGATACCAGAGAAATAGGATTCTTCAAGGAAATTTACTAGCGAATGGGGGGGGGGGTGAAGATGTATATGAAAAAGAGAGCTGCATGATTTGGATACTATCAGGCATATAGACAGGATATGTAAAAATAAACCTAAATCTGTCAGGTTTAGAAAAACATTGCATATCATTGGATTTATAAAGTTGATTTTTCTCAAGGAGAAAACCACTCTTTAAGCTGATCACTATTTGTAAGGGCCTTTTAGAAGTTCATTTAACATTTTCAGACCATCAGGATGCTATTTAAGAAGTTATTGCTTTAATTTACTTAAGCACCCAATAAAGGTTATCATTCTCTGGGAATCTCTTTCAATATATGGATTTTATGATAATTTTAAATTGCTTTCAAGCCATTAGTTTTCTAGGACACATCTTTGTGATGTAGATCAGAATTACTTCCAAATGTCAGTGGAAAAAGAGGGCTTCAGGAAGAAAATAGTCAACTTTCACCCCTTGGTAGTTTAGATATTCACCTGCTGGAAGGCATAAGTCTGACCACATGATTCCCTCCTGCTTTTTTCTAACTGATTTGCCAAGTGTGTTGATCACAGACTGTCTCCAGCTGGAGGAAGGCTCTGACAGTCAGCCAAAATTAAGCTGCTCCCATCAGTACCATTTCATTCAACAAAAAAATATTACTAAAGGCCTGTTCTACCCCTGACTGACCACCTATGTTACCTTTGGCAAGTCACTTTGTCTTCTTAGGCCTCAGGTTCATTCTTCAGTTTAAAAATGACAAGCTTGGGCTAGATTACCTCTGAGCTGCCAGAGGGATGTCCAAAGTCTTGGTCATATAAAGAAAACAATGTCAAGTACTCCCTGACAGCAAAGACAAGAGGTATATCTTCTTAAGGGAATGGGGTGGAGAATACTATAGATGGATAGGTAGACAGACAGATAGATAGATGATAGACAGACAGATAGATAGCTATACAGACAGACAGATAGATAGATAGACAGCTAGACAGACAGATAGAGATAGAGAGAGAGAGAGATAGAAAGATAGAGAGATAGATAAGATGAGATAAGATAAGACAAGACAAGATAAGATAAGATAAGATGAGATGAGATAAGATGAGATAAGATAAGATAGAAGTGAGAGAGATAAAACAAGGAAAAACAGCTGGTGGTAAGACAAGGGGATTAGTAAAGGCTTCTAGAAGTGGCACCTAGGCTAAACTTTAAAAGATCAAAAGAATCCTCAGAGGAGAGAAAGATTTTGTGTGTGTGTATGTATATGTGTGTGTGTGTGTGTGAGAGAGAAAGAGAGAGAGAGAGAGAGAGAGAGAGACAGAGACAGAGACAGAGACAGAGAGACAGAGGGAGAGAGATAAGAGTGGCAAGCTGCTACAACAGGAGTGGGGAACCTGTGGTCTCGAGGCTATATGTGGTCTTCTAGGTTCTTGGGTGCAGCCTTTTGACTGAGTCCAAGTTTTACTGAATCCAAATTTCACAGAACAAATCCCCTTAATAAAAGGATTTGTTTTGTAATACCTGGAATCAATCAAAGGACCCAACTTGAGGACCTAGAAGGCCACATGTAGCCTCAAGTTCACAGGTTCCCCACTCGTGTCCTAGAAGATATGAAAGTATATGAGACATAGGGTGCAAATAAAAATACGGAGGAAGACCTATTCTTTCTCAAAGGCAACAGACAAAGGAAAATGAATTTAATTAAACCAACATTAGATACTGTCTACGTGCAAGGCACTATGGTAGGTACTAGAGACATAAAGACAAAAGCAGTTTCTTCTTTCAAAGAATTCCCTTTCTACTTGGCTATATAACATATATAGACATGAGGGATATCAAGAAGGAAAAGGTGCTAACATTTGGTGTAATAAAGAAAGGCCTGAAGTAGTAGGTGCCAAGCTATCTACATCTTGAAGAATTTAGGGATTCAAATCAATTCAGGTAAGGAGGTATTCCATTCCAGACATAGGAAGCTAATTGTCTAAAAGTCCAAGGGGAGATGATGGCATTTAATGTATGGGTGACAGCTAGTAGGTCAGTTTAACGGAGTGTGTGTTTGGGAAGGAGAATGATTTGAAATAAGACTAGAAAACAAAGTAGTAGCTAGAATCTGGAGAGCTTTTAATACCAGGCTGAAGAGTTTGTTATTGTATATTACAAGTGAAAAGGAGGCATCCAAGATTTTTGAGTGAGGGGATGGAAAAATCATATCTGTGTTTAGTAATAATAATTTGGCAGCTTTAAGGAAGATAAATTAGAGAGGGAGAAGACCAGAAACAAAGACACCAATTAGGAAGTTACTGTAATAATACAAATGAGAGAAAGTGAAGTCTGAATTAGGGTAGAGGATTTTAATGGCAAGCAAAGAAGTATTTAGCTCCTTGGTTCAGCTATTCAAGTGCCTTTCAGTCCCACCTATGATTTGGAGGTTGAAGGAACTTGCTGATGTAACAGGAAGGAGCAGAACAGGAAGGAGCTGATGATATAAAAGCTGTACACAAGCTGGGACTGAGTAGAACTGGGAAGAATGATGCCTGTGGTGCCAGTACTCTGTCTGTTCTGTCTGTTTTGATTTCACAGGCAGAAAGAAAATTGATGATGGTGCTGGCAGTATGTGTTAGTATTATAGTAGCTGTGATAAGCTTGATGTATGGAGCTGGAGCAAATGCTGGACTGGGAGCTGGACTGGAAGCTGGACTAGGCACTGGGAGCTGCCTACTTCTGAATTCAGGTGACACGGGAGAATTGAGGCAAGAGCAGTAAGCACGGAAGAGGAACCATGGAGTGTGGAAGTCAGCCTTGAGTCAAGATGAAAGAACCTCTACTTGGATACTTAGTGCTGACTGACAAGATTAAGACTGTGACCTAGGGGTAGAAGAACCTTGTACTTTGTACTTTGCACTTTGTACTACTTAAGGATGATTGCTTCTTAAGGATGATTGAGTTAAGGATGATTGGAAGCCAGTCTCCAATCAAGATGAAAGAAGACTTTAGATGGGTACTTTATATTGATTTATTCACATTGTGACTTACTGAATGATATCTTTTGTTTAAGACTACGTGGCCACATTTGTAATAAGTTGTTATGTTATATTGCTGTGAATGTTATACTTTGGTTTCTGTAAATTATTTGCTTTAGTTTATTGCTGAATAAATATAGAGTTCACTATACTACGTGATCAAAACTTTAAAGCTATTAACAAAAGCAGTCCTCAGGAGAGCTGCTTGTGCTTAGCTTTACAAGGGTGAATGAGTAGGGAGAAGGGAAAGATGGGAGAAATATTGTGGAAGTTATATTGACAGGATTTATACTTAATTGGATTTGGAGAAGGGGATGGCAGAGTGAATGAGGGTGAATGGAAGAGCCAAAGATAATTCCAAGATGGTGAACTGAAGAGACAGGAAGAATAGTGCTAACAGTACAAAAATGGAGAAGTTTGGAGGAGGAATGGGTTTGGGGGAAAATATGATGTTTATTCTGAATATGTTGAGTGTAAAATGTCTAAAACACAAATGGAGATGTACAGCAGACCATCTGATAAGATATGACTAAATGTATTATATATGACTGAATATATATATTATTATTAATGTGATTCAGAAAAACAATTAGGGCTACAGACATAGATAGGAGGAACATTTCCATAAAAAATGAAGATTGGGAAATGATGGGCTCAGTAAGCTAGAGAAAGTAGACAGAAAAGAGAAGAGGGCTAAGAGCAAATTTGGGGGAATCCCAAACTTAGTAGGCTTAAAGAAGTCATCATGATCCTGCATAGGAGATTGAAGAGATGTCAAGAAGCTGGAAGGAGAAGCAAGGAAGAATAGTGTACAAGAATCTATAGGAAGGTACTCGAGGATGTTGGAAGATTGCAAAATGTGCAGCAAGGGATAAGGAACTCATGATAGATGGCCTCAATTTTCTCTGTGAAGTAAGAAGTGAGGATATATGCTGAGAGATGGAGCGTTGAAGGAATTATAGGGAACATAAAGTTTGGAACAGACATTATGAGGAATGAGAAAGTAAATTAAAGAACAATAAAACTTTTCCATGCAGTAATGAGTCTTTTTTAAGATTAGATCAAGTGAACTTGCAGGGGACCACATCAGCAGAGTAGTCTGTCTTCAACAATTTGAAAATATAAGAGAAGGTGAGTGGTAAATACAATCCATGATTGAGGACTGTAAATCATTCAATCCATCAAATATGTGAAGTAGGTATCAACAAGACATAGGTATCTCTCTTCAATTAAGACATTTTATGTAGGTGGAACAGATATCCTTGGTTTGTTTGTACTGGTTGAGGAATTTGCATAAAACGGAGAAGCTCGTTTAGAATCACAATGTTGAGTATATAAGAGCTTTGTTGAGGAAACTTTCAGCCAAGTCTCAGAGGTGAGAGGAAAGCACATTGACTTTCCTCAGACTCATTCTCTTGTCCCAACCCTTAACTAGAATAGGAAGTTGTATATTTTGGAAAACTAGAGTGAGCTTCAGGAGATGGGAGTATTTTGACTTTTCATTAGTGTTCCTGCTCAATCTGTACTGCATCAGTGACTTATAGTAGTGTCTGCTTAGTGAATTGAGAATAGACTGGATATAATGAGGAAAGGCAGATTCAAGGCTTTATAAAAGTTTCAGCAGAAAAGCAAGGATTCTAGGAGTTGTGAGTCATCCTTTTGTCGCATGTCCTCTAAGCTTCTGCGCCTTTCCCCCTGGATTCTACTTGTGGAAGAGTATGTCACAAACTTTGGGGGATCTGTTTTGTGAAAACAAAACCACCATTACAAATACCCGTTTCTAAAACAGAATTCAGTCTTGCTGACTAATTGATGTCAACTGATAATCATGGAGGAAAATACACAGACAGAGGACTGTATGTGGTAGCATTAGAAAACCACTCCCAAATACTCAAGCCTGCTCCTAGAACCTTGGGGAGAGATGTATTAGCTGTCATGTAGGGCCCCAGACTTCTAGCATGAGTGAATATTGATAGAGGTCAGTGAGAATTTCACCTTATTATGACTCACTTGTATTCACACTTTGAGTTCATGACCTACTTGTAAGATATGGGTGCTCCCTCTTCCAACTTGTATAACACAGTGAGTTTAGAAAATGATGAATCAGATACTGTTACAGATTATTCCTCAAAAAGAACCCATAACATTACTGAATGAGACGGTACTAGAATCCAGGGCCCAGTAAGTATCTCAGGGCTTAAAACACCATTAGGGGCTCATAGACTGTGTACCCTTTCTCCATGTTCTCTTCAACCAAATTTCTCTTCTACTTACAGACTTATTCCTTCATTTCTATGGCTCAAAAATGGACCAGGGCCAGGGAGGGGGAACCTGTAGCCTTGAGACCACATGTAGCCCTCTAGGTCCTTAAGTGCAGCCTCTTGACTAAATCCAAACTTCATAGAACGAAGCCCCTTAATAAAAGGCTTTGTTCTGTAAAACTTGGACTCAATCAAAAGGCCAGATCCAAGGACATAGAAGGCTACATGTGCCTTTAAGGCCATAGGCTCCCCACCATGAGCCCCTCAGACATTTGACCTTTAATTTTAGGTACCACCTATCCTACATCTAAATCACACTGCTATTTTCCACACAGCCCTTGTGCTCCATAGTCATTCTTTCCTCCTTCACTATGCTTCTCAATCTCTACCCACCTAGGGCTGCCTTTGGCCCAAGTATTTTGATGGTGAAACTTTTAAATAAATACTGTGTATAGATGGCAGTTTTATACACTGGAGTACCCTCACTTACCCATAGTGCTTTCTTAAAGGGAGCTAGTATGCTTCCTACCTCTTGACAAAAAGGTGATCAACTTGATGCAGAATAAGAAATGCTTTCAGAAATAGCCAATGTAGAAATTTGTTTTTCTTAACAATGTATATGTATTACCAGGGTTGATAAAGAGAGAGAGAGGGAAGGGAGGGACGGAGGGAAGAAAGAAGGAAGACAAAAAAGGGGAAAAAAGAAGGAAGATGAAAAAGGAAAGAAGGAAAAAGAGAAAGAAAGGGAGGCAGGGAGGGAGGGAGAGAGAGAGAGAGAGAGAGAGAGAGAGAGAGAGAGAGAGAGAGAGACCCATTATGCCTATGATTAGGGATTTCCCATATTCTAAAAGCATTATGGTAGGAATATGAGGGCTACTTCAAAATGATTCACTATGACAATTAAGTGAGGTTGGAAAAAAATCTGATTCATTTAAATGAAACCTGCAAGATATAACCTACAGAAGCCCTGAATTTTGGCGCTTTTAAGATGCTATCAAGTGCTTTGGCAAATTCTGACTTGGCATAGATCAGTCTGTATTTGTCCACTCTGGGTGAGTAGCCATTTGGGTCCCAGATGCCTTTATCCCCATCTTTGTAGCCTTAGGCAAGCTCAGGGTCATTTGGGGGCATCCAGGGGGTGTGGATATAGTCTAGTGCCAAGTTTAGTTAAAATTCTGTCAGACCAGAAGAAAAATCATATGTAAATGTGTAAGCATACAGATGTATTTCTTTTACAATCCGGCCTTAAGATGGCAGTGGAAATTATGCCTATCAACATTTTGGAGTCCTTGGTATTACATAACTCCCAGCTGTGGACCATATGATCTAGCCTCATAAACAATGGCTAACCCAGAGAGGAGGACCCTGCTGTAAAATAATGTATGCCTGTGATCATTCTGAGGCAATTCCAAAAGCTTTTGCTGGTTTTAAATACATCTTACTCTCTGGCACAGAGAATTTAGCACAAACATTCAACCCCATTTTTTGCTTTAAATTTTTTTTTTACTAATAGGAAAATCTTTTGGGACTGCTCCCCTCCTTTTTCCATTAAAATTCAGGACCTTTTGGTAAAAACCGACATTCCGGGTGTTTCATCAGTCAACTTAGTTTATGCATTTTCTTTGTTCATGTCCCACTGAAATCCTGCCTTTAGTAAAGGATTTTTAAAAGGAGTTTACATTCCATGGTGATCCAAAAATCATGACTTTTTTTCTTTTACCAAAAAAAGAAATATCTTTTAAAATAATTTGAGATACAATTACATAGTTCTTATACAGACCATTTTTCTAGTAGAATTAAGTGACTGTCTATTATTCATATTTCACTTATTCCCCACAGGTTACATTGAATTCTTATTTATTTTTGACTGCAATTTAATGTGTTGATTTTATATCCGCAAGCCCTTCTAGGCTCCAAATCATGACCTTCACAACTGTCAAGTTTTGTTTTCTTTTGATTTATAGTGGAATAATGGACCAGAATTTTCAATAAAGTTTTGCTCCACAGGAAAAATAAATCCTCTAAAAGTTAATTATTAGGTAAAATATACATAAATACACTTTATCACGAGATCTACTTTAGCTACATGTTACCTATTTTATCAAATAAATTAAGGTTTAAGAAAAACTTCACCTTTAACATGCAAACTGCTGAAGTAAAAACAGGTGACAAGACCTTTAAAACAATGAGGGAGGAGCAACTGGGTTTTTTCCCCCCCTAGGACTTTGAATTTAGAGTACTCTGTCAACTCTTAAAAAATCTTTCAGCAGCATAGAAATAACAGAGCCTAGCACCTGATTAGCAAGAGTATTTGTGAAAATTGGAAGCTGAGAGGGCATTTTGAGGTGAAATATCCCCTTACCCCACCCTACCTGGAAGCTTCATACCAGGGTCTTTATCTTACCTCCATGATAGTCTTATGCTCAACAGCGCATCCCTTGCTTACTGCTTACCTAGACACAAAAATTTCTAGGTAGAAATTTTGAAAGCTCCTTATTCTGATTGTTGAAATAATGTCCACTGGATGTCCTCCTCTGGATACCATTGCCTTCTTTCTCTAAGGTATGCTTTCTCCACTGACAGGTAGGGCTGATTCTGTCACTTTCTAGTTTGGTACAAAGGTTTTGAGAACTAACTTCATGATGCCCTATGTAGTTGACATTTGAGGACAAACCTAGGTAGGTTGAGAGAGCCCAATCCCCAAAAGGTTGGTCAGGAGGTCATGATTTTTCAGCCACAGAAATTAGATAAAATGGTCTGAATCCATGCATTGTACATAGCAGTCAATTAATAAATGTGTGTTGAATTATAATTCATCTAATCTGTAAAGCTTGTATATCTCAATCAATCAAGTCCAGGATGCTTGTATCAAAGGATAACACCATGAACCTGTATTAGTGTCTATGTTTAATTTTATCTCACACTACTATAATTTTCACAGAATTTGTAAGGTTCAGATGCAGATGGGCAAAACATGCATTTTGTGATTTTGATTATTCTATCATGTATTAACAGAGGATGAAAATGTAACTTATATGCCTTTTGAGGCAGCAAAGTTTTCTGTTACTGTACCATACTGAAGTGGCACTGGACAAAACTATTAAGTGGGTAAAGCACCTCCTTTCCAACACACACACACAGACACACATGCTTCTTTTTTATATTCATTCATTCCAGTTCTGGTCATCCCATCCTTGGAACTTGCTTTCCCTGGTCGGTTTAAGATATATTGTCTACATGGTCTTCCTATGTAGCATTTACCTGTACTGTACCTCCATCTTTCCAATTCTCTGTGTCTTCCAAAATATCTAATGTGAATAGTTCGCTAAAGGAAGAACTAATTGTTTTAGCTAGCTGATTGGTATAAAGAAAGGATAAATTTAAATGCCTCCTCAATCCCCAACATGTTTTGTCCTCTTCCTTATAATAAGCATGGACAGTAATAATCATCTTCCTGATAAAACCCTGATTGGTTTTTGGTTAATTCATTTATTCAACAAACATCTTGAAGTCACCTACTGTGTGCCAGATACTATGCTGGACAATGGATAAACAATAACAGGGAAGAAAGAAGAAAAATATGGAAGAAAGGAAAGAAAAAAGAAAGACAAGAAGGAAGGAGGGAATGGAGTAAATAAGCATTATTTCCAGCAAGTTCCTATTATATGCAAAGCATTGTGCTAAGCACTTCAGAAAAAATTCATTGAATTGTAACAACTTTGTGAAATAAGCTTTAATATTATTCCCATTTTACAGATGAGGAAATTGAGACAGAAAAAGAATAAGGATTATTGTACATTATTCCTCTACAACGCACTCTATTCCAGCTAGCCTGGTCTATTTGTTGTTCCTTGTATATGACATTCCATCACCCTCTACACACCTTTGCATAAAGCGTCCCCTGTCCTCAGAATGTACTCCTTCCTCACCTCCATCTCTAAGAATCCTTCCCTTTCTTTAAGTCTTAGCTTAAATGCCACCTCTTGCATGAATTCTTTCTTGGCTCTACTAGTTGATAGTTCCCAACTTAATCTTACTTTGTATCTAATTTTTATTTATTTATAAATGTACACGTTGCTCCCCAGTATAAGCTCCTTGAGAGCAGGATTGATTCTGGTTCTGTAGCAAGTACATAGTCCAGTAGAGTACTGGGTTTGGAGTCAGGAATACTTGAGTTCAAATCTGACTTCAAAAATTTACTTCATGACTCTGGGTAGTAAGTCTCTTTCTGTCTCAAGTTCATCAAAAAAAGTTTTTAAACTCTTACTTCATCTCTAATAGTAATTCTAGTTGAGTTTATTTCTAAGTTATATTTTTATTTGCAGCATTGCTTGTAGATGTTTTAGGGCTATTTTCTCTCAGCTTTCTACCCTCCCTTCTAATTGGAACCCATTTGAGTTCAATAAAAATAATCCAGCTACTTTTCCTTAACCAATAATCCTTTTTTTTTTTTTACAAATTTGATGACAGCATTTGAAGTAAAAAATGAAAAAGAAGGAAGAGTTCTGGAAGAAGGAATTAAAAAGGAAATTAACAGCTTAGCACAAGAGGTACAAACTTTGCCCAAACAATAAGTTCTTTTGATATTAAAGTGGAACAAATAGAAGCCAATGACTCCATGAGACAACAAGATATATTAGAACAAAATCCTCATATATACATATATATGTATATATGTATATATATATGTATAGATACATATATATTCCCTTCAACTATCCACATACTGAGAAAAGTCTTATGAGTTACAATTATAGTTTTTCCATGTAGGAATGAAAATAATTCAACATTAATAAGTTCCTTTTTGATTTCTTTTTTCTGTTTACCTTCTCATGCTTCCCTTTCTTCTTGTATTTGAAAGTCAGATTTTCTGTTCAACTCTGTTTTTTTCATCAAGAATGCTTAAAATCCTCTATTTCGTTGAATGACCATATTTTCCTATGAAACATTCAACTCAGTTGTGCTGAGTAGGTGATTCTTGGTTTTAATACTAACTCCTTTGACCTCTGAAATATCATATTACAAGTCCTTTGATCCCTTAATGTAGAAGCTGCTAGGCCTTGTGTTATCCTGATTGTTTTTCCACAATACTCAAATTGTTTTGTCCTGACTGCTTGCAGTATTTTCTCCTTGACCTGGGAATTCTGGAATTTGATTATAGTATTCCTAGGAATTTTCTTTTTAGGATCTTTTTCAAGAGGTGATTGGTGAAATCTTTCAATTTCTATTTTACCCTCTGGTTCTAGAATATCAGGGCAATTTTGCTTGATAAATTCTTGAAAGATGGTATCTAGGCTCTTTTTTGATCATGGCTTTCTGGTAGTCCAATAATTTTTAAATGATCTCTCCTGTAGGAAAATAGGAAGTTACAGGATAAGAGGGGGGATAATAGAAGGGAGGGCAGATTGGGGAAGAGGGTAGTTAGAAGCAAACATTTTTGAAAAGGGATAGGGTCAAAGGAGAAAATAGAATAAGTGGGGGGGGAAGGATAGAATGGAAGGAAATACAGTTAGTCTTTCACAATATAACTGCTATCTAAATGATTTGGATAACTATACATGTACAACATATATTGAATTGCTTATTTTCCCAATGGGGGTGGGTGAGGAGGGAAGAAGGGGAAAAATATCTGTGACTCAACTTTTTAAAAATAATTGTTTAAAAATGTTTTTTACATACAACTAGGAAATAAGATATACAAGCACTGGGGTATAAAAATCCAACTTGCCCTACTAGAAAGTTAGGGGGATAATGGGGGAGGATATGAGAGGACAGATTGGAGGAAGGGGTATTCTGTAGGCTTGTGATTTTGGGTGTGGAGGTAGGGGAAAGACAGGGAGAAATAATTATAACTCAAAATCTTGTGGAAATCTATGTTGAAAACTAAAAATGAATAAGTATTTTTTTAAATATGAGTTTATAGTATAATGCTACAGGGGTAAAAAGAATTATTGATGAAATAGAGGATTGTCAAGCATGCTTGAAGAAAAGACCTGCACTGAAGAGAAAATCTGAAGTTCTAATGCAAAAGTAAAGAGCAACATCAAAAGGCAAACAGGAATTAACAGTGTCTGATAAAAGACTAAACAAGGAAAAACTTCTTACATTCAAATATGGGGGGATTATAAATATGCCCCTGTGATATTTATTATCATTAGGGTCCATGGAGGGAGTCTATTTAGCAAGTAGGTATCTACATAAACAAGGAGGAGGGAGTTAAGGGAGCAGTTGATATATGAACCTCCATCTTGTCTGAATTGTTCAAAAGAAAGCAGAATACCCATACACACACTTGGATATCAAAATATGCTTCACTCAACAGGGGAAAAGGAGGGAAAAGGAAGGGGAAATTAGAGGGAGAGTAGATTAATCAAAACAAACACTAAGGATATACAAACATTTTTATAGTGTTTTTGAGATGTCAAATAATGGGAATCTGGTGGAATGCCCATAAATTGGGGAATGGATGAAAAAGTTATGGTATGTTAATATGATAAAATATTATTGTACTGAACTATTATCAGCAAAATAACCAACCAGGACTCCAGACAACTAATGAGGAATCATATATCCAATGTTCTGATAGACCAGTGAAGGACTCAGAATACAGAATGATGGTTTTTTGAAAACATGGCCAATGCAAAAATTTATTTTTGTTGGTTCCACATGTTCATAATTAAGTTTCTTTTTTTCTTGTGTTCTGAATTGGGGTGGGTGAGAAGGTAGATATTTTCTGATTAAAAGAAAAAATCAAGAAAAGAAAAAATAAAAATGAAATGGTCACATCTTGTAGCTAAGGCAAGAGACATCAAATTGACAGTTGAAATGCTGTCTTGGTTAAAAGGTTTAAAAAAAAAGTCTTCAATTTATTAAGTAGATTGTCTCTGAAGGATAAGGATTTGGGGGGTGACTGTATAAGACAAGGGTACAGCTATATATCATAGTGGATAGAGTGCTAGTCCTGAAGTCAGGAAGACTTGAGTTCAAATTTGATCTCAGAAACTTACTAACCGTGTGACCCTAAGCAAGTCTCTTAACCTTGTTTGTCTCAGTGTCCTTATCTGTAAAATGAACTGGAGAAGGAAATGGCAATCTACTCCAGGATCTTTGCCAAGAAAACCCCAAATTAGGTCATGAAGGGCCGGATATAACTTAAGAAAGATTGAACTGAACATGACAAGAAAAAATAGATGGTTTCTTGCTGATATTGATGGAGTTGGTACCCACATTGATGACTTCAAATGTACACAGGCATCCCTGTTTATCAGCAGAATCTAATTTCTAGAAAGGGAGAGATTATTAATTAATGTGAATTTGAATAATGCAAATTTTTATTTAGTGAGCATTTTTAAAATTATGCCAGGTCACCATTATAAGCCAAAATTCAACTAATGTAATATGGGAGCTAGATGAGGTCTAACACACTAATATTATGAGAACTGCCCTTTCCCGTTGCTGCATGTGGATGTAGTGTGCTGCTGGGTATAATATTTAATCAACAGCTATGTTAATTTTTCAAAAAGACCCTTTGACAAAATGGAAAAAAGAAGGAATACTTTTGATGAAAATACTGCTAGTGTGAAGAAGAAGAAGGAAGAAGAAGAAGGAGAGGAAGAAGAAGAAGAGAAAGAGGAGGAGGAGGAAGAGGAAGAGGAAGGGGGAAAAGAAGAGGAAGAAGAAGAAAAAGAGGAAGAGTCTTGTTATTACATTGGAACAAATTTGGATTGAATTGCATCAATGTTGTTACAGTAACTCTAAAACTGGAAAAGATGATAGAATGTCTGAAGGTATGGTACACAAATACTACAAAATACACAAGTGAAATAAAAGAAAAAGATAAAGTTGTACCAGATTTTTGTGGTTTTCAAACAGATACAAGGGATGCAAATGTTATGTGATAAAAACGGAGTGTCACAGCTATACGAATCAAAGATTGAAATCAAAAGTCTGTTCCTCTTAACAGAGGAGTCATTCAGAAAAAAAAACCTTCTAGTTTATTTAAGGCAGTGAAAAGATGAGGATATCACAGCTAAATATCCTTGTGTTTTGAAGAAAATAATCAGAGGTAGATATGTTGATTTCTTATTCTAGAAAAGAATCCTTCAGTTTTTTGTAAATAAATTTTTAAATTTGTTTTCTTGCTTACATCATTCATTTTCATGAGATTTTTGAATTACAAATTTTCTCCCCATCTTTCCCCTACCCCAACCCCAAAACAGCAATCCCACTGTAAAGACCCTCCCCTGAACTGCTCTCTAAATTTCTGGTAAGGCAGGGAGGGTCTCCCTACCCCAGCCCCTGCATATCTTAATTCCTAGTTGCAGGTATT
>CM053593.1:337696942-337720513 GCA_028646575.1 Pseudocheirus occidentalis | reverse complement strand
CTGTTCTTATTTTGCTTTCTTTTCCTCATGTTGGCCAGTCAATTAATTGGTTGGGTTTTTTTTAGCTTTGTGGAACTGTGTTTCCAGGGGGGGAAAGCTCTGTTCCAAATCACTGGGGTTTTTCCTGCTGCCAGAGCTATTAGGGGGGTGTTGTAGCCCCTACCAGTTTTGGCTTGCTGAAAGTGCACCCCAGAACCACCACCCAAGACCACAATCTGGATCCATGCCACTCATCGCAAGAGCACTTGGCCCTGATCAACCAATTCAGCCCCCCTGTGGCATCCGCAGGCCAGGGGCTCTGAAGCAGCCCAGTGAGTGCAGCCGCCGGTTACAGCAGTTCCTGTCCTTCCCCCACTGCTTCCTTGCCCTGGGGACAGATTGGCCAAACTGCTTTTCCTCCCCCAAATTAAGTTTCAAAGTTTCACTTTCACTTACCTTCTCTAATTCTAGGTTACTAAATGTGAAGCTTCCTTGAGGTGCTGTAGATCTTCTCTGAAGTAGACTCACGCTGCGGCTTGGGAGTCTCGGCTTCTCCCAAACTCCCTGGAGTTTGGCCACATTTTGGTTTCAGGCTGGGCTGGTCTTGGCTCCTGCCCTGCCGGCCTGCTGGATGAGCTCCTCCTGCCAAGCTGCCTTTCTGTAATCCTTATTTTTCATGCTTTGGTATATGTGGAGTAGCTTGAGGTGCTGTATATCTTCCCTCTTGTAGACTGGGTGTGGCTCAGCTCAGCTTCTCCCGTGCACCTTGGGGCCTTGCTGCAGGTTTGGTTTCAGGCTGGGCTGGCCTCTGCTCCCGGCCTGCCCAATGAGCCCCTCCTGCTCAGCTGCCTTCAGTGAGAGATGTGTTTTCTGTATTTTTGTGAGGTTGAGAGCCCTAGAATTTGTTTGGTGTCATATTTTATGGGGATTTAGGGTAGCTGTGTGGAAGCAGCAGAACCTTGCTGCTTCTATGCTGCCATCTTGGCTCTACCCCCCCTCCCCAATCCTTCAGTTTTTAAGAAAGGAAGAAAAAAACCCTAGATTTAAATTATCTAAGCACTACTTGACACTTTTAATGGGAGGTTAGTATAAGGGGATTTTAAATAAAAACCAAAGCTTGTTTATTGGAGTCAAAATCCTCATTCTCTGAGAGACCATTTCCAGTTCTTTTTTTTTAAATTTTTTTTTTTGCTTTTTTTTTTGGAGGGCAGTTGGGGTTAAGTGACTTGACCAAGGTCACACGGCTAGTTTTTTGTGTTAAGTGTCTGAGGCCGGATTTGAACTCAGGTACTCCTGACTCCAGGGCTGGTGCTCTATTCACTGCGCCACCTAGCCGTCCCTAGTTCTTTTGTGATCAAATAATAAAGGAAGAGTAACTAGAACAGTTTTTGAAGACTAGTTTTCCAATTATTTTAGTGCAGCTGTTGAAAAATATTTCAAAGATGATAATATCGCATTTTAAAGCATTGCTGAATCTAGATAACGCCACAGGTCATACAGCTACATTTGGTTCATTGTGAGCAACATATGGCTCTGAGAGTTGGACTATAAGGAAAGCTGAGCACGACAGAATGGAGAATTTCAAATTGTGGTTCTGGAGAAGACTTTTGAGAGTCCCTTGGACAGCAAGGAGATCAAATTAGTCAATACTTGAAGAAATTAATTTGAGCTACTCACTGGAAGGTTAAGTACTGAAGGTGAAGCTTAAAGACTTTGTACATGTAATGAGAATGTGGGATTCATTGGAAAAATCCTTCTTGTTAGGAAAGATTGGAGGCAAAAAGAAAAGGGTATGGAAAAAGGATGAGATGGATAAATAATGTCATGGAAACAATGAACATAAACTTGGACAGACTTCAAGATATAGTGGAGGATAGAAGGGCCTGGGGTGCTATGGTCCATAGGGCCGTGAAGAACTAGGAACAGCTGAACAACTGAACAAAAATGAGAATGTAAGCAGTCAGATTCACAGATGTGAATAAAGCTCTGTCCTACAAGCATATGTATGAAGATTTAAAGAGAAGACAGTTCAGTATATGCTACTGAAATATTTTAAATAACAATAACTACTTTGTGTTTTCAGCATTTATATAACATGTGGTATGTGGCAGGCACTGTGAGAAGTACTTTACAATTACTTTTTCCCAACATTTATTTATTTTACTTTTAATTTATGGAATAAAACAAGCATTTTCATAACAACAAAATGAAAAACTGATTGCAAATGAAATTGCAAATCTATCATGTACAAACTATTACAGTGGGGGAAGAGGTGTATTGGTGAAGTGGAAGGTCTTTGCTCCCTTCACTCACAGGGATGATTACTGACATCAAGTTGTATTCAATGAGAATAATCTAATGGGTTGTACTTAGTGAGAACAATCAAAGCCTTAAATATTTTCTCTGCACTAAAAGATTAGATTGGACAGAGAAGAGTTCTGAAGCTCACCATACTACTTAATATTTATCTGACTCTAGATAAGCTGGATCTCAGTCTCCTCTTCTGTAAGGTGGAGTGAGGAATAAAGTAACCTTAAAGGTACTTTCTATTTCAAAATACTTTTGCTCTATTTGTCATCTTTTTTTATTCCAAATAGACTCTCAATGTATGTCTCTTGCCCTCTGTTGCAAAGTCATACAATTTTCAGTAATCTCCTAGGTTCGGAGCCTTGCTTCTTGATAAATACTTTTCTTTTCCTCTGATGTTTCCATTTGAATTCTCTTTCTATTCTATTCTTCTAGCTCCCTGCTTCTCTAAGGTGCCATTTTGATAACTGACCTCTGTGATAGAATGTAACCAAAGAAGATTTTAAGGTGAAGGGCACCGAATGGAGCAGGGAGAGAGGGTATAATTTCAAGGCAGCACTTACTCATTTCTTTCTTGAGTAAAATCCTATACCAGGCAGACCTCAAAATAAACTAAAAATATGATTTAAAGACACAAAAGACTAACTACCTTTTGGGGCCTTTTCCTTTCAATAATACAAAATCACCAAGAGTTGTTTACAGGGAATAAACATAAAAGACCCAATAACAATGAATCTTTTGATGGTGCTTTAAGTTTTGCAAAGCATTTTACAGACATCATTTCATTTCACAAAACACTGAGAAGTAGATGCTATTATTATCATTGATGAAGAAACTGAGGCTGAGACTTGCCCAGCAGGGCCTCACATACGGTGAATGTTTGAGACTGGATCGAACTCGGACTTTACTGATACCAGATGCAGAACACTTGTAATGAACAGCTTAAGGTAGCTTTATGTTTTTAAAAGCAAGTAACACTTTTTTCTTTGTTTCAGCCATGAAAGAAAGCATTTCAAAGAGCGTTATTGACTGGGTAAACTGTAGAAACCTACAAAGCTGAGAGATAGACTTGAGGCAGAAAGGTCTTATAGTGGATTGGACTTGAAACCAGACAAACCTGACCTTTCACCTAAGGCAGTGGTTCTCAACCTTCCTAATGCCGCAGCCCTTTAATACAATTCCTCATGTTGTGCTAACCCCCAACCATAACATGATTTTCCTTGCTACTTCATAACCCTAATTTTGCTACTGTTATGAATCGTAATGTAAATCTCTGATCTGCAGGAGGTATTTTCATTGTTACAAACTGAACATGACCCACAGGCTGAGAACCGCTGACTTAAGGCATTTACTGATTATACGGCTGTGGGCAACTCACTCAATTATCTTAGTCTCGTTTTTGTCATCAGTAAAATAGTCATCATATCTATCGACCTTACCTTAAAGGATTATTATAAAGATCAAGGAAGGCAGTATAGACTACTTTGTATACCTTAAATAAAATCTTCAATAGACAATATTTATTATTATTTCATAGTAATCTCCTGGGGAATCTAACATTAGATTGAAAGGTAGGACATAAATCCAGGCCACCCTGGCTCTATCCATTGTCTCATGCTACCTCTTTTTTTTTTTTTTGCTTTTTGGAGGAGGGAAGGCAGAGTAATTGGGGGTAAGTGACTTGGCCAAGGTCACAAGCTAGTTTTGTGTTAAGTTCTGAGGTAGCATTTGCACTCAGGTCCTCCTGACTCCAGGGCCGGTGTTCTATTCACTGTGCCACCTAGCCACCCCCCCCACACTACCTCTTAAGACATATATTAAAATATAATGGATCCAATTCAGTCTTGGATAATAGGTAAAGAGAAATAATTAACATTTATATAGCTCCTACTAAGTGGTAGACACTAAGCTAAGTACTTTACAAATATTGTCTCAATTGATTCTCACAACAATCCGAGGAGGTAGGTGTTACTATTATATACATTTTACAAATAAAACGACTGAGGCAGGCAAGGGTAAAGTGACTTGCCCAGGGTCATACAGCTAGTAAGTATCTGAGGCCATATTTGAACTCAGATTTTCCTGACTGTGCTCTGTGTACTATGGCACCACCTAGCTGCTATAGTAAAGGTTACACGTGAATATAATGGACATTCTAAATGTTTATTAATGATGTCATTGATATAGTAGAAAGAACATGGAGCTTAGAATCAGGAGATCTGGATTCTAATTCTGACTGGCACTTAAAACCATCCTGACCAGAGCCAAGCAAGGTCACTTTGTCTCACTGAGCCACAGCTTTTTCATCTATAAAATGAGTATGAAAATTATCCGTGTATGGTCTGCATCATGGATTGGGCAGGGGCACGGGGGGCAGGCTGTGTGGAAGCTTTAAAATTTTTAAATGTAATATAAATGGCAGTTGTGGTATTCAGTCAGTGTGTGGACCAGAAAGGGAACAACACATAGAATTAGAAGACTCAGGTTAGAATCTGATCACCGAATTTACTATTTGTGTGATGGTAGGCAAGTCATTAACTTCTCATTTGTAAAATGAGGGTACCAGACTTAAATGATCCCCAAAGTCCATTTGAGCTCGAAATTTTAGTTATCTGTGGACCTCTGGTAAGTCAGTTTTTACCTCTTTAAACTTCAGTTTCCTCATCTATAAAAATGGGAATAAAATAAGTTCATAGAGCTCTTGTGAGGAATAAATATTGGAATCTTTAAAGCACTATACAGGTGACTCAGAGTTATTCTTACTATTATTGATTTTACTCCTACTATTACTAATAACTATTACTGCCAACAGCATCACTAATATTACTGCTGCTACACCTTTTTCTTTATTGCTGGGGGGTAGAGGGGCTTGATGGCGGATGGAGGAAGACAGAGCACTCCTTTTTTTTATTTTGGTGAGAGACATGCAGAAAATCTGTCCTCTCTTCCTTTAATCATTTTAATGCCTTCTCTCAAATTTTGCTTTCTCCATTGTGTTTCTTATGATGATCCTCATTTCCCACAAAGTTACAGGTAGATACTCTATGATTTTGCACAAAGATAAATGCATATCTCCTATTTTATTCCTTTGTTTCATATTCATTATGATTGGTATCTTGACTTCATCAGTGACTCACTCAATGTTACCTTCTTTTCAAAATCTGTAGTTAGTCATAGCTGATAGTTGCTAGTTCTTTTTTGTGGAAGAAAGAATAGGTAGAGAAGTCAGGTTCAAATCCTGCTTTTACTATCAATATAGTCACTTAGGTAAGGTAATAATTTCTGAAGGTCTCAGTTTCCTTAAGTGTAGGGTAATGGTGCCTGAGGCTTCTTCTGGTCCTAAATCTATGACCTCATCGTTCTAGCATGGATAGTTTATTGAAAACAAATTCTAAAAGTCCCTACTTTTTGCTGAAATAACAAGAAGGCAATGCATTAAACACTTAGAAGATATTACCATCCACTGGCAACTTGAATAAGTTGTTGAGTACAGATCCCTGAGGAACTTGGACATCAAGGGAAAATTTGATGGAATGTTCTGAAATTGTGTGGAATCACTTACTACTGGGGTCCAAGAATAGACATAAGTCCAAGCATAGTTCCATGGTATCATTCATTTTTAAAAGCATTTATTAAACACCTACTTTGTGGCACTGGGGACTCAAAGAAAGCTGAAACACTCTCTTCAAGGAATGTATATTCTCTTTAGAGAAAACATATATACATAGCTAAGTTAAAAAAAACTATAAAAAGTAAACACAAAGTAAGCTTTTAAGGGGAGGCCATTAGCAACTGCAAGGATCAAGATACTTTGTGTCAGATGGGACATTTTAGGTGATTCCTGAAGGAAGCTAAGGATTCTGAGAAACAGGGCTGAGGAAGGAGTCAGGGAGAGCCTATAAAAAGGCTTGGAGATGGAAAATGGAGTATCATCTGCAGGGAGTAAGATGCCAATTTGGCTGAAAGGAAGGAAGAATTTAGCACAGGAAGGAGAATAATGTACATTTGCCCCCTTTTTATTGTTGCTATATTCAATTGTGCCTTTGATAAATACTAAAAACGTTCATCTCTTTTAGCTACTGTAAGAAATATATTTTTAAGATACCAAAAGCACAACCTAATGATATATCTGTAAAGGTTCTAATGTCTATTTTGTCCTGCCTAAATTATTGTGTTGCTGTCACCATGTCAGTTATGGAGTGCTGCCTTCACACATGCTGGACCACAAATGGGAAGTTTCAAAATGTTTGTTTTGACTGAGTAAAATCAACAATTCAAAGTGCCATGATGCCTCCATTGCTGGATTGGATACCAGCTCATCCTATTACTCTAACAGTAGAGTTGAATGGGAGGTCAAATGCAATCAGCCACCTGAAAATAGGGTAGAGTGCATCAAATGTGAGAGAGTGACCAGCAATAAAGCCAAGTCTGGGCAGACTGTATCACAGACTTTGTATTGGCCCAAACAAATGGAGCTCCTTTCTAAAATGCATAGCTTGGCTCTAAGAAGCTGGATTTAGCAAAGACCTCTCTTTAAGCAAATTAATCACATTGGTCCTTAAGGCTCACAGCTAGAATTGTTGCAGACTCCAAGTGCATATTGTTATATCATTTTGGATTCAGTTATCTACTGAATTTACTTATGATTTTTAATATTTTTATTTGAAAAAGACTTGGCCACAAGTTTGGCCTCAGAGAAGAACTGAGGAAAAGCACTTCTATCTCCTTTCATTGCAAAAGTAGAGCACAGTGGACATGGATTATTGTATATACTGTCATGTAGCTGGTCTCTTGGCTGGTTTTGTTGAATGACTTATTTCTCCCCATTTGTAATCTTGGTTGCAATGAATGCTTGCTGGGTAGTGACATACTTAGAAATTAACTTGATGAAAAACAAATATTGTCCAAAAATCATATATTTTAAAAAGTAAAAACAACTCATAAAAAAAGCAATCTCATATAAATACTAATCTGGGTCCAGTGGCAAGATATAGATCAGGAAGACTGGAGGTGGCCCCATATGCAGTGGGAGACCTTGGCCTTTTTAAGCTAAGGTCTTTCTGAGTTCTCACTTTGACTGAGGCAATGCCTATTTGGTGATTATGGCTGTTTAAGAAATTAGGCAAGGAATTGAGACCTTAGAGCCTTTGTAGTTCATGCCTTTACCCATTTTACAGATGAGAAAATTGAGGTTGAGAAGACTTTAATTCACTCTCCCTAGGCCATTTTGTGTTATAGCATAGTTGAGATTTAATGTCCCCTGTTTACAAATCCCATAATTTTTCTGTTATACCATAGCACCTCCTCTTTATCCCCATTACATTGTATCTTACTTATTTGTATATGTATCTTAACTGCACCATTTAATTGTAACCACTCTGGGGTTAGGATAATGTTCTTTTTCATCTTTGTATCTTTAGTTTTGCGGGGAGCCCACATGGGCCAATTTATAATTCACCCACTTGTTTTCATGCCCCTGAATGAACTTCAGTAGGACTACACAAAGAACAAAAGCGACAAGGATTCTCCAGGTGTCTACTTGGCTACACTTCTTCTCTACACATATTAATTACCATTACAGTTGAAATTTGAGCCCACTCTACTCAGTGATCTTCCATGTGCAAGGAAAGAGCGTATTTAGTTTTGGGAAAATGTTTTATGTCAACATTACATACCATGTCTTCTCAATAAATCCCTAAAATTGAGTGAGAAAAATATCTTTAAAAAAGGAAACCAAAGAGATGATCTATCCATACATCTAATGATTGTTCACTTGTGTGGTACTTGCGCAAATGGAGAGGAAAAGTAGAATCCAAGAGATAGTCTGGTAGGGAAAAAAACTGACAAAACTTAGTAGTTCTTATCAGGCATAGAAAGGAAGGAGGTAGAAGAATGCTCCAACTGAATGCTGTCTCAGGTTAAAGGAAGGATGGTGAATAGATGGCATCTAGTTTAACCTATATTTGAAAAGAACTCTACTCTTCTTGGCAAATGATCATTCAAAATCTGCTTGACAACATATAATGAGAGGGAAACCAACATCTCTCAAGGCAGCCTTCTGTATTTTTAATAGCTTAAAGTCTTTATAAATTTAATAATAGCCATTATAATAAGTGCTTTGTAGTTTACAAATAACTTTACAAATATCCTCTCATTTTAGCCTAACAACAATCCTGGGAGGTTTTGACATTTACAAGTTAGAAAACTGTAGTAAATACAATTTAAGTGACTTCCTTTCTTAGTGCTACACTAGTAAATGTGTGAAGGTAGATTCAAATTCAGGTCTTCCTGACTTTATGTTCAGTGCTCTATCCACTGTGCTACCTGGCTGCCTCATATTTCTCTTTACGTGAGGTCTAAATTTGCTGTATGAACTTTCCAATTATAGTTCTTACCAAGTTGCATACTCTGGGGTTAGAAAAACAAATTCTAGTTCCTCTTCCATATGACAACCATTCAGATACTTGAAGCAAGCTGTCCCGATGCCCCCCATTAGCCTTCTGTGGCAGAAATATTCCTAGTTCTAGTCTCCCTCTAAGAGGGACCAATCCAATTCAAGTACTCATCACATCTAGCCTATATAATTCCAACAATTTCTTCATTTTTCTTCCTGTCTCCAGTCTTCCCCTGTCAGTCTCTTCTCTACACATTTCTAAAACACAAGTATGCCCACATGACTTCCCTGTTCAAGAAGCCAATCTGTCTTTTAACTCCAAGATAACAAACTCCCCTGTTGACCCATAGCTTACCTTTGCAGACATTGCACATTCCTCTACTGTGTTCACACTATATTCTAGCCAAACTGGCCCATTTTCTGTTTCCCATGGAACCATTCCATCTCCCATTTGTGTATTTTTGGACGGGCTGTCCCTCATCACTGAAATGCTCACTCCTTATCTTTAACTTAAAACTCCTAGCTTCCTTCAAGATTCTTCTCAAGTACCATCTCCTACACTGAGCCTATCCTAATCCCTCTAGTTCAGTGGTTCTCAACTTTCTTAATGCTGCAACTCTTTAATACAGTTCCTCATGTTGTGGGGAGCCCCAACCATAAAATTATTTTCGTTGCTACTTCATAACTGTAATTTTGCTGCTGTTCTGAATCATAATGTAAATATCTGATATGCAGGATTATATACAATATGACGTAAATTCCTTGAAAACTTATTGAAAAACTCATTGTTTTTTATTTGTATCCTCAATACCTAGTGCACTGCATGCCCCACAGAAATGAATGTGGGATAGATATCAAGATGAAAAAAAAATCTTACCCATTAGTACTATCCACAAATAAAATGAGATATCTTAAGACAGTAGTTGTCCCTCACTGGAGGCCTTTGGGAAAAAGCTATAAGATAATTTGTTAAGTAATTTCATTGGACATTCTTTTCAGGTCTGTATTGGTTCAACTAGATATAACATCTAATGTTTCTTTCAACTCCAAAATTTTGTAACTGAAAATTGTGAGGTTAGTGAAACTGCCTGAACCAACCTAAAAAGACGGTTGTGAGATGACATACGTGAATTCTTTTTTAACCTTCAGAATGTGCTCTTTAATGCTCTAGAGGGCTTAGTCCTGTGACAGACACATAGAAAACATAATGAATGGTGGGATGTTTTTTGCTAGGTTGACTGGCTATTGGTTTCTTATTAATGTTGACCATCATGCAAGAGGGAAGTCAGGTCAAGGTGAAATTCAAGACAATTTTTTAACCTGTTAATTTTCGGACATTTGAAGAATATCCATGTGGAGATGTCTTATAAGTGTTTGGAGATTGAAAATTAGACAGCAGGTAAATTCAGAGTATAATAGATTGAGACACTGGCTATTGAAATTAATTATACTTTTAAAAATTAATTTTAAAATCATAAACCAGTAAAGCATTTTCAATCATTTTATGGTTTCAGCTTGCTAAAATAAGACATCATTATTTTTAAAAATTTAAAAATAAGGGCAATTAGTCCATAGGAAGCATACAAAAAGTTATTTAGTGAATCTGTCCCTTCAAAAAAAGTTTGTTCTTGAAAGTATACTAATTCATTCATCAATTTTCATTCAACTGATAGATTCTTTTTCTTGACAGAAAAGTTATTGCAAAATTATCTCTCAACTAGGAATCATATTTGAAAAAGAACCAATATTATTAATGAGATTTTACCAATTGAAGAATGAAAGAGACCAAGTTCCTAAATAAGGTCTATTTCTAGTCATAATCAATTCACGTATTTTGATTATTCTGTCATATTAGCTCCTTTACTGATAAAGGTTAAAATAATGTTCACTTTGGAATGTAAAAAGTTCATTTTGGACATAAAATGTTAGTGGGCCTTTACCTGAATTATCCTATAGATAGTGGGTACTAGTACTGAACTAGAGATTAAGGTGCTTCTGTGAGAGAGTATAGACTGTTAATAAAATTAAAATTATTGCCATATTAAGGTTTCAAGTCAGGTATTTCTCCATTAAATTGACTAGTATTTTGGTAGATATTTCTGAGATCTCATTGAACTGTGTAGTTTTCTTACCAATTTTTAAATTTGACATAACTTTGTAATATTTGTGAATAGGTTACATATCCCATACTAGACTTTAACTCTCAACAAAGGAATCATCATCATTTTCATCATTATCCCAAATCTGCTTATCTTTTCTCATAACTTTCCTTTAAATATCAGTAATGATGAAACTGCTAATTGTACCTCTATGGTGCTCAATTTATTTGACTAAGACTTTGTCAGTTTGGGCAATGCTTTTTGGGGACTTGCTCTCGGTTATCATGTGCAACCTCTTGAATAACCAGAATTAGTCAAATAATCACAAGCATCTAATACAGATGTACCATACACTGTACCAAATGCTAAGGATACAAATATGTAAGTGGCTCTCTTTCTTCAAAGTTCTTACACTACAATGAGGGATTTGATGTGAATATCTTTAAGTATATAGAGAAAATATTCAAAAGGAATGCAAGACAGCTTTAGGAGAGAGAATGCTAGCAACTAAGTGGGTCAGGAGAGATTTCACATAGAAAGTTGCACTTGGAGTTTTAAAGAAAACCAGAGATTGCAAGAAGAAAAGGTAATGGGGAAAATGCATCATTGGTATGAGAGATAGCCAATACAAAGACATGGAAATGGGAAACATTTAATCTCACATGCAGGACAGCAAATACTCTAGTTTGGTTGGATCACAGAGTGTGATAAAGTACTCTATACAAGACTATAAAGGTAGGAAGGGACTAAATTGCAGATATTTAAATGTTATCCATTTCAATGGGTCTTTGAAGTTCTCTATTATTTCTTGAATAGATGTCCTCTTTCTACTTATTTTTCATCACTGAAGCAACATTATACACTTTGACATAATCTCTGTCCCTGATTACCTGGAATGGGAAGTTTCATTCTTTTATGCTTTTTGATTATTCATTTTGATTCATTACTTTAGTTAAGTGATACAACATTTTTGGAGATAGAATGTTAATATTGTTCATAATTTCATAACCTCAGTGGATAATTTTAAATGCAGTTTAGGTTGATGTCCTAAGAAAAATCTTGTCATTGACTTCACAAATTCATCCCCATGTCTTTGTTAATTTAAGGTTAATAGGTAAAATAATTAAATATTAATATAACTTATGCACATTTGTATTTTTAAAGCACCTTAACATCAATTGTCTAATTTAATAAGCTTGTGATTTCTGGGATTATACATCTCATAGAATCACAGAATCTTAGAACTGGAAGAAAAAATCTACTCTAACTCTGTCAAAATTGAAACTCCTCTAAGACATCCCTCAAAAGTGATCATCCAGTTTATATTTTAAGATCTTTAGAGATAACAAACTTACTTTTCCCTAAGGTTATCAGTTCTATTTCAGAGCATTTCTAATTGCTAGGAAGTTTCAAGTAGAAATATACTCTCTTTGACAATATTCTCCCTTTGGTCTGTCTGCCCGTATGAGTTTAGACAGAACCAACACAATTCCTCTTACAAGAGTTAAAGGCTCTATGCAAAGTCAGGAATTTTATACTAAAAAAAAATAACAACTCACTTTCTGCAAATCTTTTCACCCTTACTCTTATTTTATGGATGAGAAAAATAAATTACAGAGAAATTAAGTTCCTCACTTATGATCCTACATCTAGTAAATGTCATTGATTGAATTAGAACCCATACGTCCTGACTTTTTATGTCTCTTGCTCTTTCTAACATGTCATGACATAGTAGAGGATCAAGTTTATTTCCTATTTATTATGAGTGTCTCCATGTTATAATTTAATGTCCTTGAGGGCAATGACAGCTTTTTTTTTACTTTCTTTCTATCCTCAGCAACTAGCAGAGTGATAGCATAGAGTTAGTGTAGGGACTCTTCCTGTGACCTCATTGTTACAAGGAACTCCTCTGTGAAGAAACTTTCTCTGCTAGGCAGGCAAGCATCTTCTCTGCAATTTATAGTCTTACGGGGTTGTTGAAAGCATAGAGAAGTTAAATTATTTGGCAAGAGTCATGTAATAAGTATCAGAGATGGGATGAACCTAGGCCCTCCTTGAGGGGCCAGGTCACTAGGCTACACTCTTTCTCTTCAACAGAATTCCATTTCAGACTGCTTCATTATTTTTATAATGCATCCGATTATGAAGGGGATTTGCAATATTATTTATATGTATTATAATAATGAAGGAAAGAACTATCACCTGCACCAGGTAGTATTAGGTGAATTTCAGCTGTGCTAAGTGAGATTCTGGTGGCCTTTGCTATAGATCAACAAACTAAAGATCAATAAAAACAGAGGACTGGACCCGGAGAAGATCTTTGAAATCATCTATTCCAAGTATTTTATTTTACAGTGAGGAAACACAAACTGGACATTTGCCTAAGGTCTCATGAGTAGCAGTTATTAGAGTGAGAGATTCAAACCGAGGTCTTTTGACTCCAAATTCAGTGATGTTTTCATTTTCATTTTCCTTTGAAACAGGATGAGGAGTGAACAGAAGAATGGTACAGCCATTCGTGTGAATCAGTTTGATACTTGATTTGGATTACAATGAAACTTACAGAGGAAATGAATTCTGACCCCCTTCAGCAAATGGTTAGCTTTCCCACTCTTAAATTATATTCAATAGATGATTGTAATGGAATTAATTTGGAATGTATGCATTTAACTGACAGTGCACACAGTGGATCATGGAATTAAATTAGGGGCTTGCCTTTAAGCATATGCTGTTAAAAAAACCTTCCTTAATTCTTAGGAGTCACTGTACTCCCTGTCATTTAATGGAATTAAAGTAAGGAGTTCACTTAAGTGGTAACAAATGAGGAGCTCATTTCATATACTCTAATTAAAACCCAATTCAAGAAGTCCAGATAAGTGTTCTTTGCCCTAGGTGAATGTAGGGGCTTCTGATAGTGCATTCATGTGACTCAATTTCTTATGTTTATAGGCAACATGGCATTAAATTCTCTCAAAACTGTAGTATCATCAGACTGGTTAATACAACAGAAAAGAAAAATGATAAATGTTGGAGAAGATGTGGGAAAATTAGAATATTAATGCATTGTTGGTGGAGTCATGAATTGATCCAACCATTCTGGAGAGTAGTTTGGAACTATGCCCAAAGGACAAGCAAACTGTGCATACTCTTTGATCCAGCAATACCACTACAAAGTTTGTAGATCATGAAAAAGGGTAAAGGACCCACATGTACAAAAAATATTTGTAGCAGCTATTTTTGTGATGGCAAAGAATTGAAACTGAGGGGATGCCCATCAATTGGAGAATGTCGAAACAAATCCAAACAAAAAGCTCTTCTCAAGAGCTCAGTCTGTCATAGTTAATCATCACACCATGTTGCTGTTACTGAGTACAATGTTTTCCTGGTTGTGTTCACTTCACTTAGCATCAGTCCATGTAAGTCTTTTCAGGTTTTTTTCTGAAATGAACCTACTTATTTCTTATAGCACAATAGAATTCCATTGTATTCATATACTGCGATTTGTTTAGACATTCTCTAATTGATGGGCATCCCCTCAGTTTCAATTCTTTGCCATCACAAAAATAGCTGCTATAAATATTTTTGTACATGTGGGTCCTTTACCCTTTATCATGATCTACAAACTTTGTAGTGGTATTGCTGGATCAAAGAGTATGCACAGTTTGCTTGTCCTTTGGGCATAGTTCCAAACTACTCTCCAGAATGGTTGGATCAATATAATTCTATGGACTGAAACTTACTACAAATTAAGACCATTATTTTAAAAATCAGCTTTGGTCCTATATGTCAACAATGACTAATAAGTAGTCTTTAGTTGAAGACAGTATGGTAGTGGAGAAAGTAATGGGTCCAAAGTCAGAGGACCTAGTTTCTTCTATTGATTTGTTGCTATTCTTTTCTCAAGCAATTTTGTGACAATCACTTAACCTTTCTGAAGTTCTGTTTCTTCACCTGTAAAATTATCTGTTTAGATTAAATCCTCTCTAAGGTCTCTTTTAACTCTCAACTCTCTGTTACAGAGATTTTAAAATGAAAATATAACCCTTAAGAGTCTCTTCTATGAAAGTGAGAGCAACTTTTATTTAAATCAAGTATTTAGTCTGAAACAGTGCTAAGGGAAACACTTGATGAATGCTAAAATGCTAATGAGCTTTCCAAGATGAATCAAGCTAAGTCAAGTCATGCAAATATATTTTTGCCCTGACCCTAATTATCTTATTGTGCCTCAAAAAAAAATGCAAAGTTTCTACCCATTTTTTTTCTTGTTGGTTTTTGCCTTAAGCCTGTTTTATAGCACATCTGACTTTCTGCCCCACCCATCTCTGGGGCATTTTCTGGACCAGACCACTAGACCTCTGTTCTAACTCAATCTGTTTAAGTTTGGAATCTCTTCCTTGAGGCCATGCTGTTCAGATTAGTGAATCAGTGCAGATGAATGCCCATGGACCCAAATATCTAACTGGCCCCAGACCCTAGATCATACTTCACATCCTACCCAATCACCCACCCATCATTCTTGTGAGTTCCCAAACCAAAAATCCACTTGCTTCATTGCCACTCAATTGAATCCAATTCAATAAACATGTATTAAGTGCTTACTCCTCTGGCACTGTGCTAAGTACTAGGGAAACAAAAAGAGGCAAAAGATAGTCTCTACCCTGAAGGAGCTTCTAGTCTAATGGGGAAAGACAGCATGCAAACAAATATACACAAAACAAGATATATGAAGGATAAATAGCAAATAATTTACAATTAAAAGTACCTAGAATGAAGAGAGGTTGGTGATGAAGGCTTCCTGCCTAAGCTGGGATTTTAGTTGGGACATAAAGGAATATGGGGAGGTTACCAGCCCATGTGGAAGACGGAAACCATTCCAGGCAGAGAAAGCCAGAGAAAATGCTTGGAGCCTAGAGATGGCCACTCTTGTTGGTTAGAATAACCAGAAGGCCCATATCGTTGGATCAAACAGTGCAAGGTATAAGAATACTGGAAAGGTAGGACTAGTCTATATAGTGCTTTGAATGCCAAAAAGAGTATTTTGCATTTGGTTCTGGAGGCAATATTAAGTCATTATAATTTATTAAATAGATGGTGAGTGGGTGACAAGATCAGATTTACATTTTAGGAAAATTGATTTTCTGATTGAATGGAGGATAGATAGAAGTGGAGAGAGACTTCAGACAGGCAGATGCTCCAGCAATAATCTGGATATGAGGAAATGAAGTTCTGCCTTAGAGCGGTAGCAGTGCTGGAGGAGAAGGAGGCATATATGAAAGATATTACAGCAGGTCTTGGCAACAGATTGGATATGGGGAGAGGGAGATAGTAAAGAATTCAGGACAATTCCTAAATTGTGAGCCTGAAGACCTGAGAGGACAGTGTTGCCCTCTACAGTGAAAGAGAAGGTTCAGTCAGGATAGAGGTCTAGTGACCTGGTCCAGAGAATGACCCAGAGATAGGTGTGGCAGAAAGTCAGATGTGATATAAAGCAGACATAAGGTAAGGATTAATAGAGAAGGGTTTGTGGAGAAAGATAATGAGTTCTATTTTGGACCCGTTGAAATTAAGATGTCTACTAAACATCTAAAATGAGATGTCTGAAAAGCAGTAGGAGATGTGAAATTCCAAGCCAACAGAGAGATTGGCTTAGGCAAGGGAGATTTGAAAATCATCAGCATAGAGATGATAGATAATTTAATCCATGGGAGCAGAAAAGATCACCAAGTAAATTAATATAGAAAGAGTAGAGAAGAGGGCCCAAGATAGAACCTTGAGAAACATTTAGAAGATGGATCTGGAGGAAGATCTAGTAAAGAAAACAGAGAAGGAACTGTCAGATAGGTAGGAGGAGAATGGGAAGAGAGAGTGTGTCCTCCTGAACACTTAGAGAGAAGATAATATCAAGGAGGAGAGAATCAACAATATCAAGAAGAAAGAGGATTGAGAGAAGGCCATTTGGCGACCAAGAGATCATTAGTAACTTTGAAGATAGGAGTTTAAGTGGAATGATAAGGGTCAGATTATAAGGGTCTATGAAAATAATGAGAAGAGAGAAACTGGAGGCACCTTCTGTAAGATAGTCTTTTTGAGTCATTTAATTACAAAAGGCAGAAGAGGTACAGGATATGCCATATGTCAGTTATATCAGTCAGAGCAGATCGTCATGAAATGCCAGGCATCTAAATTGAATGAAATTCAGTGAATAAAAGAAGTCCTGCTCTAAAGCTCTTACATAAAACAGTTTTCCAAGATCTTCCAAATCATATCAGTGCACATCTTGACACTTGGTAATTTCAATGTAGGTACAGAGTAGTACACTGACAAATATGTTTGAAAATACACTGAGGATTGATTATAAAGTGAACAAGACCAGAGGCGTGTAGTTCACTGAGTAGCCTCATGCCTATATACCTGGAATACTTTCTTCAATAAGGGTATTGGAAGGCATCAGGCTTGAGTAGCAGATACCAAACACCGTTACGCAAAAAAATGAAATTGACTATCTCAGAATGTCACCAAAAATGATTAATTACTAGTGTGGAAATCACTCTTCAAGCAGATGTCACTGTACAGTTAGATTGGAGGGGGTAAAAAAAAACCTAGTTTTAGTCGGAGGAAAAGCAAAAATGAGCATGAACATGGATAAGAAAAATGCAAAGCATAATGACATCAACTCTGAACTGACATTTTTAAGGAAGCTGTTGACTCAGGAAAATGAGAAATGTTAAAGATAAACAATGTTGATTCTAGTTATCTACATTTATAAAATAATATAACCAATGTAAAATAGTTACCAGAACAAGGTAGCTAAATGCTATCAGAAGTCACTTAGAGAGAAAGTAAGCAAGCTCTAGTGCATGACTGAGTAATTTATGTCTCTTATCATTTCTAAACTGTACTTGTGTGCCAAGCTTGTCATTTATTTCCTAAATTCTTCTTTCTTCATATTTGTAGTATATGCTGATAATGAAATTCCTTCTATTTCTCCCTCTATTTTTCTTCACTCTAAGTCTCCCCTATGATTCCTACATTTCCTCCAGCAATCATACTTTTTTCTGAGACAATTGCAGTTGAGTGACCTGCCCAGGGTCACATAGCTTAGTTAGTGTCTGAGGCTAGATTTGAACTCAGGCCTTCCTGTTTCCAAGATTGGCGCTCTATGCATTGCACTATCTAGCTGCCCCACAAGTGTACATCCTCAGCATGCAATAGTATCTAATTCTATGCTTCCCTCCCTTTGCCTATCTATTTTCATTTGAAAAAGCTTCATTTATGCCAACATAGACCTAAGCCAAGGCCATATTCCAATTTGGGACCTCATCCAGAATCAGAGGACATGAAAGTTAGAAGGAACTTCACTGGCCTTTTACCCCAACATGGATACAGAAGTATTCCTCATTTCAATATACCAGGCAGGTTCAAAGATCATTATCCAAAGATCCAACCTGACACTTCATGATTCAATAGTTTTCACTTCAAGAAGGACCTGATGGTTAGAGAGTTTTTTGCTTGTTTGTTTTAATTTCCTCTTGGGTTCCTGTTTTTCCTAAATGGAAATGTTAATATACTCATTCCCTACACCAATAACTGCTAAGTGACAATGATCTGGGATTTTAAGATGCAGAGGTGAGACCTTAGTATCCTAAGGGATAGCCCATTAAAAGACATGGGAAAGGAATTGAATGCCTATTTCAGGGAATAACAGGTAGAATGGCTAGAATATGAAAAGGAGAATCAAATGGAATTTATGAAAATGGTATATAAAAAAGAGAATTTAAAGAATTTTAAATGATAAACTGAGTTTATATTTTAACCAAGAGGCAGTAGGGAGCCACTGAAGATTCTTAAGTGGGTGACTTCTGATGAAATCAGACAGATGTGTTTATAAGATAAATTGGAAAGCAGAAAGACTGAGAGTAAAAAGGAATTAGAGAGACTGACTAAATTATCCATCACTTATTTTAGATGGATAGGTTCAGTGGGTAGACATTCTATGTATAACTTTAAATGTTTCTGCCTAGATTTTTTCAGAAAGAAAATAAAATATTATCTTGTGACTTCCTAGACGGTAACAGATTCACACAATATGAGGGTGTTGGTTGTCCTTACTGTCAGGACTTACAATTTTGAATTATTCCTTTCTTGCCTGTTAAAGACCTAGGAATCAAAGGGTTGATTTTTGTCTTTTGGTCCCGGAGACCATAAGTAATATGAAGTTATTTTCAGGAAATCTTGCTTCCAAATATGTATAAAAGTGAAGAATGCCAAGACAGTGTCAGTCTATATGACAGTGGTCTGTCCAACAAGAGTGAATGATACATCAGAATGAATTGTCATTTAACACAAAGTGCAATTATTTCATCCTGAATGTGCACTTTAACAGGCCAGTCCATTTACTTTGTGGCAAAGATTGATATTACAGAACTCATGGCTTTTCTTGCCTGTGGTCAATTCCTGTGGTTCCCATAGTTGGAAGGCAATCAGAAGAAGTGGGAAAGACAGATGTGTGGTCAGGACTAAACATTAGTAGGCAGCATCAGCATCACATGTTTGAAATCACTTTGTGGTCTCCTTCAGTCCCACTTTTATTGTCTGCTTGGCCTAAGCACTTGCCACTCTTGTAGGGAATCTGATGTTAATAAAGAGCACAGACCTTTACCAGCTTGCTATTGTCAGGGTTCTCAGAGCCAAGGTCCTCTCAGCCAACTTCAGTTACCTTTGGAAAATAGCAGTGATGATGAGGAAACTAGATGGCAAGTTCCTGAACCCCTATGGTATCCAGGCTCTTCCCCAGCCTCCTTTACCCACCCAGAGCAGGTGCCCTTGGTTGGGAAGACAAGGAATAAAAGGTCAATGATGAACATTCTGGCCAAAGTCAGTTGGTGTAATACTGTGCTGGCAGATTTTTTGTTCCAGAGCTTAAAAGACAAAGTTACCAGATCCTTGTGGGAGCATCAAATGGGAACTTTTAGTAGCCCAGGGTCTGGAATGTTCTAAAATGTCAGTCCTTTGACCCGAGTTCTTGTGGTTACCTTATAGCTTTGGGGAATATCTGTCTACATTTTCTGACTTGTAACCCTTTCCCTCCAAACCATATAACCATCTTATATCATTCCCTTGTTGCCTTAATTATCCTCTGTGTTGTGCTTTATTTTGTTTTGTTTGCTTTGGCTTGGCTTGGCTTTATATCTTGGCTGTGCTCTGGGAACTCCTGGGAATCACTGCAGCCTGCTTGACTGTGAAACAACATTGACTCTTTCATTAAAGTTCATGACACAGATTTCAGTCTTAGATGAAACTGTGGAGGCCAGCTAGTCCAATTAGTAACTGAACAAGATCCCACCCTTCAACAACCTCTCACACTAGCCTCATGGACAAGCTTAATGTCACCTTTAGTGTTTTCTCTAGAGAATTACCGCAGGGATTAGTCCATGGCCCTATGATTTTTGTTTTTCATGCTTTTATTAGTGATATATTGAAAGTATAGATGTTAGGTTAATCAATTTGTAGAAGACCACAAAGACAGAAGAGCATAGCTAAACCATGACAAGATGTTGTACCATGGAATCAGATTCAGAGGTTCCTGTGAAGGATTTCAGAGGTTTTCTAGTCCAATATTCTGATTTTATAAGTGAAGAAACTGAGGTTAAATGATTAGTTCAAGGTATTAAGTGACAGAACTTACTGGTAATCAAATTTAGAAATATCTCCACAAGCTAAAACATTGGACCAAATGTAGTAAAACTTAATAGAGATAAATCTTAACTCTTGTTTCTAAATTGAAAAACAGCAACAATAACTACCTTCACAAAGAAAACGTGAGGAATATTTGGCTATGAAAAACTAGGGGTGTCACTCAAGATACCCTTACATGGAAGCTAAAAATTCAATTTCAGTCTCAAACTGCTTTGAGATAATTATAGGTGTCAGTACTAGTTAGGTCATGGATCACTGTACTTTTCCATGGTCAGATCATACTTCTGGGTTCTTTATATTTGGGAAGACAATGATTGACTAGAAAGTATTCAGAGGAAGATAACAGTAATACAAGGGACCTCAAGTTTGGGCTATTACAAAGAAAAGTTGAAAGAATGGAAGATATTTATCTTAGAATGGAGGAAATACAGTAGCAAGATACCTATCTTTTAAGTATTTGAAGAATCATCAAATAAAAGAGAGAATAATTAGTCTTGCTCTGGTTGGCTATGGAGGGCAGGATCATGAATAATGAGTGGAAATTGAAAAGAAGAAGAAAGGAAAACTTTACCAACAATAAGATCGAACCCAAAGTGGGATGGGATGCCTAGGGAACTCACAGCTTCCTCTTCCGTGGACATTTGCTTTCAAAGTCTGGATAACCACTTGTTGGGGATATTTTAAATCAATTCTCTGGGTTTCCTAACCTTTTTCATTTCACCTCTTTGCAGATTGATAATTCTGGTATATGTCTTGTCTCTGGCATTGAATTTCCTCTATATTTTCATTTTTCTTTCCCAATTGTATTCAAAGTAGAAATCTACTTTATATTCCCAGAAGAATTTTGCCAATCAAATTCAACTTCTCAAAAACAAAAGTTAATGGAATCATACCAAATTCTGTGTGAGTTACATTTGCCTTCTTTGTATCACTCACATTGACTAGATTGCACCTTTTCTGTAGCAGGCATGATATTTGAAAGAGTGAATTGAAAACTCCTGAGTTTTTTAAATATTGACCAGATCATTTTGTTAAATGAACTTTGACCAGCTCTTTTGTCAAATCAAATCTAATTATATTTTTAAGAAAGTTAGAGAATAATTCATACAGCCCAGAGCCAAAAAGTTGTCTTTACCAAATTGGCATGTCCTGAAGAGTTTTGTGTAGCATTCCATCCCAGGTGACCTAGACTTGCTACTGTCCAGTCATCAGGGCCTGTCCCTGTATCAGCCCTTTTTTTCCACAACTTTGAGGCTAAAGAAAAATATTTGGCATCCATTTCCTTTTTTGTTTTTCATTTTTGTCTTCTTTTAAAAGAGGGAAAATCTTGGTTTGGTCTGTAAGGAAACTATGCAAAATCCTATTGAAGTTCAAATTTCTTGAGCATTTTCTGAAGAACAAGGAGTTTGAGGAAACCAGCTTAAATAAATAAATAAATAAATGTGTGTGTGTGTGTGTGTGTACATGTGTGTATATGTGCATATATATGCCCCAAGGCAACCCTCAAGTCAGTCATTCTCCAGCATGTGCATCTGTCAGGAAGCTTAACCTGCCAAGGTATTTCCAGTTGTTGCTCTAATGCCTCATTACTTTGACTCTTGTCAAAACCAATCTCCCATTTAAGAATTTCAGTACTCAGCAATGCATATATGTCATATTTTTATATCTCCTGTTGAAAATTCGCAGGGAGTCAGAGGGTTGGAGTTTAGGTTTATCCTCAGCATCTGGAAATGAATCTCCTGTAAATTGACAGCAAATCCTCTATTGATTAACTTTTGCTGATGGAGCATATGACACTAATCTAGCTTCTCTTGGACTGGATCTTCAAATCTTGCCAATACAGTTTTACCACCTTTGGTTCAAGTAGCATGCCAATAGTTCTCTTGAAAAGTAATTTGCTCCTGTTCTAATTATGTTTAGTTTTCCCCAGTCCCCCTTCAACCTAGTTCACTAATGTGCAGCCAATTATTTCATTGTGCCCTTTGTAACTCCTACTTGTCAGAAAATTACACTATTGCCTGATACTTTTTAAAAATATTTTTAATTAATTATTGATTTTCTTGTTTATATCATTCATTTTCATGAGATTTTTGAATTACAAATTTTCTCCCCATCTTTTCCCTACCCCAACCCCAAAACCTCGATCCCACTGTAAAGCCCCTACCCTGATCTGCTCTCTTATTTTCAGTTAGGGCAGGGAGGGTCTCCCCACCCCATCACCTGTATATCTTAATTCCTAGTTGCAGTTATTGCAGAGCTTTAAATTCTAGATTCTTTTGATTCCTCCCTTCTCACCCACTCCCATTGGAAGGACAAGCAATTCAATACAGGCTGTGAATGTGTGATTATACAGGACATCTTCATAGCAGATATATTGTGACAAAGAAAATCCCCCCTTGCTCTGCTCTCTGCCCTGCCCCCATCATTTTCCTGAAGTGTGTGCTTCTAGCATCCCTCCCGCAGACCCCACCATTCCCTCCATCATCCCCCCTGTCATGCCCACACCCCACCTCTCCCGCGTGGCATGATGCCTAGGCTAGGGTTCATGCCATTTCTTCCCCAAGCCAAATTCAATGAGAGCAACCAAAAGCAAAGTTGCAGCAGTTATCCCTTGGCTCTTTTATATGGGATAATTAAACCCATTCTGTCTCTCCCTGTCTCCTCCCACTCCAGTCCTCTCCCACCTCATAACTTCGCCCTTTAGCGTATCATCCTCTTACGTTCAATTCATCCTATACCTTCTATATACACATATACACTCATGCTTAGATATGTATTCATTTGCATATATAGCCTCCTATTTAGACATATGTGTAAGTATACTTATATATACATTTGTATTCCCCTCCCCTATCCTCATACTCAGAACAGTTTCCCAAGTTACTATTTTCAGTTTTCCATATTGGCATGTAAATAATTCAAATTTGATAAGTTCCTTATGATTTCTTTCCCATGTTTACCTTCTCATGCTTCTTGTGTTTGATTGTCAAATTTTCTGTTCAGTTCTGGTTTTTTCAGCAAGAATGCTTGAAAGTCCTCCACCTCATTGAATGACCATATTTTCCCCTGGAATAATATGCTCAATTTTGCTAGGTA
>CM053593.1:337646413-337696442 GCA_028646575.1 Pseudocheirus occidentalis | reverse complement strand
TCTCTCTCTCTCTCTCTCTCTTTCTCTCCCTCTTTTCTCTTAGCATTTCCTGGATTAGATATCAGTGCCAAATCTGTGTTATAAAAGAATTTGGTAAGACTTCTCTGATTTTTCAGAATAGTTTACATTGTATTGGATTAATGGTTTGTTAAATATTTGGTAGAATTCTTTTATGGATCCATCTGGCCCTGGGGATTGTTTTCTTAAGGAGTTGATTAATAGCTTGTTCAGGTTCTTCTTCTAAAATTGTGTTATTTAAATATTCTCCTTCTTCCTCTGTTAATACAAGAAATTTACATTTTTGTAATTATTTAGATATTCTACTTATATTGCCAGATTTATTGGCATGTAATTGGGCAAAATGCTTCCTAATAATTCCTTTAATTTTCTTTTCATTGGCAGGGAATTCACTCCTTCAATTTTTGATACTGGTCATTTGTTTTCTTACTTTTTTAAATCAAATTATCCAATCATTTATCAATTAAAAATAATACTAACTTCTAGTTTTATTTATTAGTTCAATTGTTTTCTTACTTTATCCTTTGGTTTTGAAGATTTTCAAATTGGTGTTTAATTGGAGATTTTTAATGTTTTCTTTTCCTAGGTATTTTTTTTGGTCTCATGCCAATTCATTGATCTGCTCTTTCAAAGAAAGGCTTTGTACTAAATTTAGAATGGTTAGAAAATATGTCTTTAATTTCTTTCTCATGCAGATTTTTCATCAATGTGCTAAGACACTCATTTTCCAAGATCATATATTTAAAGACGGAAAATCATCGAGTCAAATCATCTCATTTTATCAGTGAGGAAACTGAGAGCTGTTAAATGGTTTTTCTAAAATCATACAATTAATTAGACTTTGAGTGAGGATTATAATTTGGCTTCTTGATTTAAATTCTAGTACTCTCTCCACTCTGCCACCTAGCTGAAATACTTGAAGGGTCTATAATTTTCCAAATAGATAATTGATGTAAAGCTCTTTTAAGACCCTAAAGTATTATGTAAATTCTACAATTGTTATTATTATTAATAATCCATAGTAGCACAAGTGTTCCCTTAATTGAAGGAAATTATAATGCTATTCTAATTTAAAAGATAGTCTTCAAGAGTAAATGGAACTGGGGTGGATCCAAGCTGGTGGTGTAGAAGTAGCAAGGTTCTGCAGTTCTCACACAAACACCCTAAACACCCATAAAATATGACCCCAGACAAAGTCTATGACTCTCAGACTCACAAAAATACAGTAAACACATCTCTTGCTGAAGGCAGCTCGGCAACAGGGGCTCATCACAGTGGGCCGGGAGCCAAGGCCAGCCCACCCTGAAGCTGAGACCGCGGCCAGTGGGAAGGAGCTGAGCTGAGCCGAACCAAGCGATGCAGCAGCCAGTCTGCAGGAAAGAAGATCTACAGCCTACAGCAACTCCACATCTACCAAGGTGTGAAAAACAGGGATTGGAGAGGGGCAGCTTGGCAGGAGGGGCTCATCCAGCAGGCCAGCAGGTCAGGAGCCCAGACCAGCCCAGCCCAAAACTGCAGCCACGGCCAGGCCAGGCCCCAGGGAGATCAGGAGGAGCCGAGCCTCCCAAGCCGCAGCATGACTCTACTTCAGTGAAGATCTACTGCACCTGAGGGGAATCTTCACATCCAGCAAAATAGGATCAGAGCCTGTCAGTGAAAGTGAAACTTTGAAACCTAATTTAGGGGAGGAAAAGCAGTTTGGCCAATCTGTCCACAGGACAAGAAAATGCTAAGAGAAGAGAGAGAGAGAGAGAGAGAGAGAGAGAGAGAGAGAGAGAGAGAGAGAGAGAGAGAGAGAGAGAACTATGGATCAATTTCCCTAATGGACACTGATACAGAAATTATAAGTAAAATATTAGCAAGGAGATTCAAGCAATATATCACAAGGATTATACACTATAATCAGGTGAGATTGACACTAGGACTGTAGCGATGGTTCAGTATGATGTGCTATAAGAAATGATGAGCAATTGGATTTCAGAAAAATCTAGGAAAACTTACATGAACTGATGATAAGTGAAGTAAGAAGAACCAGGAGAACATGGTACACAGTAACAGCAACATTGTGTAATAATCAATTATGGTAGACTTAGCTCTTCTCAGTAATACAATGAGCCAAGACAATTACAAAAGATTCATTATGGAAAATGCTATCCACATCCAGAGAAAGAACAGTAGTCTGAATGTAGATGAAAGTAGACTATTTTCATTTTTTTCTTTGCCATGTTTTTTTCCATTTTGTTCTGATTCATCTTTCACAATGTGACTAATGTGGAAATATGTTTAACATGATTGTACATGTGTAACCCATATCAGATTGCTGGTTGTCTTGGGGAGGGGAGGTGGGAAGGAGGGAAAAAATTTGGGACTCAAAATCTTACAAAAACTAATGTTGTTAAGTATCTTTACATAAAATTGAAAAAAATAGTATTAAACGCAAAAAATGGCTTACAATAATAGAAAAGAAAAGAACTGTAGACAATATAAAATACTTTGGAGGCTATCTGCCAAGACAAACATAGGAACTATATGAACACAATTGAAAAACACTTTTAATACAAATAAAGTCAGAAAACATATCAATTACTCATGGGTAGACTGAGCCAATATAGTTAAAATGACAATTCTACCAAAATTTATTTACTTATTTAGTGGCATACCAATCAAACTACCAGAAAAACTAGAAAAAAATAATAAAATTCATCTAGGAGAACAAGAGATAAAAAATATCAAGGGAACTAATGGAAAAAGAAAGTGAAGAAAGATGGCCTACTCATGCAATATCTCCCTTTTTAAATCTACATTGAAAATTTTGAGATGCTAATAGTTGAGTTTATAAAAAAAAGTTTTCAAAATTTAAAAAACAAGTTTTTATTTTAAAGCTTTATTATAAACTCAACCATTAATATTTCAGATTTTTCATTACAGAGTGACAAAAAGTTGTATTTGAAACTATTAATTTGCATATCATTTAAATATATATTAAAATTTAAAATGGCAGTAACAAAGTTGTCCTTTTTGTCAAATTATACTATAAAGTGGTAATTATCAAAACAATATGGTATTGGCTAAGAAATAGAGCAGTCGATCAGTGAAATAGATTAGGTACACAATATACAGTAGCAACTGTCCATACTAATCTAGTCTTTGACAAATCCAAAGATCCATTTAAAAAATGAATAACATAAAGTGAAGTCACCTTGCCCAAGATCATAGAGGCGAGGCAGCATTTGAGGCTGTGTCCTCTGACTCTGATTTTCTATAACTTACACCTTTACCATGAAAAGAATAAAAGGTGCAGAAAATATAATATCCTGCTGTTATTTTTTTATAGAAAATAAAACAAACCAAACTGTGACTCAGTAAATCAAAGTCTAAATTTAAAACTTTTCCTACAAGTAATCTCTCTCACAAATATTAAGGTTCACTTCAATTCTACAAATAATTACTAAGCACTTGCTATATACAATGAACCATTTAAGACACTGTCCATCCAAGAGTTTACAAGATTCTTTGATTCAGCCACAGGGATAATTCTGCACAGTGACTCTCTGACACTGAATTCCAAGTGCACCTCAAAACAACAAGGCATGCTTACCAAAGGTATATGCCACTGTCCTAGACAATATTCTGGAAAGAGTACAAATAAAAGTAAAAATGAAATTATTTGATGTTCTCAAAATATACTCAGAGGTAGGGGTAGAAAATCTCCTGTTGTCAGGAATTCCCCAATGGAGAAGACAGATCCAAGAAAAATAGTGTGGGCTTCATGGTTATGATGAAGCCTGCCTAGATTTATATTGGGCACAGACGGTAATTCTAATGTGCATTTTTATATCCTGTGCATTTCATTCCACTAACATAATTTAGATTCTCCCAAATATGAAAACTGCATTCAATTCTAAATTGTTTTTACTGGATGTGCTTTGCTCCTCTAAAAACACAGATGGTTGTCAGTTGGGCCCTTCTCCCCTTCCCTCGTTCCACTCTGGCAGACTTAATGTTGATGCATACGTGATAGACTGAATAAAAAGTAGAATTGTTCTGAGTAGTAACTTTGGCTGTATATTCACTAAAGAAAAAAGAAAAGAAAACAAAAGAAAAGAAAAAGGAATTAAAGTTATTAGAGCCAAGTGTTGACAGGGAGTAGTTTTTAACCAACTCCCATCAACAGTAGCTTGATTTTGATTTTGTTTTTGTTTTGTTTTGATTTTTTAAAAAGCACACAAAACTTAAAATATACTCTGTGTGTATGTCTGTGTATGTGTGTGTGATGGAGGACAAATTGTTATAAAGAACAAGGGAGTTATCTATTCCTCAAGTCTAATAAAATGAGTAATTCTGTTATAGTGTAGAATTCAGATATTCACTGAAAATATTTTTCTTTTGAGTTTTATATTTCATATTACTTCACATAAAGTGGATAGTTCAAAACAACACTTAAAAAGGCAAATGCGTGCATCATTCCAGTAATCTCCGTTATGAAATGAATGACTACTATCATGTTAGAATCAGGATTATGCATCTATTTTGCATCATGGACCCCTTTGGTATTATGGTGAATCCTTTTCCAAGTAATATATTTAAAAGCATATTACAAAATGCATAGAATTACCAATGAAACCAATTGGATTGAAATAGTTATTAAGATTTTTTAAAAGTTTGCAGATCCCAGGCTAAGAACCTATATTTTATCATGGTGATCAAAAGACATTAACAAATAGCTTTCCAAAGAATTTGAATCTATTAACAACTGCATAGAAGAATACCCCAAATCACTAATAATAAGAAAATCAAAACACTTCAGAAGATCCACTTTATAATGAACAGATTGACAAAGATGACTAAAGATGTCAACTGTTAAGGACATACTGTTAAGGAGGTATAATGTTAATGGGATATAAGATCTTCCCTGCCCATTAATAGGACTACGTGCCCAGCTATGATACATCCATCAGTCACAGAGCCTGTTGGGGGAAGAAAGCTTGCTCAGGGGAAGCTTGCTTGTGGGAAAGCTTTCACATCTTTTGCTAATTTCTAATTAGGCCCTGAGTTAGGAGGGTTGTGATGCCTTCTGGCTCTGAGAAGTGTATATATATTCTGAGTTGCTATTTTGTTTTGGGGGCTCACTTATGAGAAGGATCTTATGATTTCTTCATTGAGATTCTAAGTGCCAATATGTTCAGAGCTCCCCGGCTACTTAGATGTAAAGGTTCTCTCAATCCAGCAATGTATATAAAGTGTATAGCAATATTGTGTTGATTCAGGCAGTCAGAGCCCTATTGGTCTTTATTTCTCTGCTTGTATTTTCTGTTTGTATTTTCTCTGAAGTTCAGGGTGCTGACTTTTTCTTTGAACTAGTGAATATAATTTTAAAAGATTGTAGACCCCTTGAACAGCTATCTTTCCTAGTAAAACAGATCCAAGAACTTATGCTAGCAGCCATCCTGGGTATGCCAATGTGGTTGCTGCTACAAGAGGTTAAAGATAGAAACAAATATCTCATATACACCAGTGCTTTAATGGTACCATGCATACGTGTGTGTGTGTGTGTTAGCAAAGAACCTAGAACCAGAATAAATTGAAGGAATGGAAGAATTGGAGGAAGTTGCAATAAAGAATTAGAATTCATGAATTTAATGAACTATCACTGTGACACTGGATGTGATGAATATGAAAAATTGAGATAATGTGAATATGTGAACTGATGCAAAGTGAAATAAGCAGAAGCGAGAAAAAAAATTGCATGATTACCACAACGTCAAAGGAAAGAACAAATGAAAATCTCCTGCATTTTGGAATGATCATTGACTCTGGGCTAAAAAGAGCTGATTTCAAATCCTGCTTCTGACATTATTTTCTTTGTGACCATGGACAAGTCATTTAACTACCCTTACCCTCAGTTTTCTCATTTGTAAATTGAGGAAGTTTAGCTTGACAGTCTCTGATGCCACTTCAATCTTTAGATTAAAGATCTGCTTCAGAAGGCAATATGATGTAGTAAAAAATTGTTGGAGTTAAGTGATACAAAGAAAGGCAAAGTCTTGTTCTCTACCCTGAGGGATCTAGATTCAAATACTGCCTCTGATGTTTACTCCCTGTCTGGCCTTGGGCCACTTTATCTCAATGGGCCAGTTTCCTTGTGCATAAAATGAAGTAGTTGGACTAGATCATATCTAACATTTCCTTCTAGTTCTAGATGTATGATCTAGTAAATGCTATATATAATTATAATGAATTAACTTGGTCCTGCCGTGGAAATATAAGAACGTACCTCCCTCTCTCTTCTTTTCATAGGTCAGATCCAATCCAATCAACATTTATTAAGTGCTTGCTACTGCCAGGCACTGTGCTAAGTGCTGGGGATACAATTAATAAAAAGGAAGAAAGTCTCTGCCTTCAAGGAGTTTACAGTCTACTTGGGGGCAACAACACACAGAAGGAAACAGAAAAGGCTTGGAGAGCAGGAGATACCTGTGCAAAAGCATCTTATATAGTGAAATTGAAACCAGGAAAAGAAGCAGATGCAGAATGGAGTGGGGACAAAATGAGATAAGGCTAATGTGGAGGCAGAGGAATACAGGTATGGAATACTGTTAGAATTGGCATTTTTGTGGTTTAACTACTGCTTTTTTTCCCTTTCTTCATTCTTTCCTTCCTTCCCTCTCTCCTTCCTTCTTTTCTTTCTATCTTCTTATATATTCATATGAAATTATATAATTTCTATATGTTTATAGAAATGAAGGTGATATTATATATATATATATATATATATATTACACACACACACATATATATATAGAGAGAGAGAGGGAAATATATATTAAATTCAGTGATATAGAATGATAGCAGATGGTTTTATGGAACATAGGGACTGCCTTAGACAGTCCAAAAGCCTCTCCACTCCTCCAAAACTACCCCAGAAATAATAAAATCATAGATTTTCAACTTAGAGGGCATTGGTTCCAACTATCACATTTTTCCAGATGACGAAACTGAATCCCAAAGGAGTTAAATGGCTTATACAAGATCATGTAGCAAAACAGAAGCAAAACCAGGATTTGAACCTCCATTTAATGACTTCAAATCCAGGACACTTTCCCGACATGCTTCACAGCCTTCCAATATTTTTTTTTCTGTTCATGGAGCCACATTCTTCAAGCAATGCATATTATAACCCATTCATGTCTTTTCATCCCATGTTTTTTTTGTCATTGATTCAACAAATATTTATTAAGCACTTATTTTTTTACCAAGGATTTTTCTAGGAGATACTAACATGACAAATAGTTACAAATAGTTCATTAAAAAAATCACGAATAGTCCCTGTCTTCAAAGGGCATGTATTCTATAGGAAAAGAAATGTTAACAGATAATTACAAAACATTTTCTGGGTATGGAGGTGAGGGAGTACACTTGTTCTTCCTTTGTTTTTGAAGAGAGCCAATGATATCATGGAATGATATCTTTATTTGTGTGTGAATTGGATTTAAGTGAGGCAGAGTTATACCAAGTCCTCAGCCTCAGTCCCTCTTCCAGAGTCATCAAAGTCCAATGGCAAGACAAAAGTCAAGATGACTGACTATGGCCCAGGATGTAGTTGATGACCTTGAGGTCTTTGACCACGTTCTTAAGTGCTCTACAGCACCTGCTTTAGCCATCTTCCCATTCCACTGGGGGAAGTCTTTACATGCTTGGGAAAGACATCCCCCTAACTCACTGACAGGTTTGGGACCTTTCAATTACCCTCAACTTGGTTTAGCCATCTGAACAGACAGTTTTACCAGGTGTGGCCACAGCACATGCTATAGCTTCTTAGAGCCACAGATGAGAATTGGCTTATATATGGATACCAAAAGTTGATGAGGAGCCCTGAAAATAAAGCCCTCACACCACAGATGCTAGTTCTGAATACCCTACATCCCCCAGGGAGCACATTAATAGCCTCGAGATGAGGAAAGGTTTCATGGAGGGTGCAGTGACAAGGACTTAAAGGGCCTACTATGGTTCAGGTATCTTCTTAATAGCAGAGATCTTTTTTTGTGTCATCCCATAAATCCCCCACAGAGGCTCTCCCCTACACACTGGCAGGCTTCTGGTTCTTTTGATCAAATTGTGGATTTCCAAAGCTGTTACACTTCATCTGTCCCTCTAGTATCTCTCAGCTCTGCTACATCTACATAATTGGCCTGACTCCTTTTCCCATAATTCATGTCCTTAATGATAGCTTTATGCCACTTCTTGTAGGCAAGTCATCAAACTATATATTTCTACTTGCTTACACACATCACGAGATCCATGAAATATCAAAGATTTTTTTAAAAAGGTTAACACAGGGGCAGTTAGGTGGTGCAGTGAATAGAGCAATGGCCCTGGGATCAGGAGGACCTGAGTTCAAATTTTACTTCAGACACTTAACACTTACTAGTTGTATGACCTTGCTCAAGTCACTTAATCCCAATTGACTTGCCTTCCTCCCCAAAAAAGGCAAAAAAAAGGTTAACAGAAGGGTAAATCATGGGAATATAAGGAAGTCTATTTAAAAAGAACAAAAGAAATAAAATCAGCATTCCTAATCATAAGAGACAGAAAGAGTATTTACTCTGGAGCTAGAGGGCCTGAGTTCAAATGTACTCTCTGTATGACTTTGAACAAATCACTTATCCTCCCTGGGTCTCAGTTTTCTCCTTTGTAAAATGAGAAATTGAAATAGATGACTTCCATGGTTGGTTATCTATTACACCTATATTAGAACTCACTGTCTTGGATTGTAGGAATTACTTTTTCAAGAATAAAATACAAGCTGTGAATCAGGGATGTTTTAGAAAGTATTTCTATTGTATAAGAGATAGAACCAGATAATCTCAAAGGTACTTTTCAACTCTAAGATCCTGTGCTTCTGAAAGATTGTAAATTCAAATCCTAGCTCAAAAAGGTGTGTACACAGAGAGACAGAGAGCTTTTTACTAAAAGGTATCTTTTTCATTAAAGCTATGATCTAGACATTTAAACCCCTTGTCTCTGTCAGATAGAGATGTTTAGGATCTAGAAATCAGAGTAATTACTGGCTATCTAAAAGATTACCACCCTGAAGTATGATGTCATAGAAATATGCCTGCCATTTTGGGAAGGATTGGAAGTTGGATGTTCTAGACTAGATTTCAATGACAAGGGAACTCCTAGTGAGGAAACAACTTTTACTCATGCAAATTAACATGTTTGCAGCTTAGTCTTGCTTAGGGTAATTGAAAAGAGTCCCACAGCCAAATGAAATAGGGTTAGGACCCAGCTCTTCCTTTACTCTGAGGCTGCTTTCTGTCTGCCATGTTATACTTCTAAAGATTGTCAATAAAAGTATAATTTTTAAAAGATTCCATTTGTTCTGTTCTACATCTCAAAGGGGTGGGAGGCAGAAGTAAGGCTTTCATACTACCTAATATCCATGTAGCTCTAGGCAAGGCAATCTGAATGACATTCTGAAAATTAGAAGGCATGCCAAAGATTGAACCAGGAATAGAAATGAAGAATTTGAGCTGCCTGTTGCACTCTCACCACTAACACCACTCCCTTCCTACAGCACATTTAGTATTAAAAGGCTTTCTTTTCATGCACTCAGCCTCTGAATTAGTATGGCAAACAATTTATAGTAGTAGGTCAAACCCTAAATATGCTTAACCCAGTGTCCTGCTAGACCTCTTTGGAAACCATGAATTCAAAAAGTAACACATCTGAGATTTCATGGATTGTAGAAGTCAAAAGAGAGAGTTTTTGCTCTTTATTCCTACATATTTGTCAAAAGAATATTAATTCTAAAAAGCGAGTCTACATTATTGCTCAAAGCATCAAATAAAGTTTATTTTTCCACTCATTAAAAACAATATTTAGAAGAGCAACTACAAAAAAGTATAGGACCTATTTTATGGACTCTAGCTATCTAGATCTTTGTTGTTGTTGTTGTTTTTGAGTCATGCAGTCATATCTAACTTTTCATAGTCCTATGGACCACAGAACACCAGGTCTTTCCATCCTCCACTGTCTCTCAAATCCGTCCAAGTTCATGTTCATTGTTACCATGACACTATCCATCTCATCCTCTGCCATACCCTTTTCTTTTGCCTTCTATCTTTCCCCCTATCAGGGTCTTTTCCAATGAATCCTGTCTTATCATTACGTTGCCAAAGTATTTCAGCTTCTGCTTCAGTATTTGATATTCCAATAAATAGCCTGAATTAATTTTTTAAGTATTGACTGATTTGATCCCTTTGCTGTCCAAGGGACTCTCAAAAGTCTTCTCCAGCACTACAATTTGAAAGTGTTGATTCTGTGGCACTCCACTTTCCTTACAATCTAAATCTTATTACCATACATTGCTGCTGGAAAAACCACAGCTTTCTTTGACTATACAAACCTTGGTTGGTAAGGTGATGTCTCTGCTTTATAGCATGATATCTACATTCACCAGAGCTTTGTTTCCAAGGAGCAAGCATCTTTTAATTTCATGACTACAGCCATGGTTTGCAGAGATCTTTGAACCCAAGAATATTAATTCAAACCCTGATATTTCTTCTCTCTTTGCCTGAAGTGATGGGATCAGTTATCAAGATACCAGGTTGTTTGTTTGTATATATATTTGTGTGTGTGACTGTGTATGTATGTATATGTATGTGTGTGTATGTATATATATAAAGCTTCAAGCCATCTTTTGCACTTTCTTCTTTCACTCTCATCAAGAGGTTTCTTAATTCTTCTTCGTGTTGTGTCTTTAGAATGGTATCATTTATATTTCTGAGATTGTTGATATTTCTCCTGGCAACCTGAATTGTAGCTTTTGATTCATTCATGGCATTTTGCATGATGTATTCTGCATATATGTTAAACAAATAAGGTGACAATATACAGCCTTCTCATACTCCTTTTCCAATCTTAAGCCAGTTGGTTGTTCCATGTTTGATTCTAACTAGTGTTTCTTGGCCTACATACAGGTTCCTCAGGAGACAAGTAAGATGACCTTGTACTACTATCTTTTGAGGACTTGCCACATTTTGTTGCATTCCACACACAGTGTAGTCAACGAAGCAAAAATGATTTTTTTCTTGAACTCCCTTGCTTTCTCCCTAGTCCAATGAATATTGACCATTTAGTCTCCAGTTCATCTCCCTCTTTGAAAACTAGACTGACTTAGCAATTTTTGATTCATATATTGCTAAAGCCTAGCTTGTAGAATCTTAAGCATAACCTTGTTGGCATATGAAATGAATTCAATTGTTTGGTAATTTGAACATTCCTTAGTACTGCCCTGTAGTGGCAAGCAAAGAAGTACTTAGCACCTTGTTTCAGTTATTTTATGTAGCACCTTGTTTCAATTCGAGTATCTTTGAGCCTTACTCTGATTATATCAAGGCTTTGTTAAGAAAACAGAATGTGTGAATCCCACAATGGGAGGAACTTGCTGATAGAACAGGAAGGGGTGGAACAGGGAAGGGCTAATTACCATATAAAAGTAGAAGCACAGACTGGGATAGAGCAGAATTGAGAAGGGAACACTTGTGGCAGCACTCTGTCTCTTCTGTCCGTGTTTATTTTTGTTTGTAACACTTTTCACAGAAGCCTTGGGACCTTACTGGAAGCCCTGAAAAAAGATTTTCTTGTTGTCTGTTTACAGAAGTCCTGGAGGAGGGTTTCAGAGGCCCTGGGACTATACTGACAATTTGTGTTGAGTTCTCAGACCTAATTTGTGGGTGTATATTGATTTCACAAGCAGAAAATTAATTGATGATGGTGCTGGCAATGTATATCAATATTATTGTGGCACTGTTAAGCTTTGTCTTCCCAGAAACAGAAACTGTGAAGGACTTGAGGTGGACTGGACACTGTGAACTTCAGTATGGAGTTAGACAAGGAACTGGATGAGGTGCTAAGAGCTGCCTACTGTGAATCCAGGTGACAATTGGGTAGATTCAGGCAGGATCTGGACCTATGGAAGAGGAACCATGGAAACTGGGAGCCAGCCTGGAATCAAGATGAAAAGACCTCTCCTTGGGTACTTAATGTTGACTGAAAAGATCATGATTTACTGTGGCCTAAGGGGTGAGAGAACTTTGTACTCTTGTACCTTGTACCTCTTAAGGATGATTGAGTTAATGATGATTGGAAACTAATCTCCAATCAAGAAGAAAAAAGACTTTTTGACTGAGAGATTAAGACAAGTGAGGGGTAGAAAACTTTGACCTTTGTATTTTGTGTCCCTTAAGGAGGCTTGCTTCTTAAGGATGATTGAGTTAAGGAGTTACTGAATGATGTCTTTTGTTTAAAACTTTATGGCCACTTTGGTGAAAACTATGCAGCCACTTCAGTGATAAATTATAATGTTATAACATTGTGAATGCTGTACTTTGGTTTTTTGAATGTTTTGCTTTAGTTTACTGGTGAATAAATAGAAAGTTCACTATATTATGTGATCAGAACCTTAAAGCTGTTCACAGCAGTAGTCCTCTGGAAAGCTGATCATGCTTGACTTTACATGCCCTTCTTTATGATTGTAAAGATGACTTTATGATCTTTTCCAATCTAGTTGCCACTGTTGAGTATTCCAAAGCCAAATCTTGCTAGGGAATAATTGATTTAATGATTGTTATAGGTATTTTATAGGTATCATGTGAAAGACACCAAATATTTAAAGCCATAAGAAAAATTCAGTAAGTTAATAAGCATTTATTACCACCTACTATGTGTCAGACGCTATGCTAAGCTGGAGAGATACAAAGAAAAGCAAAATCATGTTACCTACCCTCTAGAAGCTTATATTCAAATGAGTAAATTAACATGAAAGCCACTAAACACATAAAAGTAATGCAAAGTGTAAGTAAGATTTAATTTCAGTGGGAAGACATTGAAGTTGGCAGTGGAGTGGGAAAGAGAAAACCTGGAAATGCCTCCTGCAGAAGGTAGTATTTGAGCTGAGTCTAAGACTAAAAGGAAGCCAGTGTAACCAAGGAAGTTAGGAGACTAAGATGTGGAATGCTATCCTGAGCATTTCAGGCATGGGTGAAAAAAATAGTCAGGAGTGTCATATATAAAGAATAACAAGAAGATCAACTCTTCACTCTTCACCCCATCTCTATTCCAAATATGTATACAATAGGTATAAGAGAGACAGACAGACAGAGACAGAGAAATAGAGAAATATAGATACATACATACATACATACATACATATACATAGATATATATTTACATTCTGCTTTATCATTGATGGTCAATCTATTTATTGTTTTTGTTACATTGCTATATTCAAATATTAGACCTGAAAAGCCAATCCAATACCAAAAAGCATTTTTAAAGCATCTACTCTGTGCAAGGCTCAGCAGACACACAGACAAAATGAAAAACTCTTTTCTTTTTTTGCTCAAGGGAAAGAATAATTTAAAATTTTAGAAGCAGAAAATTCCACGGCAAAGGAAATGTGATGTCCAGTTTTACAGTTCATAAAAGGGCCTCTTTCTCCTCTTCGTATTTCCTGTTTTCATACTACTTCCACTAGCATCATTTGAGCAAGCCATTTTTTCTCTGTTCCCTTCAGTATAAATGGCCACAAGTGACATTAATTACTTTTTTGCTTGGGCAGACTTCCTGTAGCAGCAGGACTTATATAAGTGCCATCACCTTGTTGATATACTCTAGTTTTTTTTCCCACAATAATGACGGTCTTTTCTGATTCTCAAGAAAATTCCACAGCAGACTACATATGTGTCATTCATTAATACCACTGATATCAAGAGCAGACCAGTTTCACAGTTATAGATTGATATACATTTAAAGTTGGAAAGAATTTTGTATTATATGACAATGCTCTTTGCATGGATGAAGGACCCATTATTTCTTCAGTGTGGGGAACATTCTCAACTATGCAAGCCATCTATGAGGAAGCAGTTAATTCAGTGCATCATAGATTTAGAACATGAAGCAACTTCTAAGTTATGGAATTTATTCCCCTCATTGTACAGATGAGGGAATTGGAGATAAGAAGTACAAAAAAGGTTAAGTTATTTGCTCAGGGTTACAAAATCAGTCAGAGATTGTTTGAACTGGAAAATTTTCATATTTTCCTGACCCAAAGCTTAGCATTCTTATTTAATATACCACTAAGCAATTGCTTTATTTATTTTTGCTCTTAAAAAACTTTTAATAACATTTTATTTTAATCAATTGTGGAATTGCTGAACAAGTTGTGGTATATGAGTGTAATGGAATAATATTGTGCTATAAGAAATGATGAACAGGTGGACTTTAGAAAAACATGGAAAGACTTATATGAACTGATGATGAGTGAGAAGAGCAGAACTAGGAGAACATTGTACACAGTTACAGCCACATTGTGCAATGACTAACTTTGATAGACTTGGCTCTTCTCAGCAATGCAAGGTTCTAAGAAACTAAAAAAAAATGATGGAAAATGCCATCCACATCCACAGAAAGAATTACAGAGTCTGAATGCAGATCAAAGCATACTGTTTACTTACTCTCTCTCTCTCTCTCTCTCTTTTTTGTTTTTTGTTTTGTTTCTTCTTTCTCCTGTTTCATTCCAGTGGTTATAATTCTTCTTTGAAACGTAAATAATATGAAAATATGTTTAATGTGAATGTATACGGAGAACCTATATCAGACTGCATGCCTTCTTGGTGAGGAGGGGAAGAAAATGTGGAACTCAAAAGTTTGTGGAACTGAATGTTGTAAACTAAAATAAATAAATAAATTTTTAAAAATAAAAAATATTTTATTTTCCTCTGATTAGAAGTTAAAAATTTTTTAACATTATTTTAAGTTTTGAGTTTGAAATTCTATGCCTCCCTTCCCCCTTCCTGAGATAATGAGCAATCCAATATAAGTTATGCATTTGAAATCATGTGAAACATTTCCATGTTTTTGTACAATAAAGCTAAGAAAAAGAGAAAGAAAGAAAGAAAGAAAGAAAGAAAGAAAGAAAGAAAGAAAGAAAAGGAGAGAGAGAAAGAAAAGGAGAGAGAGAAAGGAAGGAAAGAAGGAAAGGAGAGAGAAAGGAAGGAAAGAAGGAGAGAGGAAGGAAATAAAGAAGGAAGGAGGGAAGGAAGGAGAGAAGGAAGGAAGGAAGGAAGGAAGGAAGGAAGGAAGGAAGGAAGGAAGGAAGGGAGGGAAGAAGGAAGGATAAAAATGTATGCTTCAGTCTGTATTCTGATAACATCAATTCTTTCTCTTGAAGTGGCCAGCATATTTCATCATGAGTCCTTTAGGATTCTCTTGAATCATTGTATTACTGAAAATAACTAAGGTATTCACAATTTTTCATCATACAATATTGCTGTTGCTGAGTACAACATTCTCCTGGTTCTTCTTACTTTACTTTATATGAGTTTATGTAATCTTTCCAAGTTCTTTTCAAATCATCTTGCTTATCATTTCTCATAATTGTGTTAGCCATCTTTAAATTATCAGTGACCTTTCTGGAATTATATTTCATGTTAATAATTGTCAGGAACAAAAGAGAGTGGCACATATGGTTATCTTTTGAAGAATAAGTCACTTAGAAGTAATTAAATTTTATATAAATAAAGGGAAATAGTGTAATTTAAAAAGAAAAATACAAAATTGGAGCCAAAATAATTGCAAATAGAAACATTTAGTAAAGTTCAAAATGGTGATCAAATATATGAGACCTGAGTAGGATAGTTTCAAGTTCTTGCCAATGCTTTTTCAGAGTTTATGTCTAGTTTAATTCACATTAGTGTTTCAAACCCCACATTCTTTTCCTCACCTCAAACCGAGTTTTCAAACATTTGAATTCCTCTTTCATAATTCCAGCACCCTGTGATGCTTTGAAATGCATATTTTCCAGAAATAGAGTATTAGTCCCAAATAAAGGAGTCACTTTGGTTTCATGATCAGATTTTATCCCTCCCCCTGCCATACTTAGGTTGGGTCTCAATAACTCATCCATGGGAGATTGTAGCTAGGGTCTAAGACTCACTGTACTATTGATGGAATTTTCCTACAATCCTTATATATCAGAGTTCCTGCTAACTTGTTTCTACTGTGTGACTAGACCTTTACCTTTATAGTTATAGATCCACATATTTGTCAATAATCTCGAGTCCTAACTTAGTTCTCCAAACTTGAGAAAGGTTGGGGGGGGCTGTTTGCAAATGGACAGATACTTGATTGTGTGCAATAATATATGTATGAACATTATTCTGATGTCTAGTTAAACGAATGGCCTTTAGAATATCTGGGAATCCCTTGTCAGATCCTTGGAGGGAGTAATTGCTTTATTCTTTGGATTTGTATCCCCTGCCTCTAACACGTTGCTTGGCCCTTTGTTGCTTAGTAAATGTTTGTTGATTGTACACATTTTGCTATGGAGGTTACCATCAGACTGTATAATGATTATATATACTTTAGTAACTGTGTTACTATATTATACATATAGATACACATGCACATGCATGCACACACACACACACACACAGAGCAAAGTCTTTTTTTCAAGACTATGAAATGTAAAAATAAAAGAAATTACCCTTTGCCTGAGTAGTAAAGGGGCTAGGAGTACATCATTTAAGAGAAGTTTTATTTCCAAAATGTTTGTTCTCAGCTCAGCTTCCTTATAATGAGGGAGCCAAACTAGCTTTTTAGAATGTATTACTTCAGTGTACAGATACAAGGTACATTAGATCATCTCTGGGGTTGTAATGGAGGCAGATTTTATATTCTGATAATTTATGGGACTGATTTTATATTCTGATAAATTATGGAACTGAAAGGGAGCCTTGATCTTTGGGGGAAATTATCAGGACTAAATTTCCCAAAAGGCAGAGCCTGAGACTATAACCTGGTAATATAACTACATACACAGGCTGGTCAAAAATACTTTCTTTTAGGGTGGTTTAAATGAGGCTATAAGATTTTCACAGGGATTAAAATCCTTGGAGATTTGTGGATAGGAGGTAGACAGTGAAAAACGGGTGAGGTGGGAGGGGAAGAAATGTAAATGTCAGCCATGTCTAGATGATGTTGAAGGTATGTGAACATGAACTTCAAAAGCGAGTCTGAAATGGTATAAGTCACTTTCTTTATCCTGACGTTATCCCTAAATAGAGACACTCTGGACCCCAGTTTCTGATAGTGAGGTTCCCCATAGGTTCTAGGTCTATGTCTTTTCCTGTTGCTATTGGTTTGAACTCCCATTCTCATATATTCTCCCCATTATTATCCACTAATGAATAGAAGCTTAGTTGCATGTAATCAATTAGCTTTTATAAAGGGATATTTATTTAAAAAATACAGCAAGAACAGAAGTATAAATGTTTTCCCCAACACCTGGGAGCACACTCTTCCCTGCACCTCCTTCTTACCTGGGATAAGTAGGTTCAAACTTCAAACTTTCTATATAATACTTGCCCCACTGATTTCATTGACAAGATAGTCAGTGGGTGGAGGTGTCTTCATCTCTGCTACTTCTGTGGTGGTCTAGGAAGATCATTTGGGAATTAATTCCTTATTGTCCACTTTCCAGCAAATTCCAAAATGGAATATAGCGCCTAGACTTCTGGTGGCTTACTTTCACAATCTTCCAAAGCTCTCAAAGTCATACCCATCCTCAGTCTCCTTCATTTAAAATACAAAGAGGCCAAGTACAGAAACCTGATTTCACAGGTCATTTGCTATAGTCTTGGATGAGGTGGACCTGAGGCCCATCTCCATCCCAGGACTTACAACATCTCTCTCTCGTCAATCACTGCCAGGGAGGAAAAGAACAATAGTTGGTCTTTTACTTTGGCTTATTAATGCTTTTTGAATGCACCTCAATTCTGCCCATGTAACCAATAAATAGCTTGATTTAGTTTCTGGTGTTTTGGTTTGTTTGGATTTTTCTTTTTTCTTCTTCATCAGGTGGTTAGCTGAAAGAAGCCAATTATAGGATATCTATAAATATTTACTTCCATTACACACCAATCTCTTTCTCATGGTTTTGTGTCCTCTATTACACTATTAAAATGAGTCTTTATCTCAGCAAGGCTGCACATCTCATGAAACCAACCCCACTGGTAATCAGTATGGAAGCTTTGACTTGGTCAATTTCTGAGCAGGGCCAATTAGCACCTCCTTAGGCAGTTTGGTGGTCCTCTACTCCCAAGGACCAAACTTAAGACAAGTATTCCATTGGTTTTAGCCCTATTGCAACTCAAAACTTCTATTTCAGCCTCCCTACTTGGAGGAACTATAGACATGTGCCACCACCCCTGACTATTAACTTATATTAACAAAATTTATATACTTATATTATAAGTATACTTATAATATACTTATATTAACAAAACCAAGACATAATAGCTATTTTGCCTATCATATTGTGTTGTTAACTGTTATTGAAATGCATTGGAATGACTAAATTTTGTCACATTAACTGCTTTTTAGACATATATTCACTAGCTAGTATTTTCTCAGTCAGTGTTTTGAACCAAAACAAGACTTTACATTTATTTCCATTAAATTTCATCTTGTTCAATTGGGCCTACTATTTTAGCCTGCTGAGATCTCTTTGGATCCTGAGTCTTTCATGCTTTGTATCGTCTCCCTCTGAGCTTTGTTTAACCTGTGCATTTGATAAGTATGCCATCATATGAGTCACTGGTTCATTGGCTGGCTTTCTGGCAGGGTCATTTTTTACTAACACCAGCCAAGGCTGAATATTATCAGCCCAGCCACACTTGGAAGAGAGAATTTCACTCCATCTCCTAGATCATAGTCCTATTATACCCATTCATCTGCTTGGCTGTCTCCCAATCCTGATCCTTAGTGTCATTAATCTATTCACGTAGTTGCCTATATCTTTTTGTGGCAGTTGCATGGATGTCAAATCCATTACCTCACCATTAAAAGCATGGAACTCTGATCTACTTAGCTAACAAGTCACAGATAATTAGAGTATAGAAATGGACCAAGTCACTTATTATAGGCAGATCTCTAAAGTCCTATTCCTAGTATGTCCTTAAATCCCTTATTCAGATTTTCTCCAGGAATAATCTTGTCCCTGTGGCTCAAATATCTCAGAGCATAGCACACAATGAAAAGGAACTGTTAGCCCCAAATCATCAGTTCCAGGATTACAACAACCCATGTGTACCAAATCAAATTAGAAGTCTTTTCTTGTCCCACTTTTAAATGTTGCTACATGCCCAAACAACCAGTTTTCTCTTGGAAAGGGTATTTTTTTATCCAAGCATGCCATTATGGCTCTTTAGGAAAGAATTGTATAATGCCCTATATTTTCACAATCTACTGTTGCCTCAGTTTATAATTCATAATTGTAATGATGCATGTTATAAAGTTGGAGTGAAGTATAGTCAGAGATCAAGGGTTCTTTCTATTGCTTCTAACCTTTCACCAAAAAAGAAAGGAGGCAATAGAAAAAAAAAGATTGGCTTCTGCCAGTGCTTCTATCAATGGAATACATTGCACTAACATGAAATCAGAGATCTAAAGAATCTTGGGTTGAATATATGCTGGCTCTGATCAGGATACAACCCATAGAAACTCTGTGCCTTCCTGTTCTATGCTACTAGCTGACCTATGTATAATACAGTCTGGAGTTGTTGTAATAACCCTTTTGGCCATATAATCAAAACTTTTCTTATTCCCCTCCCTTATTGAACCTCCAAATTCTCAGAATCTTGAGAGTCTGATTTACATGTTTTGAGCTCCCAGTCTGGCATTTTCCTCCTGATGATCATGAAACATCTACAGGTAGAATGGCTCAACTATCATCCAGATCCTACTTTGGGTAACTCATTACCTGTTGACATCTACTGACTGCATCTGTGATTCCTTTAAGGAATTCCTTTAAGTTCCTTTAAGGCAAGTTTCCCAGAAAGTATGACAACCAGCCAGTGTCTATATCTGTCCTGGTATTTGTAAATGTAGTTGGAGGTAATTAATAACTTTTTTAGAAGACAAAACCAGAACTCTCTTTCCACAAGATAATTTTGAGGAACCTCCACCACATATTTTCAGTATTGAAACCACATGAATTGAAACTCCAATGCCTGAATTCAGGCATCATATATAATTATAGATCAAATTAAGATATATTACTTTCTAAGTTATGTCCCTTTGGTCCAACCATCCTTTCTAAAGTTATATATGTGAGTCTGTTTTTAGGTGCTATTGGCATTTTTTTAACTTGGACAGCTCAATGGATAGAGTACTAGACATGGAATCAGAAAAACTTGAGTTCAAATCACAGCTCAGAAACTTGCTAGCTATAGGACCTTGTAAAAATCATGTAATGCCTACCTCAGTTTTCTCATAGAGGCAGTCAGTAGCTCAGTGGATGGAGCACTCGGCCCAGAGACAGGAAGACTTGAATTCAAATCTAGCCTTAGATACTTCCTAGCTGTATTACCCTTAACCTCTGATTGCCTGATAAAATGGAACCACTGGATCCACTGGAGAAGCAAATGGCAAATTGCTGCAGTATCTTTGTCAAGAAAACCCCAAATGGTGTCATGAAGGACTAAAACAACAGGACAGCCATTTCCTCATATTTTCAGTGGGGATAATAATAGCACCCAGGGTTGTGAGGACAATTGAGATAATATCTGTAAAGCAAATGGTGCTAAATAAATAATAGCTATTATTACCATTATTGTTGTTATTGTTACCATCCTAGCCAACAGAATCATACTTTATAACAAAGAAATATCTAAGCAAAACAAAGGGAAACATTGACCTTATCATACAGCATATGCCTAATTCAATAAATACCTTTAGAAGGCCATCTCTCTGCAGAAAAAAGAGGAGTATGTGGGCTATATCATCAATTCTCTGAATAGACCTGGGTTCTAAGTATTATTTTCCTTCATTTTACTGCAGTTACTTGTGGATACTTTGCATATTCTCTTAGTTCTGCTTCCTTCACTCTCAACCAGCTCTTACCCATTTCCCAAAACTTCTCTGAATTCATTATGCCAATTGATTTTTTTACAATGAAGTAATAATATATATACCATCATTTAGTTATTCCCTAATTAGTGCATAGGAATCAGGTTACCAGTTTGTTTATTCATTCATTCAATTATTCATTTATTCATTTGTTTATTTGTTCATTATTTATTTATTTATTCACTCATTCATTTACTTATTTATTTACTTGCTTATTTGTTTATTTATTCATCTATATATTCATTCATTCATTCATTCATTCCTTTGTTTGTTTATTTATTGATTTTTGCTAGCAGAGAATCCTGCTAGGAATACTTTGTTATATAGAGGACATTTCTTTCTGTCACTGATTTCCTTGAGATATATGCCCAGTAGTAGGACTGATGAGTAAACAGTTTTGTATTACTAACTGAGGAAGAGATAAGCGTTCTTTTTTTTTGCTCGAGTATCCCTTTATATGATGCTAAAAACTATCAAATCAAGGTGGTGACTGGGAATACAACCTTCCAGAGAAAGATAATCAATCCCAGAGTACAAAATGAGTGGCTGTAGAAACAGCTGGAGCTCCCTGCATTGGAGCTTAGCAGATCTATAGAAATGCCTTGGGGAAATTTGTTGATCAAGCAATTGATTTTCCATGGCTCATTACACACCTAATGTTATTCATCAGCAACCATCCATGGTAGTTTTGTATTATTTCTAAGGTGGCCATCCATGTCTCATGACTGGTTGTATAGATTGCTCATTGAATCCATGCACTATTTGGTGAATGTTAGCCTGGTCCTCTATGATTTAGGGAAATTACTCCAAGGGTAACAAACGTGTGGGGTTTTTTCAGTAACAATATAAGGCTGCAAGAGTCAGACCATAAGAAAAGTGAAATGCTGTGGAACTCATTCTTTTGAATTATGGCTCTGGAGAAAACTTTTGAGAGACCCTTGGACAGCAAGTAGATGAAATCATTCAGTACATAAAGAAATTAATTCAAGCTATTCACCAGAAGGTTAAATACTGAAGCTGACACTTAAATTCTTTAACCATATAATGAGAAGATGGGACTCATTGGAGAGGATCCTAGTGTTGGGAAAGATTGAAGGCAAAAAGACATGGGAATGGCAGGGGATGATGTATAGGTAATAACAGGAAAACAATGAAGATGAACTTAAAGAAACTTTGTGAGATAGTAGTGGATAAAAAAGCTGGGTATGCTGTGGTCCATGGGATCACAAAGCATTAGACATGGCTGAATGACTGAGCAACAACAATAAGAAGATTTGAATCCAACTATGGCACTACTAGTGATGTAATCCTGAACAAGCCACTTAAACTTTCTGGGCTTCAGTTTCTTTATTAATAAAATGAATATCATATTCCAGGCCCTTTGATCCTTCCATGTAGAAGCTACTAGATCTTGGGTTATCCTAATTGTTTCCACAGTATTCCAATTGTTTTCTTCTTGGCAGCTTGTAATATTTTCTCCTTGATTTGGGAACTCCAGAACCTGGCTATAACATTCCTAGGAGTTGGGTTGGTTTTTGTGGGGGGGGGGGAGGGTGTGTGGATCTTTTCCAAGAGGTAATCAGTAAATTCTTTCAAGTTCTATTTCACCATCTGGTTCTAAAATATCAGGGCAATTTTCCTTGAGAATGTCTCAAAGGATGTTTTCTAGGTTGCTTTTCTGATCATGGCTTTCAGGTAGTCCAATAATTTTTAAATTGTCTCTCCTAGATCTATTTTCCAGGTCTGTGGTCTTTTCAATGAGATATTTCACATTGGTCTTCTATTTTTTTTTCATTTGTTTGAATCTGTTTAATAGCATCTTGATTTCTCACAAAGTCATTAGCTTCCATTCACTCCCATCTAATTCTGAAGGAACTATTCTCTTCAGTGAGCTTTTGAAATTCTTTTTCCATCTGACACATTCAGCTTTTTAAGGCATTCTTCTCCTCATTGGCTTTTTGGGTTTCTTTTGCCGGTTGAGTTAGTCTATTTTTTAAGATGCTATTTTTTTTTTATTCAGGTTGTCGACTCTCTTTCCATGATTTGCTTGTATCACTCTCATTTCTCTTTCCAATTTTTCCTCCACTTCTCTTACTTGCTTTTGAAAATCCTTTTTTAACTCCACCATTCCCTGTAACTAGTCCATATTTTTCTTGGAAGCTTTTGGTGCAGGAGTTCTAACTATGTTGTCTTCCTCCCATTCCATGCTTTCATCCTTTTTGTCCCCCAAAATGGAATCTAATGTTGGATGGCTGTGCTTGCCTTGCTTCCTTTGCTTGCAAATCAGTTACGTAACTTGTCAGTCAATTACTTGACTTTTGAGTTCTTTGCCACAGTAGAACTCTGCTTCCAGAGGGGTGAGCTTTGTCCCAAATCACTGGGGTTTTCACAGCTGCCAAAGCTATTAGGAGGATGCCATCTCTACAGCACCCCCTCAGCTTTGGCTCACTGGTCACATACCTCAGGGCCACTACTCAAGACAGTGTTCCAAATCCAGGCAGGTTAAGACAAGAGCATTTAGTTTCTGAAAGGTGACTTGACCCCACTACAATCTGCAGGCTGCGAGCTCTGAAGCAGCCACAGAGGCAGCTGCAGGTGCTACTTCTGCCACCTCTGGCTCTGGGGGCAGATGGCCAGACCCACTCTGTTACAGTTTTGGGGGGTCAGGCTGTATAGGTTTCACCAATACCCTTCCTCAACAGGCTTCGGGCGTCCCTGGCTCCCAGCTTCCGCTTTCTCCAGGAGAAACAGCTGCACAGAAAACTTAAGACACAGGGCTTGCTTCTTGCTACTTTCTTTTAGGCTTGGCGTGGCTGGAACTCCCTCTCATTTCTCTAAGCTTGGCGTGGCTAGACTTTCTCTTCTTTAGAATTTTCTAAGCTTGGCATGGCTGGACTTTCTCTTTCCTCTAGCTACATTCTCTAAACTTGGCATGGCTGGACTTCCTTCTGCCTCCGGGTAGCCTGTATTTAAGTCCTTTCTCCAGGGCCTCTTAGGGCCCCTCCCCTGGCCTTGCCCTTGCCACAGCGAGCCAATCCTGCATCACCCTGAAGGTGGAGAGAAAATCCTGCTTATCGCAAACAGGTGCAACCTTTGCATTCTGCCCCCAGGTGATCACGGGCCTCCTTTTAGCTGAAGACCAATTCAACCCATTACCAACAAGAGCCCCAACACCACTCCTCCATTCCCCCCAAATACATCCAACCTCCACTGACCTTTTACTTTGTCTTTGGCATTTATTGGTTGATAATTATGGAAATCGCTACAGCTGCCAGTGATCCACTCTCAGGAATGCTCCAGCTGTGGCTGATTCTGGCTGCCCTGGGGCTAAAGCCAAGGGTTCTAGAATGATATTCTTAGAAAGAACCTTGAGAGGCCATCCTGTCTACCTGTTTTTACATGAAAATACATACATAACATTCTTGAAGTTCTTCCTGGAAGGGTAATTTGGCACAATGGAGAGAGGACTGATTCTGAAGTCAAAGGAACTAGGTTTAAATCCCTTTTCTCACCATTAGTACCTGTGTGTTCTTGGATAAGTTATTTAACCCCACTCATCATCAATTTCCTCATCTGTAAGAACAAAGGAGTTGGAATAAATGACTTCCCAAGTTCCATCTATCTTGAAATCCATAATCTTAAGATCTCAAGTTTTCCTTTATTGTTAGCCTGATTGAATTTAATAAACACTTATGAAACTTTTACTATATACAGTGCTGAATGAAAAAACCCTAAGGGACAGCATTTCTAGGTAATTAATAATCAATTTGTTAATTAGGTTAGCCAGTAATCAATAAATTAATGGTCCATGGTTTCTCTCAGTAACAGAAGACAAACAATGGAGACACTGAATGCCTTAAATACCTTTGTAAAAGGGAACGCCCATGACAAGTGAAAATCAGATGAGGAAGTGGGCTAGAAATCTTCAGAGCCTCCTTTTGAGAACATGATTTCATCAGGACACTCAGCCACCTCCAGCAATATGGACAATGAATCCATCCTCCATCTAGACCACTCTGCTTTGTTTTCTCTTTCATGAGCTGGATCACCCTAAACTCTATTAGAGAGATACAAGGACAGGGGGGCTCATTTCCTCAGAATAACAACTCTTCTAGACTAGATTCTGTTTATACTCTAAACAGAAGTTAGGTGACCTGGCTGGGTAGGTTCCCACTCAAGATTGAAGAGGATAGGCTAAGGGCAATCTCATCAATTAATCATGTCCTTCAGAGACTGACTTTTTACAGGAGATTGGCCTGAAGGAGAAAATAAAGGAGAAAAGACTGTATTCCAATTTAATAATTGGTTATTAGTATAATAGTCAAATAATAGTTTCAATCCCAAATGCTGTGGGCAAAATGATCACTGAACTAAGGACCTTATAAACAAATGGCTGGGGGGGGTGGCTAGGTGGTGCAGTAAATAGAGCAGTGGAATCAGGAGGACCTGAGTTCAAAACTGGCCTCAGACACTTAACACAAAACTAGCTGTGTGACCTTGGGCAAGTAATTTAACCCCAATTGCTCTACCTTCCCCCCTCAAAAAAAAATCAACAAATGGGAGTGATAAAGCTTGTGTAAAAATAAGTACAGTACAAGATAAAATGTCACAATTGTAAAGAAAAGTTTGACTATCATAGCACACCTTTATACCAGATATCCCAAAAGTCTTAGAGCAATTCCAAATTAGTAAAGCTAAAAATTTTAGCTTATTTAATTTTTAAGCTTTCATTTTATCCTTGCTCAATATTTTTCCATGCAATGGCTAAGTAAATCTCTTTTTATCAACTGTCCAATGGTCTATAACTTTTATTTTGTACTAGTCCCAGTCATGAAGCACCAGAATAGTCTTATTCTGGCCCAGTCTACAATATAAATCTTGTCGCATACTACTGCCCTTCAGAAACAATCAGTTTTATAGTTTTTCATCTACTATGCTTTCCTACCCCAGTGCATTTGCACAGCTCATGACTCATGACTGGATTAAATTCCCTCTTCATCTATGCTTGTGGAAAGCCTTTTCTCCCTTCAAGGCTGAGCTTGGGTATCAAATCGTCCATGAAGATTCTCTTATCACCACTACACCCCACCCTAAGCTAAAAATATGCACTACCTTCTCAGTTTGTCCTAGACCACTTTATATGAATCTTTCTTTTGCCCCCTTCCGACTCATTCATATTTATTAATATGTGAAAACTCCCCTGCTAGATTATAAGCACTTTGCAATCATGTAATGTGCTGTTGTTCACATTTGTATCTCTAGCACAATACCCAGCACGGAGTAGGTTCTTAATAAATATTGAATGCAATCAGTCTGAAGTAAATAATGGAAAAGGTATCTATAGAGCACTTAAAATGTGTCAGGCATTCTCCTAAGGCAGTTGCTGCCATCAAGGAGTTTATAGTCTAAATTGAGAAGACCAAAAATATAAGCTTGTATAGGAGGATTGATGAGTGCAGTTATGAGACAGTTGATTGAAAAGTTGGCTACTTTTCCTGAAAAGACAATGATTTGACTTGTTCTTAAATCTATAGTTGGAAGGTGGAATGAGTATAGTAGAGGAGAGTATGTGCAGTAGCATGACATAAAGAAGGCTAGACAGTTCTATAATGGATATTGTTCCAGGCAAGATTAACCAAATACTCACCAATCAGAAGCCCATGGTCATGTGATGGGAGTTTTGTTTCCAGGGAGAAGGTGAAACATTGCTTGCTGATGCTAATCCTTGTGTAACCTGGATTTCCAGCCAAGCCTTGAGCATATTGATTGATATTCTTCTAATTGATGCAAAGAATGCTGATATGATGCTCTGTTCCTTCATGAGGCACAGAGTTGGCACAAGAGCAATGGGAATAGAAACAGTCTTTATTTCTTTAAAATAGAGACACAACATGGTTCGAGATTAGTATTGACTATGGAGAGTACAAAGAGAAAGACTCATTCAGATATGTAGGGAAAGATTGCTTATCAACAAATCCTTGATTTCTAGCTTGGTTACCTAGAAATGCTGGAGAATTTACCCTTAGATAAAATGGTTGGGTTTTACCATTTTACCTAATGGTAAATGGTAAGGTTGAGGGACAATTTATCCTACTCCAATTTAAAACCTTATTCGTGCTGCATATTTTCTGGTAATTTTTACAATTTCTCTCATTTCTGTTTGTTATTTTCTTGGATAAATGGGTCTACTCATTTTCATTATTTTTGATAGTCTTTTGTATAATCAGTAGTTTGGTGAGAAGGGGCTAACCCTGTGGGTATAATAAGCTTGAACTAAGCTCTGTCCTTAACATATAGTAGCCAATAATGCAGTTTTTCGTTCTGAACCCATTGTGTTCCTAGACAAGCAATATTTAAAGGAGATGATAGTTCTATCAATTCTAGTCTAATCCTCCTCTAAAAACATAGAACCCAGTCCCCTTTTCGTGTTCTCCTCAAGGCAGGAATCAGAGTTTCCTTTGGATAGGAGTGGGCAAGATTCCAGAGCTATCTATCAATGTCTCCCTTGCACCATTTGTCTCTACATTTAGGGATCACCTGTGGATTTAAATAGCCTAAATGGACAGGCATATACCTTAAACTTGGATCAAAAGCAACAAAAGCCTTCAATTCCTGTACCCAGAAAATAGAGTGGGTCATATTTTGTTTGGTGTGAGGTTTTCAGTAGTGGAAAGAAAATGTTCAAGAAACAAATCTCATGGTAGTTAGTAGGTGTGGCACAAGCCAGGACTGCAAGGCACATCAGGAGCTAGGGACACATTAAAGGAATTCTCAGTAACAGCTCACTTCAAGAGTTATGTGAAATTTAAAAAAAAGTTTCCAATTTAGATCTGCATTTTTAAAAAATCCTGGGATTTATCTGAGGATAAAGATAGCAGGAAACAAAGTTCTTTACTAGGCTTCCCCCTTGCTGAAAGGAGCTAGATGCCTCACTAAGCTCATCTGCTTAAAGTCCTAAATCATTACAACCAAACTGTTTTCTTCTTCTATTTGGATTCTTTAATTTGTTTCCTGGATGGATAAAAAATAATGAGAGAGATAAAGAGAAGGAGGCTTGAGGCAAGTGACCCATATGATTTTCTTCTTTCTTCTCTTTTCTTCTCCTTTCCTCTCCTTTCTTTCCTTTTTCCCCTCTTCTTTCTTTCCCTCTAGCCTCTCCCTTATAACTTTTTCTTCCTTCCTTCCTTCCTTCCTTCCTTCCTTCCTTCCTTCCTTCCTTCCTTCCTTCCTTCCTTCCTTCCTTCCTTCCTTCCTTCCCTCCTTCCTTCCTTCCCCACAGCTATCATTTAAACCTCCTGTTTGATATTACAAACTTCAGAAACAACATGTGTGTTTTATAATTCATAATCATGATCATAATCATGGGTTTTTAATGAGACCTTAGAGGTTGGATGGCTCCAAGATACAATAAAGTTGTCATTGTCTGGGCTAGATGTAGTTCCTGCCATTAAGAAACTTTCAATATCATGAGGAGAAAAGGTCAAACATTTATTAAGTACATGACTACTGGGTTATATGCAGGTGCATATGTTGTATAAAATACAATGCATAAATTGATATCAATATGAATGTAAGATAAAAATAGTTCCCATTCATGTACTGTTTTATATGTATATATTATATATACATTGTGTTGTATACATGTGTATGTGTATACATACGTACATATATATGTTTGGGGAGAGACAGAATAACAAAAACAGAAAGGGAGAGACACACAGAGAGACAGAGACAGAGAGTTCAAGTTGATTTCTCAAAAGCTGAAATGACATGGATGGAATGATCCACTAAGGGGTGTTTAGTTTATTCCCTAGAAAACTGACGTGAAATCTGATTTGTACTCTGTAGTCTTCAAATCAAGAAGAGCCAATAAGCTTGTTTTTCTTCCTACAAAGAGAAACCATCAGGTGTTATTTCTTTTTAAAACAGCATGTGACTGAATATATAACCAACAGTTACTTGCATAATTACTAGATTACAAATTTCTTCCTGGCTATAAGCACTTGAAGGGAATTGAATATGACTCAAATTCATAGATTTAGGGCTGGAAGAGACCCTAGAGTTTATCTTGTCCAGCCCTCTCATTTTTCATAGGTGATGAAACTGAAGCCTAAAGTAACTTTTCCAAAATCTCACTCATAGTAAACAAAAGCAGCAGGACTGCATTCTGCATAAAATGTCCTTCTTCCTCTTCATCCCTTAGAATCTCCGGTTCTTTTCAAAACCTGGGAGAAATGCCATCTTATAGTTTATCCTCATAATTTCCTACTAAATTTGAGTGAGTATAAGAGCAATATCTAAACTGTAAAACAGGGTGAATTACACGTTTGTTTGGTTTTTTTTGCTTCAATGGATGTTCTCTTCATTTTATGGTAGTTGCTCTTTTAAAGTCTCAAAGTCCTTTTCTTGAGATTTCATTATAGTGAGACACAACATATCTGAAACAAGGGATTAATGAATTTGAAAATCATAACATGTCTGAAACATTGAAATAAGGAGTGAATTTCTAAAATGAAAAATAGAAGCTAAGAGCCAAGAAAAACTTCCTTATAATCACATTCAACTTTTTTTTAAATTCAAAGTCATCCGTTGACTACTCCATTTATAGCTCTAAACCTTCATAACTCATTTCCTAGTTCCTGTGACTTTATATCTTTAAATTTTGCTGTCCCTTTTAATCTCTGATTAAATGTAGTAAAGCAGTCCCCAACTTATTAATGAGGTATGCTACAAAAGACTCTATTTAAAATGGGTCTTTGGCTTTTCAGACATATTTACCAATAGAAACAACATCACAAAATATAGTTAAGTTCATAAGCCGATTCACAAAAACCTATTTAATTTAAAATATAACCAGAGTACTGATAGAACTTATAATCGTATAACGTATAATTGTTTCTCTGGAAAATCATGAATATGTATCTAACTTGGCAAATTTGGTACACATCTCCCTCTATTCCAGAAGACAGGTTGAGGGAACCATAAAAATCTGTTTGAAAATACCTCAGTGGCTATTGTTTAGTAACCTGTATGTGACAAGAATTTTCACTAACCAATATCTGCTTGGCTATCTCCAATGATGCGAAACCCCTATATCCTGAGATAGCTACTTCTATTTTTTTCTTGTTGTTGTTCAGTCATTCACAACTCTTTGCAACCCCATTTTGGGGATTTATTAGCAAAGATATCATGGTGGTTTGCCGTTTTCTTCTCCAGATCACTTTACAGATGAGGAACTAAGGCAAATAGACTGTGTCACCTAGCTATATCAGTTTAATTGTTAGGAAACTTATCTTATGATATATCAAACTTAAATCTTTTCTTCTGGAATATTCATTCATGGGCCCTAGGTCATCTGGGCAGGTCCAAGAAAATATCTGATGTCTCTCCCACAAAACCTTTCTAATAATAGAAAACAGTTTTTTCACATTGACTAAATCTTCTTTCCCCAAGCCTAAAAATCTCTGACTGTTCCTTCAATAATTGCAAGCACCCTTGTCATCCTTGTTGATAATCCATCAGGACATATTCTAGTTATTAAAATATCTTTACTAAAATGTGGTGGCAAGACCTAAATATAATAGATAAGCTACCTCATTCAGTATGCTATGTTTCAATTAATGCAGATTAAATCTACATTTAATCTACAAGGCAGCTAGGGAGTGAAGTATATCGACTACCAGTCCTGGAATCAGAAAGTTGAGTTCAAATTTGAGCTCAGACATGTACTAGCTGTATGACGCTGGGCAAATCACTTAACCCTATTTACCTCAGTTTCCTCACCTGCAAAATGAACTGGAAAAAGTAATGGCAAACTACTCCAGTATCTCTGTCAAGAAAACCCAAATGGGGTCCCTAAGAGACAGACCCAACTGAAAAACATCTAAACAAGAGCAACAAAATCTACATTTGCTTTTTTCCTCCCTTTGGTTGTTATGTCACAAAGTTGACTCACTTGGAACCTGCAGACTACTAAAACTTTTAGGTCTCTTTCCCAAGGAATGTTGCAGAGTTGCACTTCATCTTGTTTTAGTGAAACTGATTTTTTTAACCACAAGTATAGAGCTTTACATTTATCTTAACAGATTTGGGCTATTATTTTGACATGTTGATAAATTTTAGTGCCTGTATTCTTTAGTTCATAGTAAAATTTATGAGACAAAACATTATTTAAATAAAATTTTTGTCTAAATATTTGTATTTGCAAATGAGAAAAATCAACACACTAAGCAATTAAACATACAACTTAAAAAATCTTAGTCAATCATTGAATACATAAAAGTGAAAATATGAATGAAATTGTTAGTGCTTGCAAAATGCAAAGTATTCAAATTATTACATGAAGAAATAAAATAAGCTGGGCCAAGAGGGTGACACAGAAGCAGGAAAATGCCACACACTGCAGCTGACACACAGCCACCTCAAATACACATAAAATATGACTCTAGGGGGGTGGAGCAAAGATGGCGGCATAGAAGCAGCAAAGCACCACAGCTCCCACACAAACGCACTAAAAAACTCATAAAATGGGACTCTAAACAGATTTTCAAGCTCCAAAACTCTCCAAAAGACAGAAAGCACATCTGTTGCTACAGGCAGCTCAGCAGGTGGGGCTCTTCACAGCAGTCTGGGAGCCACGGCCGAAACCCTGGCTGGCTCAGGCCCCATGGCATCGGGCAGGGAGCCACGTCTATAAAATATGACTCTAAACAAATTTTAGGGCTCCAAAACTCACATAAAAATACAGAAAAACACATCTCCTGTTGAAGGCAGCTTGGCAGGAAGGGCTCATCACAGCAAGCTGGGAGTCAAAACCAGCCCAGCCTGAAACCATGGTTTGGCCCTGGGGTGGCTAGGACATGCTGCAGCTGGAGCTGTCAGAAGAGTAAATCAGCATCAGCTGTGGCAGTTTCCAGAATTATCAAGCCAGAAGAAATAAGAACTAAGTGAAAGGTCAGTAGAACTCAGCTAAAATTGGGGGAGAAAAGCAGTCTGGCTGAACTGCCTCCAGGGCAAGGAAGTGGCAGAAGCAGCGGTCCTGCTGCCACCTTCATGTGGCTGCTTCAGAGGTCCTGGCCTGCAGACTGCCAGGGGACCAAGTAATTGTTCAGAGGCTAAGTTCTCTTGCATTTGAGTGGCCTGGATCCAGATTGTGTTCTTAGGTGGTGGTACTGGGGTATGTTTTCAGTGAGCCAAAGCTGGTGGGGGGCTGTAGCAGCCTTCTAATAGCTCTGACAGCTGTGAAAACCACAGTGATTTGGGACAGAGCTTTCCCCTCTGGAAGCAGAGTGCCACAGAGCTAAAAAATCAAGTATTCATCAGCAACATGAGAAGGCAAAGGAAGCAAAGTAAGAACAGCAATCTAACTCTAGAATCCTCTTTGGGGGACAAAAAGGATAAAAGTATGGAACAGGAGGAAGACAACACAATCAGAACTCCCACACCAAAACCTTCCAAGAAACTTGAAGACTTCCTACAAGCTATAGATCAACTTAAGAAGCATTTTGAAAACCGGATATAAGAAGTAGAGGAAAAATTGGGAAGAGAAATGAGAATGATGCAAGAAAACCATGAAAAGAGAGTCAACAACCTGACTGAAGAAAATAACACCTTAAAAATAGATTAACATAAATGGCAAAAGAGGCCCAAAAAGCTAATGAGGAAAAGAATGCTTTAAAAAGTCGAATTTGCCAGATGGAAAAAGAATCTCAAAAGCTTTCTGAAGATAATAATGCCTTCACATTTAGAGTGGAGCAAATGGAAGCAAATGACTTTATGAGAAATCAAGATACTATTAAACAGATCCAAAGAAATGAAAAAGTAGAAGACAATATGAAATATCTCCTTGAAAAAAAACCACTGACCTGGAAAATAGATCCAGGAGAGACAAATTAAAATTTATTAGACTACCTGAAAGCCATGATCAACAAAAGAACCTAGAAAGCATCCTTCAAGAAATTCTCAAGGAAAATTTTCCTGATATTTTAGAACCAGAGGGCACAATAGAACTTGAAAGAATTCACTAATCACCTCTCTAAAAAGATCACAGAAAGAAAACTCCTAGGAATGTTCTAGCTAGGTTCCATAGTTCCCAGCTAAAGGAGAAAATATTACAGGCTGCCAAGAGAAAGCAATTTGAATACTGTGGAAAAACAATTAGGATAACCCAGGATCTGGCAGCTTCTACGTGGAAGGATCAAAGGGCCTGGAGTATGATATTCCAGAGATCAAGGGAGCTAGGATTAAAACCAAGAATCACCTACCCAGCAAAATTGAGTATATTGTTCCAGGGGAAAATATGGTCATTCAGTTTTTGCTGAAAAAACTAGAACTGAAAAGAAAATTTGATACTTAAATACAAGAAGCGTGAGAAGGTAAACATAGAAAAGAAATCATAAGGAACTTATCAAAGTTGAACAATTTACATGCCATCATGGAAAAAATGATAATTGTAACTTAACGAAACTTTTCTCAGTATGAGGATAGGTGAAGGGAATACAAATGTATATATACATATACATACACATATGTTTATATGGGAGGATATCTATATGTACAAATACATATCTGAGTATGTGTATATATGTATACATAGAGGGCACAGGATCAATTTATTAGGCAGGGACAATACTTTAAAAGGTGAAATTCTGAGGTGGGAGAGGATTAGAATGAGAGGAGACAAGGGAAACAGAATGGGGTTAATCATCTCATATAGAAGAGGCAAAGGATAATTGTTCAATGGAGGGGAAGAACAGGAAGGGAAAAGGGAAAGGGTCAACCTTACTTTCATTGAATTTGGCCTAGTGAAGGAATGACATAAAGTGTAAACTGGGTATCTTGCCATGCAGGAAAGTAGGGGGGATGGGCATGAGAGGTAGGATGACAGAGGGGAGGACAGGGTGGGTGGGAGGGTTGCGGAAGTACACACATCTGTAAAGGGACAGGGACAGGGTAGAGACTAGAACAAGAAGCGGATAGGAAGGAGGGGCATACAATCAGTCTCTCACAATATGTGCATTGTCGAGATGTTCTGCATAATTACACATGTACAGCCTGTATTGTATTGCTTGTACTTCCAGTGGGGGTGAGTGACGAGCGAGGAAGGGAAAGAATCTAGAATTTAAAGTTCTATAATCAAATGTTAAAAATGTATATGTATATATATGCATATTATTATTATTATTATTAACTACATACAACTGGGAATTAAGATATACAGGCACTGGGGTAGGGAGACCCCATCCTGCTCTACTGAGGGGTGATGGGCAAGGACATAGGAGACAGCAAATTGGAGGAGGGACTTTATACTGGGATCACTGTTTTGGGGTGGTGTGGGGGGGAAAGATGGGGAGAAAAATTTGTAACTCAAAATCTTGAGGAATGAGTGATGTAAATAAGAAAAGAAATAAAATTTTTTTAATAATGTAAAATATAATTCTAGAAAGAGAATTCTAAGGAACTAAATGTAAACTCCTAATTAAATGAAGAGGAAAAAGAAAAACCCCTTTTCCAAATACATCTTGAGTTCATCCTTCCACTACTTATACTACAAATAATCCATTTCTTACTCATAGTCTTTGCGCTAAATGTGGATGATAGATAGGCAAAAATTATACAGCCTCTGACCTTAGGGATGTTACATTCTAGGATGTAAAAAAAAGAGATGCCAATTATCTTTATTTTGCTTTAAAATAGTGCTAGAATAAATAAGTTTAACATCAGGTATGTAAGGAAAGCCTCTCCAGAGAGTAGGCCAAGACCAAAAGTCAGACAAGTAGAAACAGGATGGGGAAACAGCAGCCGCAGAACATCTGAATCCATTAGGAGGCAGGGATTTAGAGAGACCCAGGAGCTAAAAGGAGCAAAGTTCTGGACTCTGTGACCAGAAATTTATGTCAGAACAATGCAGTAGATTAAATGTATTAAATAGGACAATAGTGTTCAAATCTAATCATTTAGTTTTCAATGGTAATAGAATTATTAACAATTTCTATCATAAAACCTAATGGCAGGTTCAAATTAAAGGTAAATGAACTCTTAAGAATAAGGTAAATTTTGGGAAAATAAGCACAGTTCTTTTTGTAAGGAAAGTGGAAGAGGGGAAACAAAGAATTTCTGTCTTCATTGTCAGGAGTCAAAATGGTTAGATCAGCGGAGCAATCCAGATATGAAGGGGAGAAATGGAAAGGCAGAAACAGAGATAAAGAGAAGCAATTATTTTGAAATAATGGTATATGGTTTGGGGTTTTTTTTTCCAATCGGAGGACTCAGGAACAAATAAATGAAAAGTATTGATTCATATTTATAATTTTCCAGAACAGAGAGAAAGATTAAAACTGAGACTTCTCACTTTGGGTAATGAATCAGTAAACAGTTTAGCAGGTCAAAAAAGCCAAGGAAATGAGTAGGAAAAAAAGTCATGCTGAAGAAGAGAAGGCCAGGGAATGTCTCCAAAGGAGTACCGCAGAAGGATGTGGGTGAAGCGGAGATAGCCACAATCCTATAAAAATCTGGCGCACCATTGCATCATTTCTAAGCATATACATGTAATTACAAAATTATTTTCTAGAAATAAGGGAAAAGATAAGTCATTTGAGAGATAATTTCTTTTTCTCATGATTCATGTTAATATAATTAAAATTACACAAATTTCCCATACATATTATGGTCTATGAATAGAATTATCAAAGAAAGACCATACCCAGATAATACAACAAAATTCATTAAGAGGAATAAATATTCAAGAATATCCTGAAATGTAATGGGGAAAAGTAGAAAGGAAAGGGGCTTGAATTCGCCAGATCCCAAGGCAGATCACAAAGTAATAATTATCAAAACTATCTATAGTGAATTGAAAGAAAATAGAAAAGGTAGATCAGTAAAATAGCTCAGATATGCAGTACCTTAAAAAAAAACCAAACAGAGCAGCCTAGTGTTAACACAAACCTGAATCACATATTAATGGAAAATAGTCTGTCCTACAATAACTGCTATAAAAACTGGAAAAAAAATCAAGTGGAAAATATGCCTAGACATATCTTATATAATATACCATAATAAATTCCTAAAGGGTAAATTATCTGAATTCTATAAGTTCCTCCATTCCTCCATAAAAAAAGAAAAAGAAAAATCAGAGACCAAAAGTCTATATCTTTCAAAAATATGGAAACGAGAAAAATTTTAAACAGATATAAGAAAGAAGAGACTATGAAATGCACACTAAATAATTTCATTTATTTAAATTTGAAAAGCTTCCACTTGCCTCCCCCCTCCCCCTAAGAATGATGCAGCTAGTATCGGGACAGAGAATGAAAAAAAAATTCTTCATATTGAATATCTCTGCAAAAATATGACATCTAAAAGTATATATGAAGTTGTCTATAAAATTTAGAAAATCTTTTTTTTGTTGTTTGTTTGGGTTTTTTTAGTTTTGGAGGGGTAATTGGGGTTAAGTGACTTGCCCAAGGTCACACGGCTAGTAAGTTTCAAGTGTCTGAAGCCAGATTTGAACTCGGTTGCTCCTGAGTCCAAGGCCAGTGCTCTATTCATTGAGCCACTTAGCCACCCCATTAAAGGTGTTTTCTAATGAATGTTATGAACAATTTTCAAAATAAGAAATAAAATCAAGTTGTCAAATTTTCCAAAATAATTAATTACTAGATTATGTACAATTTAAAACAAGCCTGATGTACTCTTCACATATCTAAAGCTAGAAAATATGGTAAAAGATGGGAAGACTGATTGCTGGAGGAATTTTAATTCATTGCTGATTGAGCTGTGAATTCAGTAATTATAGGGGGAAAAGTTTGTAAATGTTGCAAAAAAGTGACAAAATGACCCAAAGATCCACTGCTGGGACTAGGAAATTACTGATAGTGAGCTCATTAGTTGTGATTGCAAAAAACTGAAAACAAAATACAGGAGTGGCCTTGAGATCACAAGTGGCCTTCTAGGTCCTTGGGTGCAGCCTTTAGACAGAATCCAAGTTTTATAGAATAAATCCTTATGTTAAAGGGACTTATTCTGTTAAGTTTGGATTTAGTCACAGCTGTGCTTGATGACCTAGAAGGTCACATGTGTTCTTGAGGTCACAGGTTCCCCCACCCCTCATAGACAGCAGTGATTAGAGTTGACGGAACACACTTGTATGTGAATGTAATGGAACTGCACTACTGAAACTGATGAGTACTAATTAATTGCTCAGAGACATATGGAAAAGACTTAACATGGAATGATATAGTAATGAAAGTAGAACCAAAGAATTTATATATGTGCATAAATCAAACAATTAAAATAAAGTCAACACTTGCGAGAGGAAACACAACGTAAGTATGATATGGAAAATGGGCCTTCTCTCAAAGTTAAAGCATAAATAGTGCAAGTATGGTAATGATCTCCACTAGTGTAGGTGAGCAATTTAATTGCAACTGTTAGTCTTAGAGAATGCCTTGAGGCCACTGAAAGGTTAAGTAGCTTGTCAATATTCATATTGCTAGAATATATCAGGAGTAAGATTTGAACTCAGATATTCCAAACTCCAAGGTCAACTGCCTATCCTTTCTACAATTCTGTCTCTTTCCTCATAACATTAGATATGCTATAAAGGGGGGAAAGTGACATATTCTACCAGTTGTAGTCATGTTATTAGGTAGTTTTGTTTAATTTTAGAGAAAAGAGAGAATTTTCGGTATTTATTGATGAGTGTACATTTTGTCAAAAACACAGTAAATCAATAAATTAAAAAAAACTACTCTGATGAGGCATCAGAGTAATGGCATACCAGTTTAGACACCTTTTCCAAAAAGGAAATGAGGTCAGTCTGACATGGCCTAATTTTGTTCTTAATGAACTCTAATTAGTTCTTTCATAATAGCCATTTAAATTTATAAGCATCACTTCAATAATGAATTTCAGGATTTTAAAAAAATTAATTTATTTGGCAACTTATTATTTAAAGACTCTACACTCATTCCTCTTTTTTTTCAATTGGGATATTTGTCCCTCTCTAGTCTGATGGTATCTTTTCCATTCTCCATGACTTTTCAAAGATCATTGATATTCATTCACTCAGCAGTCATTTGAGTTCATTGAATATACCTTAGGTACTCTTGTAATAATATCACACATTTGGTGTCTTAACAACTGATTTTTTTTGCCTTCCTAGCCTGAAGATAATTTTTTTGTTTAAGAAAAAAATCAAAACAAAATTTAAATTACTTGGTTTTGCTTTATTTATCTTCTTAGTCTCATCTGGAGTCAATAATCAGTTAGTGAGTATTTACTAAGCCCCTGCTATATGAAACACTCCTAGGTGCTTTGGATAGAAAGTCAAAAATGAAACAATCTCTGCTTCAGCAACTTACTTTTGGGGGTCAAGGGGTACAGGGAAACAACATGCACATACAGAGTATAAAGAAAATAAATGGACAGATTCAAAATACGAAATAAATATGTGGTAGTGAAATAAGTTTGGAAGGATCAGAAAAGTAATCGTCTGTCATCGTGTCGGAGAACTGTCAGCAGGGGCTGTTGGACCAAATTCTAAAGCTTTAAGGAGTTCTTGAACTTTATAAGGAAGATCTAAATGGGTGGTAACAAGCATAAACTGAGCCCAGGGCATGTTTCTGGGTCATGTTTCTATGTCACAATTCAAATATATTTACTGTTTCATTATCACAACGAGGTCCCATTGGCTTTACTGTTTTCCAAATTTGGATCCATCTTGGCTCTCCGTTGAGCATCTGTGCTTCCTATTATTTCTTGCTAGACATGTTAGTTTGCATTTTTCTAAGTTGTATCTCATATTGGTATTTCCTGCCTGGTTTTCAAACCTCTCTGAGCTTTATTATTGTTCCATTAATTTTCTGACTTCATTGGTATCTCCACAAGTCTATGAGGCTAGTAGTAGCTGGGTTCCATAAAAATTTGACTTACTCCCTCTCCATGGAAGAATTTCAGCCCAATATTTATGACTGGAATCTGACTCACCAATTTTTAGTACCCTGTTTTAGCTTATTCCAATTCTCTTGTTCATTTATTCAGTTGTGTCTCATTCTTCATGATCCTGGAGACCATCTCATGCCAATACTGCCCATGGGGTTTTCTTAGCAAAGATACTAGAGTGGTTAATCTAGTGGATTAAGGCAAACAGAGTTGGAGTGACTTGCCCACGGTCACACAGCTAATAAGTCTCTAAGGTTGGATGGAAGTTTGGGTCTTCCTAACTTCAGTCCCAGCACTCTATTTACTGAGCCACTTAACTGCCCCTCTAATTCCCTAAACATGCCTAAAAAGGTTTCAATTCTAAGTCAAGCTTGATTAAATTTGCAAGTGATTTTATGAATGTATGTATATGTTTGTATACACATTTCTCCTAGACGTGAGAAACATATGTATATGATATATATTATACATCAGATATTGGTGTATATGTGTGTGTGTGCAGGGGGGAGGGGGTATTGGGCCTGGAGTTAGGACTCATCATCCTAATTCAAATCTGACCTCAGACACTGCTAGCTATGTGGCCCTGGGCAAGTCACTTAACCCTTTTTGCCTCGGTTCATTATCTGTAAAATGACCTGAAAAATAAAATGGCAAACCACTTCAATGTCTTTGCCAAGAAAACCTCAAATGGGATCACGGAGAGTCAGACATCCCTGAAACAACTGAAAAGCAACAAAATTTGTGTATATACATGCACATTAGGTGTAAATGTCTCTCTGTGTGTATATGTATATATGAATGTGCATATGTACACACATCGCATATGTGTATATTTGTCTTTCTATGTGTATATATACATGTATACATATAATATATAATGTATATTTATATGTTCCTCTATATGTATACATTTTGTGTGTATGTGTGTGTATACATACACACACAATATTTTGTTGGAGTCCACATGTGGATTTTCCTAAAAATCAGAATGTATCCCATGCAACATCTCAGGTAAATGGATGGTTATGACTTTGCAAGTCCTATTGCTAAATCTGAAATGGCTAAAGGTCTCTAAGTATTCAATTTAAAGGTCTGTAAGTATTGAATGAAAAGTTTTACTTACTCTGATGGGTAGCAAATTTCCCATTTACTTCTTTGTTATGCATTACATAACAGGTAATGAATATTGAAGCTGTTATCCTTTTAAGCTATTGAAGTCAAAACTAATGTTCAAAAATATTTTAAAATCCATAGATGCTTTATAAGTAAAGTTTAGTTAAGCACATATGCAAACTTTAAGATAAAATTATGAATAATAACTGTCAAGCACTCCCAAACAAAATCCTGGACATGCCCAAGCTGCCAAAACTAATGTCTTTGTGCCTTAGCAGAAGAACTAGCCAATGACTACAGTTTTAGACTTGGAATATGAGAAATCCAGGCCCCTATTTCAGATACATATTAGCTGTGTGACTCTGGGCCATTTGCTTAACCTCTCTGAGCTTCAGTTTCTTCCCTTTTTAAAAGAGTATAATAATACCACTTCTCATGATTATTGTAAGGCTTAAAGGAGACAACATGAAGTGCTTTGCAAGCTTTCTGGCACAATGCAAACGTCAACAATTATTCCTCCAATAAGGTTAACTATGATCCCTCATCCCAGAAAGTATTGTGTGGATATTTTCAAGGCACATAGTTTTCCTTAATGGGAAGGGATACTTCTGTTATTGTATTCTCCATATCTAGCTGTTGTTGTTTTGGAATAGACCTGTAATTTCATTTTTGTAGAGAATCCCTATTAGCAAATGATTAGGAAAGAGGGAAAAGGAGATGGAGGGGGAAAGGGAAAGGGAGAGGGAAAAAAATAGGAGAAATTCTTTTTTTAAGTATTCAATATCATTATGTATTATGAAATATTGTCATAAAATATCACAGAACACTTAAATTGGTGATATGTAATAAGCAATACCTAAAATCCTACATACTTTTTACAGTGATAACTGCTAAAAAAGAAATCATTTATCTCTTTAATTTTAAAAATCGATATTAAAATGCAAAACTGAATCCTTATGTAACTAAAGATCAACACATGTTCAGTTTCACAATTCTTCAATTAGATTGGAATCTTATAGTGATTTCTGTTTTATTTGTAATTGAATCTAATGTTTATGAAGATATCCTGAATGCCAGAGAAACCAAATGATAGGAATATGCAGCCAGGAGGCCGGAAGTCTGGGTTCTATTATCAGCCTTCACACTAAATTACTCTGTCTGTCACCTTAAGGCTCCTCCAGGCATGAATTTCCTTATTTGTAGAAAGAAAATAAAAGAGCATATTGGTCAAGAATTTTGAAAGATTTGGAAGATTTCATTGTGAGAAGTATTTATGCTGCCTCTGCCCCATTCATCTACTGCTAGGAGAGAAATGGTTGTTTCCTTTTCATTCTATGGCCTGGCAAGTACCTCCAATAAAACATGGGAGCTCTTATACTAGGGAGGAGGCAGAAGGGCTGATACGAGGACACACAGTAGCTAAGCCATAAGCATCCTACAAATTTGAACCTTCATTCTATGAGTAAACATTCCTCAATAAAGGAGATTATTGTCATGTAAACCTGATAATTCCTTGTGCATTTATTCTTCAGGAAGTCTCATTTGATTTTAGTTTTTTGGTCTAATACTTAACTAATGATTGATTATTGAAGTAAAAATAACATCTACATTCATATGACAAAAGCTTTTGTCTTATAGGGAGATAATATGTTTAAGAGAAAAGACCTCAGATCAGAAGATATGAGTTTAAGTTTCTTCATTAGTCACATAAGATGGGGCAAGTTATAACTTATATAATAGGTGATACAAGTCAATTAACCACTGATCTAACACCCTAGATCAGTGGTTCTCAACCTTCCTAATGCCGCGACCCTTTAATACAGTTCCTCATGTTTTGGTGACCCCCAACCATAAAATTATTTTTGTTGCTACTTCATAACTGTAATTTTGCTACTGTTATGAATTGTAATGTAAATATCTGATATGCAGGATGTATTTAAATTGAACATAACCCACAGGTTGAGAACCACTGCCCTAGATCAAAGGTCAAATCAACAAGCATTTATTAGATATTTATTATGTGTCAGGTACTTTGTTAAGCTTGAGGGATCCAAATGTTGTTACTGTTGTCATTCATCCTTCATTTGTGAAGAGAACCAATGGCATTTGGGGTTGATGTATTTACTCATACATGAACTGGATTTAAGTGAGGCACACTTGTACAAAGTCATAGGCCTTATTCTCTCTTCCAGAGTCACTGGAGTTCAGTAGTAAGACAAAAGTGAACAGTTGGGATACATTAGATGACCTTGGTGTCTCCGATTGTTGTATGACCAAGCTCTAAGCATTCCACAGCACCTGTTTCTGGCCCTTTGTGGGCCATTGGTACAAATGTTTGTATCCATCTATTCTTCTGGGGAAGTATTCACTTGCTTGGGGTAGACATCCCACTAACTCACCTATAGGTTTGAGGCCCGTTGGTTCCCCTCAGCCTTGCTTAGGCTCTCTGCCAGGCCAGTTTTGCCAGGTTGTGATGACACAACTTCTTGGAGCCATAAGTGAGTTGGGTGACAAATACCAAATATGTGTGATCAGAACTGAAAAGGGCTGGTAAGCCCTCACACCAGAGGTGCTAGTCCTTCCAGAAGACTCCATACACAATACACACAAAAAGAAGGGTGATCCCTGCCCTCAGGGAACTTGCATTCTAATTCAGGAAGTCAGGGCATAAAAGGGAGCTGAAATGCAGGGAGGGGTGTGGGGGCAATGGAGAGAGTAGTGAGTATAGAAGTACAGAAGTAGGTAAGTCCAGAGAATGAAAGATTGCTGGTCTGGGTCCTTCCTTAAAATGGTGGTTCCAGGGAGAACTCTTCAAATACCCTCCTTTTCCATACTATCCTATATGTGTTATCTCCCTCTCATAGAATGCAAACTCTTTCAGGGCAGGGACTGTCTCACTTTACTATCTATATTCAGTTTCCTAATCTATAAAATGGCACGATTCCCTCATAGGGGTTGTCTTGAGGATCAATTAAATTAAACAAACAATTATTGAGGGTTATTATGTACAAGGAATAGTACTAAGTGCTGGAGAATTAAATGAAAAAAAATTAGTCTCTGTTCTCAAGTTCCTTAAGTCCATAGGGGAATAATTCTGGGAGCACTTGATATTTCTATAGCATGACTATTACATAAACAGAGGTCAAGGGGAATTGAAGGAGCAAGCACTCACTCTCTCTTGGGGGAGATTGGGAAAGACTTCCCAGAGAAGGTGGGACCAGAAGTAAGGAGTGATGAAAGACAGTCAGAACCTCTGACTGATGGAACTGAGAAGTCTAATGATTTCCCTCAAGATCACAAAATCAGCATGTGCCAGAGATTCCTCAGGGCCTGAATTTCCTTATTTGTAGGAAGAAAGAGCGTGTTGGTCAAGAACTCTGAAAGATCAGTTCAATTTCACAATGAGAAATGTCTATACCTGCTTCTGTTGAGGTTTAAGGGTGCTGGGATCCCAAAATAGCAACACATGGGTGCTACTCAAATGAATTCAATTCAAGCCTTCTGTCAGCTGAAGAGAAGATTTATTAGAACACCAGTCAGGGCAGGCATGATTCTAAAAATTTGCCATATTGGCCAGACTCTTAAGGAATCTAAGCATTGGCTAGACTCTTAAAGAATCTGTGCACTTTCAGGGAGGCAAGACTGATTTTACATGGAGTAGCCTGTAGGAACAGAGAAGAAGTCTAGATGGAATTAAGGAAGTGGTGCTCCAGCTTGGGATGAGGTGCAGACCATGAAAGGGCATTTAATTACCTGGGAAGGGCTGATTGCCCCAGGGGAACATCAGGGACCTGAGTCACATGGGAAAGTCCAGGGGCTTTTCCTTTTGTGAGGTACAGATCCCAAAGACATAGTCTTTTTCTTTTGGGGGTTCAGATCCCCCATCACTTCTACTGTTTTCCACTGCTGAATTATTTTCTACAGTAGTAATTGCATGACATATACACATAAGCCAATTAGATTAAATTTGGGAAAAAATAATAACAACTAGCATTGATGTAGCATTATACCATTTGCAACACACTTTAAAAATATTATCTCATTTTTCTAGGAACCTGAGACACAGTTTCTTTTCTTATCCCCATTTTACAGATGAGGAAACTGAGGCCAAAAAAGATTATATAATTTGCCAAGGTTACATAGGAAATGAGTCTAAAATAGAAACTGAACTCAAATTTTACTGATTCCAAGTTTAGAACTCTATCTGCTGTGCTCCCAACTGTAATGTATTGGAAAAGCAAAGAGCTTATTTGAGATTTGAACTGATATTTGACCCCAAAGTTATTTACTTTCAATTAAATATAGAAAGTGGATCTTCAAACGATCATGCATTGGGAGTGAGAAGGCATGTAAGATATAATTGAGTATGATCAGCTGTCAGATTCATTAATAGGTTTCTCACACTCAAGAATCTGCTTGTTCTGTCCTCATCCACTAGCTACTGATTTGTGGTATATGGAAATTGTTATATGAAGATTGCTGCATGTAGTTTTCACTTCTGGAAAAGTGTTCCTGCCCCGGGGGTGGGGGGGTGGTTTAGCCTAATTGTCTTTATAGAAGAAACCCACCTGTTTCTAAATATTAGACCATGCAGGTGTGCATCATTCTTAAAATACCACTTTGTGAATGTACAATCCAACAGGTTTTCGCCAATAAAGTGATCATTTCTCTGACTTTTACTCATCGCCAGTTGACTGGTGAAGGCTAAATTCCTTCAGTAGCTTGAATACTTCACCATACTTGCTCATATTTACAGAGTTGCTCAATGATTCATTCATGCAATATTTACAAGTATTTCTTAAGAGCCTACTGTATGGAGAATCCTGATTTAGGTCATATGGAGGCTAGAAGTAAAAAGAAGGTTGAATAAAAAATAACAACCCTAGTTCCTAAACCTCCACCTTTCAGGACCCCGTTCTCTTAAGCCAGAACTCCTTTCCCAATGCCACCTGGAAAAGATCTCAACCTTAGACACTTCAGGACTCGCTATCTAGACGCCTTGCCTCCATGCCCCGCTGAACATGCCTTTCTTCCTCCTTTTTCCCCTCCATCCCCATTTCTTGTTACCTCATATGTATTTTATTGTTTTCCATTATTTGATTGTAAGTTGCTTAATGGGAGGGACTGTCTTGTTTGCTTATATTCATATACCCGCTGCTTCACCCTGTACCTAGAACATACTAAGAACTGAACAAATACACCATCTATGTATCTCTCATCTCTTTAAGTGTCCCTCTATCTATGTATATCTGCCTGCCTGTCACTTTATATGGGATGTAGAATACAGGACTGAGCTTGTGTCAACTTTTCAGGAAAAAGACAAGATAACAGTCTGAACTGGAAGAACTTTAGGTTGATAGAGAAGAATCAGAAAACCTTTTTCTGGGCAGATTGATGCATGCCAACAAAATCAGCTCAGGTAAAGTGAAGATTGGAATAGTGATGAAAATAAGTTTGGAAAGCTAGAGGAGAATCAGCTGATAAAAGTAGTTGGAGAGTCTTGAATTTGAGACTGTTGTTCAAATTAGATCTGAAAGGTCATTCAGGTCTTGATTTTAAAAATAGCATGATGAAAAAGGTACAAGAAGTAGTGTGTTGGTATGAAAAGCATAAATTGGAGTGAAATAATTGAGGGAGTTAAACCAGTAAAGATGCTATTTTGTCATCTAGAATTCAGTGTTTCTTAATCTGTGCATCACATCCCCACGTTGGGTCACAAAACATTTGGCAACGGTAAAATGTTTCTGAACGTCCTATGCTCAAAATTAATTAAAAATCAAATGCATAATGAATTCTAGGTGTTTCTGGCAGTGCTTGCCCATGTTGCTCACACAACTTCACTGTAGCCTTGGTTCTGAACACAAAGCATGCACAGTGCACTGTGTATGCCCATGCCCCAACTGACTCTGCTGAAACAGGAAAAGGGATCCCAGGCTAGGTTTGGGACTGTGAAAGCAGAAATCTGGAGGGAGACAGTGCTATAATGAACCATAGATTTACTTTACAGTTAGGAGACCTAAATCTTAGTCCCTGTTCAAATACTGTTTGCTGCTGCCCAAATTTGTTGTAATTTCAGTCTGAACCTCATATTTCTCATCTGCAGAATCAGTGTATTGTATGAGATGATTTCTAAGATATCTTCCAGTTGTGATATTCTATGATCCTGACACCAGAACCTGGAAAAGAACCAGTAACAGTTTTATCACTTCAATGTGAACTCAGATCAACTCAAGGCAAAAGTGGAAACAAAACAAGTACACTTATTTCCAGATTTATTTTTAGTGTTTTGAAAATGCAGTTAGAACTCAGTATCTTAGAAGTGGGAAGGAGCTTAGTCATGTAGCCTAATCCATTCTTGAGCAGACCCCTCTAAAATATTTTCATCCAGCTGTCAATGGAAGAGTTTCAGTGAGAAGAAATATAGGGAGAAAAAAAGAAGAAAAAGTGTCCAAACTAGAGGAAGAAGACATTGGATTGAATCCTGGTTCTTCCACTTATGACTTATGTCACCTTGAACAAGCCAAACCCTCTGGGTTTCAGTTATTCACAGCACCCATGGTGACTATAAATATGCTGGTAGTTGTGAATCACAACATGCAACAAGCTCTCCAATGGAGGACAGAGCCAAAGCATTTATTCAAATACCAGAAATCTGAGTTCCAAAATCAGAAAGTCAGAGTCATTACAGTAGCCACAAAGTTGGTACACATAGTTAATAAAGTGAATACTCACATTCCCAAGCCTTCAAAACAAAACAGGCTCCCTCAAGCAAAGATCCTCCTCTACTCTCTCATAGTAATTGCTCAGCCTCCACACTGCTCTCTCACTTCCAGTAGTTCTTGTTCCCAACAGTTCTCAGGAGAAGTCCTCAGCAGAAATTCTGCCTGGCTCTCAGAAGAAGTTCTGCCACCACAAGTTGTGTTCTAAAAATCTCTTCCCTCTCTAGCCTGGGCCTCTCCTTATATATGGTATTAGCTCCTCCCTGCACCACCCCTTGCTGCTACTTTAATAAATTCATCCTACTGTGGGATTTGAAAGTTCTGAGTCTTCATACTTGACACAATTATGAACTTGCAACTAAGTGCTAATTATCTGTTAGCTTGCCAATACAAGGGGCATGAAAGAGTTTTCTTTTTTTTTTCTTTCTTCTTTTTTTTGCAGAGGAAAATGTTTATTTACACTTCTAGCAAGGAAGTAGGTATGGTGCTCAACACCATGGAAGATTTTTCAAATCCCGTTACTATTACATGAGGTAGACTTTAAAAGATCCTAAGTTTGTAGTAATTCTGCCTTTGGAAGTCTAGTTATAAAATATATGAGTGGTACATGATTATGGGCTAGGGTGTTGGGATCCTAGTCCTGACCTAAGAAAGACCACTCTTTTGGTTGGCTCCTAACACCATTCCCATATCCTCACAACTTGAACAAAGGGACACCAGGAAATGCAGGGACAGCAAAATTAGATCAGTCACATGTGGTCTTTAATAGAATTAAAAGTTAAAATGCAAAATTATAATAAAAATCTTTAATAGAATTAAAGATTAGAATTAGAAGTAGGTGGGTACCACTTACCACTTTCAGACTCTTTGGTGACTTGAGTCTTCTTGCAGAAGGCCAGCCCCAGCCCTACCAGAAGTACTGTTACATCTGCCAAATGAAAGGGTTGGATTTGTTGGCTTTTGAGGTCCCTTCCAGCTGTGGAATAACTATCCTATAATGAAGAATTCACCATATGCTGAGGAAAGCTCATTCCATTATTACATAGCTCTATTTCTTAAGAATTCTTTTTTTTATTTTTTAACTTCTGAAATAAGAACCTGAAATTTGCTTTCCAGTAATGTCAGACCAGTGGTATTGGCTCTATTCTCAGTCAGCCAGTCAGTTGGTGGGTAGGGTGTTAAACAAGTTGACAGGCATTTATTGAGGACCTACTAAGTACTTACTATGCACCAAACACTATACTATTCATTGAGGATGCAAGAAAGCCAAAGAACCCAAACAAACAAAAAAACACCAAAAAACAAAAAGCAAAAAGTCTACAGTCTAGAGCAGGGCTTCTTACCTTTTTCCACTTTCAACCCCTTTAACAGTTCTTATACTGTGGTTTTCAACCCCATGTGAGGTGTAGACTTTAGAGAACAGACTCACAGACTCATCTTAAATAGAGAAGGGACCTCAAGGATTTCCTAATCTCACCTGTACTTAAATTGGAATTCTCTCTGGAACTTCCCTAAAAGGCTTGTTTGAAGGTCTCTATTTTTATTTTTAAAAAATCTACTTTCATCACTATGATGCCTAAGGAATCATTAGAACACACAGGAGCATCTCAGTCAACACTCTGGCTACAGGGATCAATGGAATCAGTCACAGCCGGCCTGCATTAAATGGCAGCAATACAATTGGTATGTGTGGGTGAAGTGAGTCAAAGAGATTTATTTAAGGAGAAAGAAAGGTGGCTGCTACTGGTAGGTAAATGGACACATCTGTTGAATTGTGGGGCAAATGAAGTTCTTTGAGTGAAATCTTCCCAGGTAAGCCTCTGTTGCTCAGACATGATGTGGCTATGTGATTAGGGATCCTTGATTTAGTCATGTCCTACCTTTGTGTCTTCCCTTGCAATCCAATCAATGGGAAAGCAGCCAATGGGGTAATGTGTTTATGTGTGCATTTCCCCTTCCCCTCATATATTATGGTTATGTTTGAGTAAGTTTAAACTGGTCTGATGCTAGACCATCCTGAGCCAACATAGACTATACATTTGAAAAGACATTTATCTGACACTACATTACATCCTGAGGCAACTAATTCTACTTTTGGACAACTCTAATTGTTGTGAAGGTTGGTTTTTTTACTTCCTTTTATCAAGCTGAAATCTGCCTTTGTACAACTTGCACGCACTGCTCTTGGTTCAGTTTCTTGGGGCCAAGCACAATAAGTCTAAATCTTCGTGCAAGGCCAAATAATTTCTGTTCTCCAGGCTAAACATAGGCTGTTCTTTCAGCCCAACTTTAGAAAACAGGGTCTCCAGTACTCTTTCTATCTGGGTTATCGTCTTCTGGACTCACTCCAAATTGTCAACACCTTTCCTAAAATGTGGCATCCTAATCTGAACACAAAACTCCACATATACATACCCCCCTGACCCCCATTCTGGACATTATGACTCTCAATGGAAAGGAAGATCAAGATTGGCTTTTTGACTCCTATTTCACAATGTTGACTCATGTTGAGTTTGTAGTCCACCACAATCCTCAAATGCTTTTCACATAACTTTTTTCTAGCCAAAATTAGGCACAGATGCCATTTTTAAAAAATCTGAGACTTCTATGTTTATCCTCATTGGAGTTCATTTTATTAGACTGAGCTCATCCTTAAACTGTTGAGTGTTAGGAATAATTCTGTCATTTGACATACTTCACCCATAAATTTTATAAGGAGACCATTCATGATTTCTGTCCAGTTCATCTTCCAGATGACACCCTTTCAAATGTTTGAAGACAACTGTCATGTCATTCCCTGAGTCTATTCTTTCCCCAGCTAAACATCGATTCCTTCAACTGTGGTTCTTATAGTATGGAATCCAGTGCCTTAATATCCTAATTGTAATTCTCTGGATATATTCTAGTTTGTCAGAGTTCATTTATGTTATTGTTGGAATAAGTTGATTTCCCCTTCAACCAAATTTCACAGTTTGGGCATTATGCACTTTTTCATGTACTTTGTCTTTCACACATCTGGTTAGACCAATCTCTTCTGCTTTCCTTTGGTTGTCTTTTATGGTTATCTGAATGTTTCATTTGTGAATTTTTCATCTATCCTTGCCCCTAAGCTCTCTATTTCTACTAAAGGCACCATAATCTTTTTAAGTAATAACCTCAAAGGAAGGAAGGGCATTTGTTAAAGTGTGTGACAGCGCTGCTCAATTTGGGGGACATAAATAGAAAAGTGAAGCATTCCCTTCCCTCAAGATGTTTCTCTCCCT
>CM053593.1:337615289-337645913 GCA_028646575.1 Pseudocheirus occidentalis | reverse complement strand
TCTGAATGTTTCATTTGTGAATTTTTCATCTATCCTTGCCCCTAAGCTCTCTATTTCTACTAAAGGCACCATAATCTTTTTAAGTAATAACCTCAAAGGAAGGAAGGGCATTTGTTAAAGTGTGTGACAGCGCTGCTCAATTTGGGGGACATAAATAGAAAAGTGAAGCATTCCCTTCCCTCAAGATGTTTCTCTCCCTCTCTCTCCCTCTCTCTCCCTCTCTCTCCCTCTCTCCCTCTCTCTCTCTCTCTCTCTCTCTCTCTCTCTCTCTCTCTCCATACACACACACACACACACACACACACACGCAAACAAGTAATGGACTGGAAAGAGATTATATAGTCATAGATTTAGTACACTGATCCATGGGACATCCAGTTGATAAGTTCCTTTCCAGGACCAATGGTAGTATTGATTTACTTTATCCTTATAGGTCAGAAAGCAACATAATAGCCAGGGTAGATGGCTTGATAGAATGTGAAGCATGATCTGATCATCTGTTATGTGATCTTAGGTGGATTAGATATAGTTAGCTCATTAAACTTTTACTGAGTCACTTAACAATCACTATAGCTCTGCCTCAGGATCAGAATGCCAAAACTGAATAAATAAATTCCCCAAAGTTGGGAGAGGCAGGTACTTTTTAATAATCCATGTTGGCTATTCCAGATGGTGAGAAGTAGCAAACTGTCAAGTATCATTAAATCTCTTTGTCCTTAGAAGAACACTGTATAATTACTTTGAGGGAAGCTTTGCAAGTTCAATAGGTTGTTGTTGTTTAGTTGATTAGTCATGTCTAACTCTTTGTAACTCCATTTGGTGTTTTCTTGGCAAAGATACTGAAGTGAAAGAACAAATTTCCTTCTCCAGCTCATTTTACAGATGAGAAAACTGAGGCAAACAGGGTTAAATTACTTTTTCAGTCCACACAGCCAGGAAGTCTCTGAGGCCAGAATTGAACTCAGAAAGATGAATCTTCCTGACTACAGGCCCAAACTCTATCTACTGCACCTTGTAACTGCCGAAGTTCATGATCAAAGCTTAAAAGATCTGGGCAGTATTGTCCTCCAAAAGATTTGGAGTTGTAATAGACTTAATATCTGGTATAAAGAGTTACCCTACTTCTAGCAGGCTAGGTAGCACCCTATTCTCTCTAGTATAAAATACAGATAACTTGGCCTGGCATTTAAAGCACATTTCAGTTGGGCTTCAGGATACCTTTCTAGGATCCTTTTTCCAACTCCATTCCTTCACAAATGTTATACTGTTTCAAAAACGTACTATTATTGTTCCATGAAGCATCCTAAACTCTCCAGCTTCTGTTCATTTATATAGGTTATCCCTGATGACTGGAATCTACTTCCTTGCCACATTGAAATCTTTATATTCCTTCTAGGATCAACTCATGTGCTGCTTTCTCTAGGAATCCTTCCTTTATAAAGTTCAGCAGAAAGTGATCTTTCTTTCCTCAAATATTCCTGGAGGACTTTATCTCAATTTCTTCTTTGCCATTTATATTTTACCAGATGTTTACTTATCTCTGGGCAGCTAGGTGTCACAGTGGATGGAGCACTGAGCTTGGAATCAGAAGACTCGTCTACCTGAGCTCAAATCAGGCCTCAAATATTTACTAGCTGCCTGACCCTGGACAAACCACTTAACCCTATTTGCTTTAGTTCCTTGTCTGTAAAATGAGCTGGAGAAAGAAATGATTTCAAAAAAGAAATCTTTGCCAGGAAAGCCCCAGATGGTGTCATGAAGAATCAGAAAAAATTGAAAGATTGAACAACAGTAACAATATTTATCTCTATGCATAAAGAATTTTCTGTTAGTTTTTTTTGGAGGGGGAAGACAGGGCGATTGGTGATAAGTGACTTGTCCAAGGTCACACAGCAAATAAGTGTTAAGTGTCTGAGGCCAGATTTGAATGCTGGTCCTCCTGACTCCAGGGCCAGTGTTCTATTCACTGCACCACATAGCTGCCCCTTTCTGTTAGATTTTTAAGCTCCTCAAAGTGAAGGATACTTTTTAAAAAATTTAAGATCCTCAATGGCTAGTAAAGTATTTTGTACATAGCATATATTTACTAAATATTTACTTAATTGGATTAAATTATTCATATTTTAAGTTGTCACTAGAGAACTAGAAACTAGAGACACCAGAAAAGAGTCAAGAACAAAATGCCAACAAGCATTTATTAAGTGCTGGGCTTGATGTTAACTGTCTGATTTAGTATGTGCCAATCACTATGTTAAATGCTGATCAACTGATAAATTCAAGTTTTATCTTTTTAAATAAGGAGATATTATCAAAAAGCTTTTAAAGTTATTCTGTGGCTTTCTTTCACACATCATGAGATAGATAAATAATATGGCAGTTGTAATAGCATATTTGTGGAGTTTGATAATTAAATCAATGGGTCATTTTAGCTAAAAAATGAAACTAACTAAAATTTTTAAATGAATATGTTCAAAGTCATCTCATGTTATTTTCAAATAATGCAGCATCATTTTTAAGATCTTAATAAATCTTCAAGCATGAGATCATAAACATCTATTTAAGAGGTAATAAGGGTTCTTTTAAAAGTAAATTATACAGATTTTAAAAATAAATTGTCTAAATTATTATCTGTAGACTTTAATATAAACTAGGAAGCATGTAAACTTTGGGGAACAATCAACAGAAGCATAAACCTTTACTGGATAAGCTTGTGATTTATTAAGGAGACATTTCTTATAATTATCTATAACTAATATGTATACTTATAATATGCAGTATTACAGGATAATAAATTTAAAAGTTATCAGAGAAAGTGATGTGTGAAGGGAAATTTAACTCCATATAAAATGGAAATCTATCCAAACTGAGTCTTAGAAATTAAAGGCATTGACAAACTGAAGAGCACATAAAGGAAGGTAGCCAAGATGATAACGGGACTTGGGGTCAAGGGACTAGAAATTGTTGTTTTTCCATCATTTGAGTTGAATCCAACTCTTCATAGCCCATTTTGAGTTTTCTTGGCAAAGATATTGGAATGGTTTGACATTTCCTTCAGTTCACTTTTACAGTTGAAGAAACAGAGGAAAACCAGGTTAGGATCACACAGCTAGTAAGTGTCTGAGGTTGGATTTGAACTCAAGAAGATCAGACTCCCTGACTTCTGGCCTAGCTGTTTATATATGTGCATCATCTAACTTTCCCTGAGATATTTAGCCTGGAGTAAATTGGATAAATGAAGAAGGGAAAGGGGACTTGATAGCTATACGAGAAGGGCTTTCTGCCTTAAACCCAAATTGCTCTGGCTCTCACTGACTGTCCAATAACAGGTCCTAGTCCAAACCTCTGTTGGTCATTGTTTGGGTTTTGATGGCTCAGGGTGAATGTAAATAGCAATTATTTCTGTTCTAGCTAGAAACCTTGAGGGTCTTCCCCTCCCAGATTGATTTTCCTTTTGTTTTTTTAACTAAGTAAAAGAGGCTATCTTTTGCCTCATTTCTTACCTAGCCTTAATCATTGAATGGGTGTTGCCTCAGACAAACAGAAATCCAGGAAAGACTTTAGCTTAAAAGGCCAAGGTCTCCTACTGCATCAAGGGTCATCTCCAACCATCCTGATCTATATCTTCCCATTGGACCCAGATACCTCTTGAGAGGAGAGTGAGGCTGGTGACTTTGCACAGCCCTGCCTCACTTAAATCCAACTCACTTGCAAGTCAAGACATCACCTTCCTGATGTCATTGGTACTCTTCAAGAATGAAGGACAAGCAACAACAACAATCAGAAGAGCTTAAGCTATTGCAGGAGGTTGCCTTTCCCTAAAGCTTTTTTTTTTTGAGAAAGGATTTTATTTATTTATTTTTATTTTCCCCATAATATGTAAAAACAACTTTTAACATTTGTTTTTAAAACTAAGTTCCAATTCTTTTCCTTCCTCCCTACCCACCCACCATTCACCATTGAGAAGGCAAGCAGTTTGATATAGGTTAGACAATATATCCATAATAATCATGTTGTGAAAGAAAAGACAAAAACCCTCAAGAACAATAAAGTAAAAGGAAAAATATGCCTCTATCTGTACTCAGGGTGGATGGCATTTTTCATCATAAATCCTTCAGACCTGTCTTGGATCATTGTAGCGCACAACATAGCTATATTGCTGTTACTTTGTTCACAATGCACTTCACTTTGCATCAGCCCATGCAAGTCTTTTCAGGTTTTTCTGAGAGCATCCTGCTCATAATTTCTTATAGCACAATATTATTCCATCATAATTACATACCACAACTTGTTTGGCCGTTCCTTAATTGGTGGACATCCCCATTAAAAAATATTTGCTCCCAGAAGTAATCTGCTTTAAATATTTTTGTACATAATAGATCCTCCCCTCTCCCCTTTTATCTCTTTAGGTATACAGACCTAGTAGTGGTATTGCTAGGTCAAAGGGTTTGCATGGTTTTATAGTCCTTTGGGCATAGTTCCAATTTGCTCTACAGAATGGTTGAATCAATTCACAATTCCATCAACAGTGTATTAAAGTCTCATTTTCCCCATTATCACCTCCAACATCTGTCATTTACCTTTTCTGTCCTTTCACTCAATCTAGTAGGTATGAGATAGTACTTTAGAATTGTTTTAATTTGCATTTCTCCACTCAATAGTGAGAGTATTTTTTTTCATACAGCTATGGATAAGTTTGATTACTTCATCTGAAAACTAATCATATACTTTAATCATTTATCAATTGGGGAGTGGCTCTTATTTATATATATTTGACTTAGTTCTCTTTATATTTGAGAAATGAGGCCTTTATCAGAGAAACGTGCTTCAAAATTTTTTCCACAGTTAACATTGCTAACTGTATTTCCCTCTACCCTATTGCCCTCCCCATTTATTCTATTCTCTCTCTCTCTCTCTTCACCCTGTTGTTCCTCAATAGTGTTTTGTCTCTGACTACCCCCTTCTCCAGTGTTCCCTCCCTTCTATCACTGTCCCTTTCTCAAATTCCCATCCTCTCTTACTTTCCTGTAGGGTAAGATAGATTTCTGTACCCAACTGAGTGTGTATGTTATTCCCTCTTTGAGCCAATTCTGATGACAGTATAGTTCACTCCCTAACTCTCACCTTCCTCTTCTTCCCTTCCAGTGTAAAAAACTTTTTCTTGCCTCTTTTATGTAAGATAATTTACCCCATCTCTAAAGTTCTTCAGAAAGACTGTATGATTAGTTAATACGTATGTTATATAAATATCTATCATCTATCTGGGATTCTTGTTCAGGTATGGGGAGGACCAGATGGTGTCACTTCCTACTCTGAATTTTTTTTAAGTTTTGTGGATCTGCAAAAGGAAGGAAGTTGAGTATCATACAGAAACTATTATGTGATACTGAAGGCCAAGAGGAATCTTGTCTAGGATGCTCCTGATTCAAGGATCCTGATTTGGAGAATCCTTATCAATATTATATATTTAAACATCTACTTCCACTTGTCAAGTAATAAAGACTGGACTATGATTTCTCTTAAACTGTCTATAACTTAGTAGGCATTCAACATTTTAATTCAATCATAAAGTAATTTTAGAAAATTAGGTGTTGCCATGTACAACATATTAAGATTTTTTTATTCTACAAATACACACACACACACACACACACACACACCATCCCTTCCTCTTTGAGTCCTTTTAAACAATTTTGAGTCCTATCAAATACCCTTTTCACTCTTTTCAGAAGTGTTTACACACAATCTGAGGGTGGAATTTAATGTTGTAAAGACATAGTATGTTGGAAGTTTCAGAAGACTGTCATATGTAGACATGGGATTAAAATTAAAGGTTGCCAGATGAATTTTTTTCTTTATTTCTTCTTCATAAGAGTCTGTCTTAGAAAATCACAGGAACATATGTGTGTGCACACACATGTGTACATGCATATATACGCGTGTTGATCATTTGATAATTATTTCCTAATTTGTTCATTTTTAAATATTTATTCTCTTAATTTATTTTTTCCAATTAGATGTAAAGAAAGCTTTCAACATTCATTTTTGTAAGATTAAGGGCTCCAAATTTTTTCTTCCTCTCTCTCTTCCTTTCCCCTTCCCCAAGACAGCCAACAATCTGAAACAGTTTATACATATGCGATCATGTTAAATACATTTCCACATCAATCATGTTATGAAAGAAGAACCAGAACAAAAGGGAAAAAGCATGAGAAAGAACAGAGAGAAAATGGTATGCTTCAATCTGTGTCCAGACTCCATAGTTCTTTCTTTGGATGTGGATAGCATTTTTAATCACAAGTCTTTTGGAATTGTCTTGAATCACTGTATTGCTTAGAAGAGCTAAGTCCATCATAGTTAACCATCATACAATGTTGCTTTATCTGTGTACAGTGTTCTGGTTCGGCTCACTTTATTCAGTATCAGTTCGTGTATGTCTTTCCAGGTTTTTCAGAAATGTTTCTGCTCTTTTTTTTTTCATTTTTATTTTTTTTGGAGGGGAGAGGGCAAGGCAATTGGGGTTAAGTGACTTGCCCAAGGTCACACAGCTAGTAAGTGTGTCAAGTGTCTGAGGTCGGATTTGAACTCAGGTCCTCTTAACTCTAGGGCCAGTGCTCTATTCACTGCACCACCTAGTGGCCCTGGTCATCTCTTAGAGTAAAATTGTATTCCATTGCATTTATATACCACAACTTATTCAGTCATTCCCCAAGTGATGAGCATACCAAAAGATTTCTGATTCTTGTCCACCACAAAAAGAATTGCTATAAATATTTTTGTACATGTGGGTCCCTTTCTTTTCTCTTCTCATTCAATTTTCTCCAGAGGTCTATCATATCTAACTTTTACAGAATTCTCTTCACCTCATTAACTTCTTTCTTGTTTATTCTGTGGTTGAATTTATCTAGTTCTGGGGGAGGGTGGGTTGAGGTTCCCGGTAATATAATTTTGCTCTCTCTTTCTTCCTGTAACTCACTTAAATTCGCCTCTAAAATTTTGATGTTATACCACTTGGTGCAAAATTTTTACTTCTGATATTACTTCCTTGGCTATGGTACATTTTAGCAAGATATATTTACCTTCCTTGTCTCTTCTAATTAGATCTAGTTTTCCTTTTGCTTTGTCTGAGATCAGGTTTGCTACCCCTGCTTTATTTTTTTTTTTTACTTCAGCTGAAGCATGGTATATTCTGCTCCAGCTTTTTACCTTTACTTCATGTGTGTCTCTCTGCTACAAATGTATTTCTTGTAAACAGTATATTGCAGGTTTATGGTTTTAAATCTACTGTGCTTTCTGTTTCCATTTTATGGGAGACTTCATTTTATTCACATTCACAGTTATGACTACTGTGTATTTCCTTCCATTCTATTTTCCCCCTTGTTTATACTTTTATCTCTCTTTTCACCCTGTTCTTCCTCACCAGTGTTTTGCTTCTAACCAAGCACCTCCCTCAATCTGCCCTCCCTTCCATCAGACTCTCCCCTTTCTTTACCCTTTTCCTTCCTTCTTCTGCTCTCCCTTATATCAACCTCCCTTTCCTTTTCTTTCATCTTTCCCCCTCTTACTTCCCTCTAGGATAACATAAATTTCTATACCCAACTTAGTATGTATGTTATTCCCTCTTTGAGCCAAATCCAATGAGAATAAGATTTAAACAATGCTCACCTTCTCCCTTCTTTCCCTTTACTATAATAGGTCTTTTGCACCTCTTCATGAGATATAATTTACCCTATTCTGCCTTCCTCTTTCCTTTTCTCCCAGTAGAATCCTTTTTCCCCATCCCTTAATTTTTTATATCATCATATCAAGTCCAACTTATAATCACACTCTTTGCCTACATATGTATACTCCTTCTAACTGTCCTAATAGAGATACAATTATTAAGAGTTACAAGTTCCATATTTCCATGTAGGGATGTAAACAATTTAATTTTATTGAATAACACATTTTTTCTTCTTTTCTGTTTGTCTTTTTATGCTTCTCTTGAGTCTTGTATTTGAAGACTGAATTTTCTCTTCAGCTCTGGTCTTTTCATCAGGAACATCCCCTAGTTCATTGAATGCCCATCTTTCCCCCTGAAAGATTATGTTCAGTTTTACTGGGTAGTTGATTCATGGTTATAATTCAAGATCCTTCGCCTTCTGGAATATCATATTCTAAGACCTCAGATGCTTTAATGTAGAATTTGTTAGATCTTGTATAATCCTGACAGTTGCTCTTTGATAATTGAATTGTTTTGTTTGGGCTGCTTATAGCATGTTCTCCTTATTGTGGTAATTCTAGAATTTGGCTACAATATACCTTAGAGTTTTCATTTTGGGATCTCCTTCAGGAGGTGATCTGTGGGTTCTCTCAATGACTATTTTATCCTATGTTTCTAGGATATCAGGGCAGTTTTCCTTGATAATTTCTTGAAAGACCCTGTCGAGGCTCTCTCTCTCCCTCCCTCCCTCCCTCCCTCCCTCTCTCCCTCCCTCCCTCTCTCTCCCTCTCTCTCTCTTTCTCTTTCTCTCTCTCTCTCTCCCATCATGCCTTTAAGGAAGTCTAATAATTCTTACATTATCCCTCCTGGATAAACTCTATCTCCACTTTAATAATCTCCTGGATCTCTACTTTCCAGGTCAGTTGTTTGTACAGTGAGGTATTTTACATTTTCTCCTTTTTTTATTCATTTGACTTTGTTTGACTGATTCTTGATGTCTCCAAGTCACTAGTATCCATATGCCCAATTCTAATTTTTAAGGAATTATTTTCTTCAGTTACCTTTTGTACCTCTTTTCCATTTGGCCAATTCTATTTTTTAGAAGTTGTTCCTTTTAATCAATGTTTGTGCTTCATTTTCCAAGCTGTTAACCCTTTTCATAATTCTCCTGCATAACTCTCTTTTCCCAATTTTTCTTCTACCTCTCTTGCCCAATTTTTAAAATCCTTTTTGAACTCTTCTAAGAGGACGTTTTGGGCTTGAGACCCAAAAAGCCTCTTTGAGGCTTCACGTATAGGCATTTTGACATCATTATCCTTGTCTGAGTTTGTGTATTGATCTTCTCTGTCCCCATAGTAGCTTTCTATGATCAAGGTTCTTTTTAGTTTTTGTGCTCATTTTTTACAGTTGAGCTCTGCCCTATTGCCCCAATACCCCAGAGGGTGCATTGTTCTATGCTTATTCTGCTGGGGGCAGAATAAGAGAGAGAGAAAGAGATAGGAGCCTGGTCACTGGCTTTCTGTGCCAGGTCCTCAGGTGCTAGTGGTTTACCCACAACACTATGGTGACTTGGCTTAGTTTCCCTGTTATGCTGGGGACCCTGGCTGGTAAATTTACCTTTTGAAGTAGAACTAGAGGCCTCACAGCTAGCCCTCTGTGCCTCTGGACTGCTAAGCCAGGACCAAGAGGCCTCTGTTGCTGATCTGTGCTGATGCTAAGAGCCTCCTGCTGGCTTGCCTGGATACCATCTGAGCTATATTGTATTCCCCTTTTACCCAAGTGAGACAGATCTTTCCTTAAGTCCTTTTAAGTTATCTTAAGCTTAAAAATTGTTTCACCCTGCCTTTTTGTGGGTTCTGTCTCCCCAGAATCCATTTAGAGGTTCAATTTAATGTTGTTTCAGAGGGAAACAGAGAGCTCAGGCAACTTCTTGGCTTATCTCCACCATCTTGACTCCACCCCCTTATTTACTGATTTTTTAAAAAGATGCATTTCCAATTTTTAATAACTGTTAGTGTCCAGATATTCCCTTGCTTTATGGTGTTATTTATTTTGAAAGCTAACTGAAAATCATTGTCAATTTCATAAAAGGAAAACTATTAAAGCTATTGTCTAATCTTAAAACTGGAGATGATGTTCAAATCAGAAGGATAGAAATGAACTGACCAGCCCCCTCAGTTACATTATGCATAATTTAGGATGTCTGGTATAATTTAATGTCCCCAGTATTTGAGAATCCCTAACACAGGGGTGTTCTGTGAAGCTTGGATTCAGTCAAAGGGCAACACCTGAGGACCTAGGGGGTCACATGTGGCCTCAAGGCTGCAGATTCCCTACCCCTGCACCTAGACTTTACAAAGAAAAGGTCTTAATTGTCAAAATTTCTACTTCAGGATACAATTATGAACTGATGTTTTTAAAAGTCCATAATGTCCTTTCAAATCCAGAATTCAAGTCAGTTTGATCTAATCAGCATTTATGAAACATCTACCATGTACCACACAAAGGATTAAACACTAAAATAAATGAAGTAGGAGCAGAAGAAGAACAAGAAGAAGAAGATGATGATGACTCATATAATTTACATTTTGCTTTTTGGGGGGGTTCTACTCATATGTTATCCAAGGCATTAATTTTTTTTGCTTTCTTTATATCTTCAAGATAAACATATTTTCTTTTAAACAAAGGGCAGTTTAAAAGTTTTAAACTAGTATCTATTGTTTGTCCAGAGTTTGAATGTGCAACCATTTGACCATTCCAGCAACTGGCAGAACATATTAGACTGGGAGGGTTATTAAACACTAGAACTCTGCAAAACACATCAAGAAAAACTTATTCAATGCAGATGTTTTATAAAACGACTCTATTTGGAAATTCTAGACATATTCACTAGCCTAAAATCTCACACTTATCATTGGTAGTAGTGACTTTGAAAAAATGCATTTGATATTGCATAAAAGAAATGTAGCATTAACTCAGATCCAAGTAACACCTTTATTTAATTTTTGTGTATAAGAGAGAGAGAAAAACAGATAGAAAGACAAATGTAGACAGAAATAAAGACAGAAAAAGGTTTCTGAGGTATCTGAATGTGTATACATTTTGTTTCATGGTAGAAAGGAGTTGATATCAATGGAGAACACCCAGAACAGGTAATGCATGGTTATCTGGAAGGAATTTGTGTGCTCTCCTTTGTTAATGAAGGTTTCAGTCTATCAGGGCCTGCTCCATGTGGGCAAGTGCATTTCACTTTAGAAAGGATAACACAATTAAGCATATGGATACCTTTTATTTTTTGTGTTGAGAGACCTCAAGTTCCCTCAAAAGTATCTTAGTTAATTCTCATTATACTTTCAAAGAACAAATAAAAAAACCCCACTAATTATGGGAGATAAAAGTTTTGATAGCATAAAATGTGTGTATATATATATTTGTATGTGTATACATACACACTTTTTTGTTCTGGACCTGCAATTTCATCAGTGTATCAAAATCCAGTGTATCAAAATGCAGATCAGATAACTCATCTGTAATTTACTCTTAAAGTATTTCTGAAAAGTACTGACAGGTTAAATGGTTGACCTGTGGTTACATGGTTATAATGTATCAAAAGCAAAACTTGAATCCATCTTCTTAACTCCAAGGCCATCCATTTATCTTCTATGTCACTGTAATTTTTTTCCTTTTACAAGATTGTTTCATTTTAATAGTATCAACTCAACCATCATTTAATAAGGACCTAAAATAGCCAGTCACTTATGTGCCTCTTTGAGGATCTGGGGATACAATATTTTTAAATTCTTAGACCTGAAGAAATTTTCATTCTTCTGAAGGAAACAACATGAACACAGATGAGTAAATGACAGAAAATACATAAAGCTATATGTGAGAGGTGGGGATGCTAAAAAGTGGTACAATTAGTAAAGGTATTGTTTAAGAATTGGCAGTTGAATATAGGCCTTTCAAGCCCAACTTGAGTTGAGGAGAGAGAGGATGCTATTACCTAAACAAATCTCATTATCTTTCTCCAAATCCCACTTTTCCCCTTAATTTCTCTATCTGTATCAAGGATATACCCCCAAACCCTTTAAACTAAAGTCTACTACTAGGCATTATAAAGCTGTGCATAAGGAGCTTTCCAGAGGACTGCTGCTGTGAACAGCTTTTAAGGCTCTGATTACACAGTATAGTGAACACTCAATTCCATAACAAATCAAAGCAAAACATTCACAGCAAATCAAAGTATAGCATTCATAATAACTTATCACAGAAAATGGCCACATAGTTTCCACCACAGTGGTCACAAAATTTTCAACAAAGAATAATCATTTAGTAACTCATTCATTCAGTCATCCTTAAGGAGGTTTGACTCCTCAAGGAATACAAAGTACCATAGTCAAGATTTTCCACTCCTGGGGCACACTGAGTTAACTTAATCAGTCACTTAGTAATTGATGACTGAATAAGTGCAATCATTTAGTCAATCAATCATCATACCAACTGGATCATTCACTATTCACTATTCAATCATCAGAAAATACACAGACCCTCCACCCCTAGGTCACTCTAGGTCACATAAATTTACAATTTCTCAGTCAGTACACAGTATCCAAGTAAAGTGTTCTTTCAGCTTGATTTGGGGTGGTTTCTCGGATTCCCTGGATCCCCTTCCATGGTCCCAGATCCTACCTGGATTCACCAAACTGTTACCTGCATTCAAAGGCGGACAGCTTCCAGGTCCTTGTCCAGCTCTCCATGCAGTTTCTGTTCCATGCTGAAGCTCACAGTATTTAGTCTACTCCAGATCGTTCAGTCTCTGTTCCTGGGAAGTCAAGGCCCAACAAAGCCACAAACAAGTTTATACAAAGTACCAGCATCACAGTCATGCTTTCTCAGCCTTTTGTCAGCTCTGTCTGGCCCTTGGCCTCAGCAGAAGTCTCAGCTGGCTCCCAGAATCAAAATCACTCCATCCAGGTTGTCAAAATCATTCTCTTGGGGGTGGCTTTTGTTTTCAACCTCCTTGGCTCCTCTTTAGCTTCCCAGCAGCAGCAGCAGCAGCTTCTGCTTCCACAGAGTTTACTTCTAGAAAATCTGTCTCTGTCTCTCTGGGTTTTTCCTTATATACAGTATTGCCCCTCCCTATTATATCAGCAACAGGAGACAGGAGGAATTCATACCTTCTGTTTCTTTAACAGAGGCTTAATCTGAACTAGGTGCTAAGTATCTCTTAGTTTAGCAATACAAAAGGAACTTCAAATCTCATTAAGTTACTGGCAAACATCCCAAAGAGGTCATTGCTAAAAAGAAACTTCATGTAAACACCAAAATATTTATAGATCCAGGTTTCCAATACACAGAGGATGCATTTTAAGGCATGGAGGACAGTGTGAAAATGCATGGATATGGGAGAGAAAATGTCATGGATAAAGAGTAGCATATAGGCCAGTTTGGCAGGAACATAAATTGTGTGAAGAGGAATAATGAGCAAGTATCATGAAAAGATAGGTTGGAATCAGATTAGAAAGGCTTTGTATTATCCTAGAATTTGTATTCTATCCTTGTATCAATAAAGAAAAACTAAAAAATTCTTGAGGAGAGGAGGAACAGAAGTCAACCTGTATTTTAGGAATATCAATTTGATAGCTATTAGGAGGATAGAAAAAAGAGGAGCAAGGCTGGATGCAGAGAAAATAATTAGGTGGTTATTTCAATAATCTAGGCAAGAGGTGATGAGGATTAGAAATAGGGTAAGAGCTGTGGTGTTTAGACAATAGGATAAATGCCAGAAACATTGTAGAGATAGAATTGACAACTGTTAGCAACTGATTAGAATTAGTGATTAGGGGAGTGTGAAGAATCAAAAATGGTTAAAAGATGGTAAACCTGAGTAACCAGAAGGATGGGGAGAAAGATAGGACCTGATGATATTACTAATTGAGTAGGAAGATGGTTTAGGTCAGAGCAGTAGAGTATACCCAAACATAAGGAGTAGGCCATGGTCATTGATTCTGCCAAGAAGATTGAATTGTAGTCAGAAAGACAAGAGGAGAACCAGGGGATATCTGGTGTGTCTATAAAACCCAGGGAGCAGAGGAGATCTAGGAGCTGGGAATGGTCAGTAATATCAAGTGCTAGAGAGAGGGGTCAAGAAATATGAGATCTGAGAAAAGGCCATTGGTTTGGGGGATAAAAAAGTCATTAGTGATTTTGGCAGGAAAAATTATATTCAAGGGATAGAGTGAGAAATCTGATTTTTACAAATTGAGGAGTGGGGGATACCAAAGTTGGAGGCAACTGGTCTAGGTATCCTTTTCTAAGAGTTTAACTAGATATAATCTTTATAATCATATTGAAGCTTCTTTTAAAAACCGCTTTTGCTGTTCTCTTGAATTTGTATTTGTATGTATAGCAATTTTTCAGCTTTTAAAATATATCTAAATAATAATATAAATAATATATAATAATATAATAATAACATAATAATAATATATCAAAATAATAATTGTGTGTTTAGTGCTATTCTGAAGAAAAGGCTTCAAAACAGTAACATCAAAAAAATAGCTTTCACATAAATTATTCTCTGGAGACCATCATAAGGCTAATTAATATTATTAATTACATGTAACAAATAAGAAAACCAAAGAATGCAGAAAATACTCCTTGACAAATGTCAAGCAATTCTACATAGCACTTCAGGGCTCGTAAATGAATTATTATTTGTTTTTTGTAGGTAGTTCTACCTTTCCTCAGAAACTAAGCCTACAAAAGACTAGTATATGACAAAAAAGAAAAAAAAAACCAAACCAACAAATCCTCAAACTATAGCCAACATATGCGTATTTTAGTAGACATGGGAGTGCCCAAGTTCAATTTCTTCCCTGTTTGGGGGGTTTACTTAATTCTACTTTTAAGTTTTGTATAACAGGATGAGTCCTGGATGGCCCCATCCTACTGCAAACTAGACATTTCAGCTGCAGATTCTATCATGTCATGGAAATTGGGCAAAATTCTTAGTCCTGTGAAATTCTGTAAGCTATTTCAGAGGGAAGGGGCCAAGGAATAAGAAAACCTCACTGTGGGCTTCTTATAAGCTAGGTTAGACTTCGGAAATAAACTCTGCTCCCAAACCCTTCCCCCACTGCCTAAAATACAATGCCCCATCTGTGTGCTAAAAGAGGCAACTCAACATTTAAACAGAGCCTAATCTGCAGTCACTCACGTATTAGAGGTCCTGTTAAGTGAATGTCAAACTGCTTAGTCATTCTTTTCTTCAAATGATTGAACCAAAGTTCAGAAAAGGGCAAGAAAGGCAAACCAGTAGACACAGTAACATGCGGATTACGTTCAAAAGCAATTTGCTTTAAGACGTTTTTAAGGATTTCTGGTGTGTGCAAAAGCTTTTTTTTTTTTACACCCCATAAGTAAATCAAGGCAAGTTTGTTGAGATCATCTCCTTGGTTCTGACTAGTGACATTTGTGGAGAGTGCTTTAGATATTTAAGAGGAAAATAAGTATAAGAATAAGAAAAATAATGATGACCATGATACTGTAGGACTGCTATCATTCACTATTAGCAAGAGTTAGGTTTTTTTTGGGGGAGTAATTAGGGGGTAGGTTTCTGCCTACTCTTTTTTCATTCTACTTACTGATGATTGAGTTTGGTCAATTCTGTTCCCCCAGTGGTTGATTACCAGGACTTCATTGACAAATCAGAGTTGCATGAACTCTCTTTTGGAAAATATTTCCATGGAATGTGACTTTTTCCTTCCTTGCAAATATTGACATAATTTTTTGGGTCACTTTCACAAACGGTCACTGTAATCAAAACTAATTCTACAAAATGAAACGGTTTTCCCTAACCCCAATCAAATAAATGTAATCAGTCATTCAATAAATATTAAGCAATCAGTAGATGCCAGCCACTGGGCTAAATTCTGGCCAAGGACTTTGGTTTTATTTCTGTATCCTAAGTGCCCAGCACAGGTACTTCATAAATGTTTTTTGGACTGGGGGAAAATCTCCTTTCTTTTAGTTTGGTAGAGTTTGAAAGGAGATCAATTTAATTAAAATGTTCTTCACTGTAATTATGGTACAAGAGAATGTCAGGGAATGTGTTCAGCAGGATCTAAATCCTTGAACAAATGTAAAATCAAATTGCCTGAACTGTAAGAAAATTTGGTTCTTGAAGTAGTCAGAAGTTCTTAGGGGGGTGACTTCTGACTGTATGAAGGAGACTTTGTTCCTCTACACCATTATTTAGCTCCTTTTGACCCTTTCACACACTGTGGTTCCCATCTACTGAATGCCTGTGAGTATATTACTGGGGTACTCTATTTTTAGAACTTCTTTATAAACTAATTATGTACCTTCACCCCATCCCAATCATAATCCCTTATAGTGAGTCTACTACTTTTCCTTTCAGAGGCATTGATTCAAGCCCAAGTTATGTCTGCTTGCATAACAGCCAGAGGAATTCAGCCCACAGAGTTAGAAAACATGAAGGAAGAATATTCCTATCCATCTAAGACTCTTTGGTTGAAAGAACCCTTTCTCAAAGTTATGAAGGCTTGAAGATGTGACCAAAAGGTGTGGCTTGATGACTAATTTAGCATCATTTTCCATCTTTTAGGACCAGCATCAAGCCCCTGAGCTTTCAGTAATTTAGAAGACTAAAATGACACAGGAAAAACTGCAAGAAACAATTTAGACCACCATTCTGGGCATTTGCTTCAATCTTCAACTTTTGTTGTGGCCAGTTGAATGTCAGCATCAAAAATTCATATTATCATTATATGGATTTTTATTTTCTGCATTTGAAAGACTAATAAGGGAGAAAGGAATGTCCAGAGAACTGGACAGAGCATCAAGTTTAACATAACATAGTGACACTGACTGGATTTGCTAAAGAAAGAGTGCTGAGGTAGGAGGGAAGAAGAGTCACTATTTTATTGTTTGGTCATGTGTATGTATATTTGAGATACAAACATTAGCCTAATATGAAATTATTTAACTTAATTAGATAGGTGACTTTGTAACCCATCTAATCAAATAAAATGGACAGGCATAAATGAATTGTGATCTCTATTAATTTCTTTGTATACATACATACCTATCTGTTTATTATCCCTGGCATCCAGCTCAGTAGCTGGCACTTAATCAAAACGAAATAAATTTTTTTCCTAATTGATTGACTAATTATAGAGAAAATACACAAATCAATGTGATTACAGATCCACTATAGTCTTAGAACATAACAACCAAAAAGATACAGCAGGAGATGCCTTCTGGGGACAGATAAATATTCTCTTAAGGGTGCCTTCACTCCAGAAATAAAAGCCAAATTATGTCCATGTGGTTTGAAAAGTAAAACATTGTGGGGACATATAGAAAGCCAAATTTCTGTTGGATATTTTCCCTCCTCTAGCTCTTTTTTTAATATCATACTTAAAATAAATTTTAGTTAAAATGTGATTCCCTCTTCCCTCTACTCTTTAGATCCACATTAAAAAGGACTGTATTATTTGAAACACTTCCATAATCCTAGCAGTAGATGTCATTTTATAGAGTAAGGCAGGATATTTCACTTGTATGTAAAAAGTCTGGCATTACAGAATAGACAATAACAAAAGACTAGATGACTTTATCATGGCCTTTTGGGACAAATGCTTGACAATTTAAGGCATTAAAGATATGGATATTTATGTGTTTCAAACTATATAGCAAAGTTTTGAATGACTATGATTTTGAATCTCTGTCAACATAAAACTGATCCAGAAATAAGATCTGTAGGACAGAGATTTTTATCCTTTTGTTAGTGTGTATATTGTGTCATGGACTGCTAAAGCCTATGGAAACATTACCAGAATTATGTTTTTAAATGAATAAAATAAAATATATAGACTACAAAGGAAACCAATTATACTGAAATTAAAATGTTATTTCCTTCCTCTCTCCCCCTCCCCAAGGTTGTTCATATCCTGAAATCTATTAACTGATGCCTTGGTAGTCTATTGACCCCAAGTTAAGATTCCCTGCTCTGTAAGACTGTTAGGGGAAGGCACCAGATGTGTTATGATTTTATTATAGAGAATTCATCGGTGATGAAACTCCTACCAATATATGTTGGCACTTTGCAATGTAGAGTCTTAAGTGCCTAGAAGACTGAGAAGGTAAGCAACTTTACCAAAACCCCAAAACAAGTATATATCAAAAACATGACTTAAATCCAGGTTCTTCTGACTCTAAGGCCAACTCTAAGGTCTATCCACTATTTGAAGACACTTGAAAAAAAATTATGCAGCTGATATACCCTCGATTACATGAATTTCGTTGCTGTGTTAAAGCATTTTTTTGATTTTAAGAACCTCTTTTATTTTTTCTTTCATTACGTGGAAACCATGATCTCCTTCCCATCTCCTAGCCAGGGCATCCCCATTCAAAACTACAATGGTTCTCTTTGCCTACGTTTCCAGGGTTATGAGATGACGACATTCTAGGTAGCAGGGCTGAGGAACACAGTGAGACAAGAAACCCACCTTCCTCCTTATCTACTACCTGGAGTCATTGGAGTTACCACTCCTCTGTCCTGACGACGTGAGCTAGGATTAGAAAGTCTTCAGCCCACCCCCACCCCCTCTTCCGCCAACCAACCTTTCATTGTTCCCAGGTGTGCGAACAGGTGTTTGTAGAGCTTTGCATTGGTAGTGCCTACTTCTTCCCCACTCACTACCCTAATTCTGGGCTTCTTAAACTTTTTCGACTCATTCACTCAGGGTTCTTAAACTGCAGGTCGTGACCTCATATGGGGTCGCGACCCACCTAACGCACAGCCTCTGCCCTCCAAACAAAGCAAGACAGAACAAAATTGCCCTTCTCTTCTCGGCTAGCTAGCTCCCTAAATCTCTTTTTTCCCCCGACTCCTCAATGACTCCTTGACTCTCGGTGAGAAGAACTTTATGGGATCATCTAATGCTACTTCCAAGATCTCAGGTCAGTTAGTCCAGCCAAGTCCATGTCCAGGTTTCTTCTCAGCAGTCCTATATTTTTAAAATCTCCACTGTACAGGCCAAACATAACCTCCTTCATCTTTTCTTTCCTGTTTCCAGGAAAATCTCAGGAGCAAAGGAGAGGGGGGAGGGGAGAAGGGGAGAGGAGCCCCTCAAACACCGTCCTGCCATTCAGAGCAGTGTGTTTGTGTGCCTCTGTGTGTGTGTGTGTGTGTGTGTGTGTGCGCGTGTGTGTGCGCCCGCGCGCTATGGGCCAGTGTAGCAGATCTGATGCTGGCTCTCCACCTTCCTCTTCTCGCTGTCCCTGTCCCCCTCCTCTCTTTCCCCCTTTCCCTCCCCTGTAGATGAGCCGCGAACAAGTAGACCAGTAGCAGTTCCTGAGTACAGAGGCTCCTTGCAAAACTCCTGGGGCTCCTGCCCTCTCCTGCAATTCCTTTCATTCCCAAAGTGCTTGAACCATACAGACGCCCTCCCTATCCCCCTCCCATTTCTTCTTGGGGGTTTGGAAAGGGGAGGGAAGTCTGGGCGGGGGCGTGGGGGGAATCGGTGGGCTGGGCTAGCCCGGAATAGAGACTCTTGGTCAAAGGGATGGAGGGCGGGTTCGGGGCTGCCAGGAGACGCGTTTGATTGGATTCTGACCTGCAGTCCGCTTGTCAGTTTCGCCTTGTGGGGGTCAGGGGGTGGGGGGAGGGAGTGGAGGGGGCCTCCTGGTGCCTCTCGGCCGGCCCTCTGACGGGATGAAGCGTTTAGGGGCATGCAGTGCTCTTCGCCTTTTGATTAAAGCCCCTCGTCTGCCTTCAGTCTGAAGGCTGGGCACAGAGGAGGACGGATCTGAGGGACCTGACTTAGCTTGGCCATTCATTGGAGAGGGAGAAGAAAAAGAAAAGACCGACAAGAAACTACCACCAGCAACTAACGCTTCCCCCCCCCCCGCCCAATTTTTTTTCGAAAAAATTTTTTTCCTCTCCCTCCCTAATGGCTGTGTAGCAATCATCCCAGAGGATAGGTGGAAGGGACGAAGAGGGTAGAAAATTGCAGCTTCGTGGGTGCAGGTTACAGTTGTGGACCCTGACCGATCCTGGAGATGGAGCGTTGGTCCACAAGGTGGAAAACGAAAAGGTGGCTTTGGGACTCCACGATAACCACCTTCGTCGTAATAACTTTCATCTTCCAAGCTGCAGAGGTCAGAGGAGGTAAGAGATAGAAGGAGATTTGGGCGGCGGGGTGGATTATGGCTCTTTATTCCTCTCCTCAAATTGAGCTAAAGCCCATACTGAAGCTGCTGCCGGGATAAGTGGAGAGTTGGGACTGGAGGGCATCAGATGGGATTGGGGGTGGGGGTGGCTCCTTTTGCGAGGATCCTCTGTACTGAGAGTGCAGGAGAAAGGAGCAGTGTGAAGCAAAGAAAGAACTGTCAGACAACTAGCCGGGATGCTACTTACTTACTGAAATTTTCATCCCAGCTGTCTCCACCTAGGATGACCATTCCACAAATCTCTAGATGCTTTGAAAGGCAGAGAGACTGTCTCAGGGACGCAACAGAGTTGGGTGAAGCTTTTGTTTTAAGACGTGTGCCTTTGAGCACTTTGAAGCAGATTCACCCTGAAGATAATTTAAAATAAAACTCGTGTGTGTGTGTGTGTGTGTGTGTGTGTGTGAGAGAGAGAGAGAGAGAGAGAGAGAGAGAGAGAGAGAGACAGAGACAGAGACAGAAAGAGGGAGGGAGAGAGGGAGAGTGACTGACTTTATACTGGACCTTGACAACTTTTCTTGTCTCTAATAAAGTAAGGAAAAACTATTGCCATCTTGGTGATGTGAGACAGGTGAAGACTGAAGGAGTAGGTATTCAGGCGCCTCCAGATTCAGGAAACTGACATTTAGTGAAAACTAAGTGGAAATGATTTTACAAGATGCTTGTTAGAAAGGATTTTTTAAAAACAAAGTCCCAGAGTAGTGCCCACTCCAAAACTTTAAGATCCTCCCCCCTTATCTATTAATTAGACCACCACCCTCTTACTCCTAATCCCCCAAAACTGGAGGCGTACTTCTCCCTGAAAATGATGAAATTCAGACAGGAAATTGAGGCTGGGGGTAAGGGGGCGGGGAAGCATGAATGGCTAGTGAAGGGGAGGGGGTACACTAGGTTGGTGAGGGGGAGGAGGAGAGGTAGGGGGAAAGTTCCTACGTGGCAAAACCAACAATTCAGTGACAGGACCCACTCAGAACACTTCAGCCTTGTCTATGCAGAAGGAAGCGAGAGCTATGTCCCTCCCCCTCACTCGCCCGGCCCCCTCCCCAGCTCCCCGCCTTTTCCCTGGCCGGAGTGGTCCGTTAGGTGTCCTTGGACATGGTAGCAGGGTTCAGTTCCTCGTGTGTAGTTAAGTGAGAGCTGATCCCAGTAGAGAGCAGATAGCAAAGGGAGCAATCCCAATCCTTTTTGGGGGAGTGGCATGGAGAAAGGTCCCGAGAAGGTAAGAAGGATGGAAGGATAAAGAGGGAGCAGGACGAACCAGGAGCGCTGCCCTTGCCCACATACCTGGAGAAAGGAGAAGCACTTGTAGGATCCCCATCTTAAACTCAGATTTCAAGACTCCAGCAGAAACCTGGGATCCTGGCAGAGGGTTTGACTGTAATCATGTTGCATTCCCACGAGCAATGCCCAGCTCTTGGGCTCCTGGAGGTGCCCGGTCTGAAATCCGTAAAACAGAAATGAAAAGTAGCTCTGCATGTGTGGGCATACACACATGTATACATATATGCATGTACATTTATACATGAACACATGGTCTGGTTTATTGCCTCCCACTTCCCTTGGTTACTATTCAGTGTTGTGCATCACTCCTCCGGAGTTAAAGAAATTGGGCTTTGGTGAATCCAGCTTTTGGCCCGCTAGAGAGACTTGGGATCTTCCAAAGGAATTTTACAAAGACTGAAGAGACTTAGTCCTTCATCGTGCCACATTTTCAGCAAAAAACGTAATGGAGAAAATTTTAGCAGCTCGGACCGTCAAAGTTTCCTTTTGGGCTGTTCTTTCTGTACCTGGCCATCAGTTGGATACTGTCAAAGCAGTTAGCAGCTCTGCCCCCTGCTGGTTTTATTTACCAATTAGGATTGAGGCGTCCACCCCTCTAAATGAACTCTCACTAAATCAGTCTAAGGAGGGTGATGCTGGAGAATATAGGACTCAACTAAGGCATTCAGGACAGATCTTTTCCCTCCCACTCCCCATCCCAACATGTGGCCTAGGATACCACAAATTACAGCCTTTGATTAAAAAGAAAGATTTCATGAAAGCAGCTACCAAGCCTTTTTCCCTCCCTGTAAAAGCAAAGCTGAAACATAAGCTCTGGCCACATTTTTGTGTGAATTCAGGGACAGTTAAACTGAAGACACATGTGCTTATTTATTCTATTTAGATTTCATTTGCTTTGTCAAGCTCTAAGACTAGAATGAAAATTTTCCAAAGTCTTCTCTTATCTTTCCTCCCCCCTTTCCCTATTTATCTGTGTATAGAATCATACCTTCTGCCCACAGTCTCAGTAAGGAATTTATTAAGGGGGGGGGGGAACTTTACTGTTTTTACAAAGCAAGCCAGTTCAAGAAATAGAAAATTACATGGTTCAGATTTAGTGGGCTTTCTGTCACTTGATGAAATGTCTTGAAGTTAACATAATAGTTTAGTGGATTTTTTGTATGACTTTTCTTTTGATTTTCCAGAGTTACTAGTTACTAATTGCCTAAAATAGGGTATGTACTTACCTAGTCATAATCTTTTAGTCAGACATCTCTTTTTTAAAAACAAATATTCAAAGATAACAGAAAGCAGCCATTAATGTCTGAACCGCATTTACCAAATAAATAGAAATGAAAAAGTAAACCACTGTTGGTGAAAGGCTAGACACCCTAGTGGGCAATGCTAATGTTAGCCTTTGGGTTTTGAGCTCAAGTCAAAATGGTAGAATTGTACACCAACTTTTAATAGAAACACTGACAGCAACATTCTATGGAACCTAGTAGCTAAACTTGAGGAAATTTTAGACCAGTGGATATCTTCTTTTAACTTGTAAGGCTCTCTTTTTAAACTGTTGCATTTTCTTTTTTGTATTTAAAAATAAAAACATTTAGAAGAGCTCACTGTGTAAGAGCAAAAATTAGCTTCTTTTACAATGTTCCTTAGGAACCCAAGGTTCCTTACAGTATGGTAGAAAGGTCTGAGGAAAAGAGATTGATGGGGAAGGTGTGACTTGAAGCTAATAATTTTAGTTCTAATTTAGTTGTCACTAATTTTTTTAACTTCATAGTTGATCATTCTATCATTTTTAGGGATTTTTTTTAACATGGCCATACTTAACTTTCAGAATACTAAAGTTCTTCCTGGTATTTATTTGTACTGATGACCAGCTGTTTTGTGTGTGTGTGTGTGTGTGTGTGTGTGTGTGTGTGTGTGTGTGTGTGTAAAGCAATGTGGGTGAAGTTACAGCAATGATTCATAAACTGCGTGTACACACACACACGCACAAATATACACACACAATTTGGTTTTGTCACTCTTCTATTCCTATAGGTATAGGGATACAATATGTGTGTGTGTCCTTTTTTGAAAATTGGAAATTTTGTTCATGGTTTTTAATTGAATCCAGTCTATACTTTTAAAATAATGTATGAGTGGGTTTATATTTATTGTGTTATTCTTTATGTCAAATTAGACTATTTAAACTTTCATATATCTTAGAGTTAAATTTATCATTCAATAAAAATGAAAATAGTGAGACTGAGTCAGTTCCTTGTTTATTAGAATAATATTCAGAGGTTAGACAGTTATGAACTGTAACTTATTAAAATGAAAAAAATGAAGAACTAAGCTATCAAATTTATGGGATGTATTCCTCCAAGGGTATGCATAAATCTTAGTCATCCCTGCTGAAGATTTTTTTTGAGTCCCAGGGATCAGCAGGTGAAATGGTCCTGTCTTTTTCAGAATATATATCTAGATATATCTGAGTCTATTATAAATATCTATCTATCTATGTCTGTGTGTATAAGATAGATAGATCTCTTTTAATACATACACACAAACACTCACATCTATACATATATACATACACATATATGTGTACATATATATGTTCATATTCTGATCTTACTAAAAGAGCTTCAAGAGTTTGCTTAAAAGAATGCAGTTAAAATTATGATCATACTTCAAATGATCAATGCCACATATACTAGACAATACTCATGCTGTTGCTTTCCCAGTATTTTTCTTCCAAACTCAAAACTGACAAAGTCTTGTTATACTAGAGAAATGAAGCCAAATTTTTTGCCTATTTGAAAGATTTTTCTGAATAGTTGTATAGATTGGCCCAATTAAGTTCAGCAGTGTGCATATAGAGTGAACCATGATATAGGCCATGTTACCCTAAAATGACCTGTCAGTGAGCTCTTAAGCTCAATATTTGACACGACTCATTATTTAATACCTTAGTACTTAATTTTAGATTAAGCAAAAGCCACAAATACTGAGAATTGTCTATGTGCAAAGCACTATGAATACTTTTTAATAAACGTTGTACAAAATGAGTGTTGAGAAAAATATGAAACCTAATAAGCATAAATTATATATGAATATATTCATACACATTGGTTAGAAATTATTTAATTAAATTTGACCAAATAGTGATTCCAGCAAGGCTACAGTTAAAATAGAAAAACCACAACATTGTTGCAGTTAAGCTATCCCTAAAATACACTGAGGCAAACATGACTCCTTTTCAGATTGGGGGTTAGGATTTCTATCTGCCAAAAAAGACTAAGAAGTTGGATTTCTTTTCTCAGGAAACCTCTCTCCTTTTCTGAGAAAAAAAATCCTCTTAGCACTGGTTAATTTACTGAGGTGCTGCCTAGTTAGTGATAATAAGCTCACTCAAATTAAATCAAGCTTGGGAGACATAGGCTGTGCTGTAAAAAGCAGAGCCTTTCAAAGAGAAAAGAGATTTGCCTTTTGGATGTTGAGATGAGAAAATGAGCTTTTTTCCCCATTGGCTTAGTTAAACACAGATGGGTATCTGAAATACTATTAAAATCAGGTTTTTAACACTGGGTTAAAATGTGCAATTTAATGAAAATGTTTGATTCATTCAGAAAATTGTATATTTTTAAATGCAAAAAGGCTAAATAGCCAATACCTATATTGTACAGATGAGGAAGCAATATGGTGGAAGTGAGACTAAGTGTCAGACTTAGATTCATTTCCACCCTCACGCACCTACTACTGATGTGGCTTTGGGAAAGTCATTTAGCTTTTCCTGTCCAGGTGGTTCAGTGGACCTGGAGTCAGGAAGAGCTGAGTTGGATCCTGGTCTCAGATACATACTAGCTGAGTGACCCTGGGACAGTCACTTAATTTCTGTCTGCCTCAGTTTCCTCATCTATAAAATGGGAATAATAATAGCACCTATCTCCCTTGATTGTAAGGATAAAATGAAATATTTGTAAGGAGCTTTTTAAACCCTAAAATGATACGTGTGCTATTATTAGTTACTGGTATTATTATTATCACAGTATTTCCTCTATCAAATGATGTAGTTAGATTTCATGACTTGTAAGGTCCCTTCCAGTTATGCAATCATGGTCTTAGCATCCTATGAAATTTGGGAAAATCAGTCTATTTGTGTTATCTTCATCATTTACAGGGAGATAAAGACATGGACTAATGTTTAAATCCCAGCTCTATCACAGGACACCTGAATATCTCTGATCTAATTTTCTTCCTCTACAAAGTGAGGAGATTGGATCTGATGATAGACAGCTGGGTGGCACAAAGGACAGATATCTGGGCCAGAAGTCAGGAAGACCAGACTTGAATTCTGGCCTCTAGGAATTACTAATTGTATCATCCTGGGCAAGGCACTTAACTTCTGCCAGACTCAGTCTCCTCAAATGTAAAATGGGGAGAATACAATCATCTGTTCCTCAAGGGTGTAGTGAGGATTGAATGGGATAATATTTGGAAAGTTCTTAGTATAGTGCATAGCAAATAATAGGTACTTAATAAATGCTCTCTTAAATGACCTCTGATGTCCCTTATTGTTTTAAAGCTAGAAACTATGAGACGGATATTCAGGTTTTAGGAGCAACGTATCTGAAAGGCCCTTGTATGTATGTATGTTTGTGTGTGTATGTGTGTGTGTGTCTAATTTAATTGGATGCCCAAATGTTAACTAAATTTGTATTTAGTTTAAGAGAGGTTCCTATTTTTAAGAAGACAAATCAAGATGCAACATCTAGCAGAAAGGTCTTACATGGAAACCGTACAAATGAAGACAAAAGTTATTTTAGAATCATTCACATAGCTACTTTTTTGTAAGTAGAATTTCAATATATCTACCAATTTTAATAGATCTACCAATGTGTTTCTAAAAGATTTTGCTTAGTGCTGTTATTATTTAGTCATTTCAGTCTTGTCCCACTCTTCATACCCCTATTTGGGGTTTTCTTGGCAAAGATAATTCTCCAGATCATTTTACAGATGAGGAAAATGAGGGAAACAGAATTAAGTGACTTGCCTTGGGTCACATAGCTAGTAAGTATCTGAGATCAGATTTGAACTTGGGTCTTTCTGACCCCAGGACTGGTACTCTATCCACTGGGCCACCCAACAGCCTATAAAAGATTATATTACAACTAAACAGAAAGTATTTTATTATGTTTACTCATATATTTGCTAATAATCTTAGATTCAATATGTAACACGCATGCTTAGTTTCAATACTTCCCTTACAGTTAGACAAGATGTCTTAAGATGATGAATGTATTCAATTCAGTGGATATTTACTAACTATTCTGTGTGCACTGTGTGAAGCACTTAGTGACATTCAAAGTTTAGATCAAGACTTGATTTAGACCTTTGTATAGCTTGGTCTTGTAAGGGGGGTAATTCACAAACATGGCTAAGTACATTATATTATACTACCTGAATCAGAGAGGTCTTAAATGGTTATGTAAGATCCAACATGGGTCACATTCTTGGGGACTAAAGGAAACAGTCAAGGATATGTGGAGGGAATAGTATGTAAATCTACTTGTCAATTTAAGAGTTGATGGATATTTAATTTATTCAGAACATTTTTACTTACCCTCACTTAGTAGAATGTCATGTTATATGTAACACGGATGATGGTCAGCTTTTAGTGAATATGTCCTGTTATGGGATTTGAAGGAAATGATGATAGAAGGAATTAGGCTCTCATTTTGTAGTATTACAATATTTTATGGGAAATGCATTTCAAGAGCTGGTATTTCTGCCAGTGGTGACTTTTCAGCTGAAAGTAACAACCTCGTTATCCTTCATACAAAGGACAAGGTCTCAAAGAGGAATAGCTAATGTTTATACCTAAAGACATCTGATTATTCAGTCATATAAAGGGCCTATGATAAGTACAAAAAGAACTTAAGTAGTCATCCATCATCTGTATGTTATTCATACAATAAGGGGCAAAATTCCAGAAGGGAAGGAAATGATGATGATGATGATAATCATTGGCATCAAAAGTCATTTCATAATTGTATTCCCAGTATATTTAATAAGCGCTTGTTGATTGATTCCTAAACAAAAATGATAATAACAATAATAACTGACATTTCTATAGCCCTTAACATTTGGAAAGAACTTTGCATAATTATCTTGTTTTTTTCCTCATTATACCTCCCTGAAATAGATATTACTTGTTTTATATTTTTCCGATGGGGAAACTGAGGCATAGAGAAGCTAAGTGACTTCCTTGGCCAAGATAATGTAGTCTCATAAGTTTCAAAGCAGGATTCAAATCCAGATCTCTTCTAGTTACACATCTAACAATCTACCAACTATGAAGGACCCAGCGGGGAGTCCAGGGGCTACATGGGACAAAGGCAAATAGCCATTTTGCCAGTTGGCTTTCATTTTTACTCTTACCCTTCATTCATTTCCTATAGGGGAAACATGACCTGAGGTAGGAAGTGGTGAGAGGAAATGACACTTTTCATTTTGACTAAAGAATTTTGTTCCTCATGCAAGAGAAGTATATGCAGAAGTTCTAAAGAGATGCTGTGTTCCCTCCATCCTATCACACAGAATGGCAGAACTTTAGAACTCCCCATTAATGGACAGCTAAAAGTATATCAAGTAGTAGCCCAAGGTTGAGACATTTTCTTCTAATTGTAAGTTATGATTTGAATCAAACCTCAGTGTTTTTGAAAGCCTCCTGCTGTTTTGGAATGCACCTGAATTACAACTTCATGAACAATCAGCTTTAAAGATTTTTTATTCCACCTGTATGCAAAAACCTGACGGTTCTGCCTCTCTGTAGCATAATTAGTTCTCTGCTCACCTAAGCCCCTTCTTTTAGTTTTTAGTGGCAGAACTCAACATGGTTATTAATATTTTCTAAAAGAGCCAAAAAAGAAGGAAAAAAACCAATTAAAACAACTAATATCTGCTATTTCTCAGGTGAAGTCTTTGGCCTACTACTTCTTTTGGCTAGTGCTTCTTTTGCCATTGGCCGATTACCAGACCTGGTGTTATCTAGTAAACTAAACTCTTTGCTTGCTGTGCATGGAATTAGAGACAGTGCCATTAATTTAAGAGAAAGAACACAGAGAAAAGAAAGGTTATCATATTTCACAGTAAGAGACCAGCTTAAATGTGACTGGACAATTGAGAACTAAAACAAACCTGTGTAAAAGTACTTTAGCACAATCATCTTTTGCAATCCTTTCAAACCCTCCTTTTTTCCTTAAAAAAAGTATTTCTTTCTTATTTTGACCAAATTTCATTGCTTTTCAATGGCTTTGTACTGTACAGGCCAATGAAGGTCTCTATTCATAAAACTTGTACAGTACGGAGAGTGTCAGAGGAAGCTTCTTCTATCTGACTGGTAAACTGACATCCGGACTTACATGATCCTTGAGCTCTGAGAAGTAGTTACAGTTCTTCCCACGTGCAGATTTTTGTAATCGAATGATGACCGGAAGAGTGCTAGGCACATACAGTGGCAGAGTGGGCAAAATATTTTTAAATACTTTCTGTTTCAAGATGTTACAAAGAACAGAAAGCTCTAGGCATTAACACAGTGTGTGGCCTTTCCCCTGTTTAATGAAGTTCCTCTGTCCAGACAAGTTTACTATTTCAAGACTGGCTGACACTTTTCCCTTTGTGTGATGATGCTGGTTCTAGTCAATCTACTTCAAAGAAATGAAAAAAACTTAGCAGTAGTTCCTGCCTGTTTAGTCACTGGGTGACTGGCGGGCTGGCTGCCTTTTCCTTTCTCCTACCAGTCAGCTGTACACCCAGGTGATATCTAGTTAATGTGGAGTAGAGAAAGACAGAAAGCTAAAAACATCCTCATCATGATCCCCTTAGAAGGATCTATATTCAGTTCTTTTTCTTCCTTCATTCTTTCTTTAAAGAAGCAATGGATGATAGAATTCCTTAGCTTTCTTCATCTGGAAAACAGTTTTTCATATAGCATTGACTATTCTGTATTGGATGGCCTCCAAAGTGACTGTGTCCCTAAAAGAAAGTAAATGAAAAGAGGAAGAGCAGCAAAAAAACCCCCAAAATAATTGATAACATGATGAATAAATGACTAATTATGATCAATCAATGATGAATTTAAAATTCCTACAGTAAATCAAAGAAGACTAAAAAAATAAATAGGTAAGTAATAATGGGCTATATTTGTCTCATAATGCTATACCCAGATATATACACAAGTTTATGTATATGTATATTATATATATATGTATTTATGCATGTATACACACATGTATGTGAAAGCTGGTATATAATAAATTAGACTTAGAATCAGGAAGACTACTTAGTGTCAAATTCCATCTGTAACACTAGCTCTGTGACCTTGATTGTGCCATTTATTTAGCCTAATGATACCTAACAACTCCCTAAATTTTATCTACTAATTCACAAAATCCATGTTTGAATCCTATTTTTGACAATTACTACCAGTGAGACCTTGGGTAAGACATTTCACTTTTCTAGGTCTCAGGTTCCTCATCTGTAAAGTATGGTAGAGAGAAAAGAATTCTGCTTCAAAGTCAGATAGCCTAGGTTCAAATTCTTCCCATCTTAACTTATTTAACCTTCCTGTGACACAGTTTCTTCACCCATAAAACAAATAGATTGGACTAGGAGGCTTTTGTGGTCTTTTCCAGCTGTAGATCTATTATCCTATAGAAATTTTGAATTAATGACCTCTAAGGTCCCATCAAAATCTAAAACTGTGATCCTATCATTAAAGATGGTAGAAATCTTCATTGGTACATGAATTCCCAGAGCAAGATTACCTTAGACTGAGGCAATCACAGATTTATCATGTATAAATGTGACTATGTTATTCTATGTTAATGTGTTATATAATCATAATAATATAATCAAAAAGAATTAGTGTATTGGATAGAGCACTGGACTTGAAGTAAGGAAGAACTGAGTTCAAATTTTGCCTCAGGCATTTGCTGAGTAACCCTCAAGTTCTCTCTCAATCTGTCTCTTCCAGTGTAAAAAGGGGATATTAATTAGCATCTCCCTCACAGACTTGTGAGGAACAAATATAACACATGGAAAGCACTTTGTAAACCCTTAAGACTATTATATAAATGCTATTTGTTATTGCTATTATTATGGATTACTTTAATACCATGATGCTTTGTGGCTTGCAAAGTACTTTATTTAGATCATTTCATTCGCCATTCAAAGGTGTATGTTAATCTTGATATTTTATGTATATTTTAACTTTTTTTTTTTAAATTTTAATTTATTTTCTTGGTTACATCATTCATTTCCACAAGGTTTTGAGTTACAAATTTTCTCCCCTTTTTGTCCCTACCCCCCAGCCCAGAACATTGATCCCACTGTAAGACCCCTCCCAC
>CM053593.1:337594923-337614789 GCA_028646575.1 Pseudocheirus occidentalis | reverse complement strand
GAAGATTGTATATAATATTGTGAACTGTTGAAACTGTGAACGTTGTACTGAATCTGATTCTGTAATGGAATAAACAGAGTGTTCACTAATACTGTTTAATCTGAATCTTAAAGGCTGTTCACAGTAGAATTCTCTCAGGAATATACTGCTGATTGGCTTTACAGCTACTCACTGTGTTAATGTTACATAATTATTCTTTCATCTGATCCTCACAACAATCCTGCAAGGTAGGTGTTATTATTATTCTCATTTTACAGTTGAGGAACCTGAACCAGACAGAGGGCTAAGTGACTTGGACAGGGTCACACAGCTGGTAAGTGTCTGAGGTCAACTTTGAACTCAGACATACTTAACTCCAGCAGAGCTTAGAGCTCTATCAACTGCACCACTTAGCTGCCTGTAACAGGATTATATATAAAACACAGATGAAAATAGATGTGAAAAATAAATTATTTGACCCTTTTCCATATACGTGTATGTGTATTTAGCCGTTTAGTCTATACTTTTAACTTTCCCAGTGAAATGAAAATGGCAGAACAAATGGTAGAATGAGGGTCAGTGGGAAGAAAAAGCTAAAAAGGCAAACAGCAGGGAGGGACTGAAATGGATGAAGATAGGAGTGATTTAAAAAGACCTGAGCACCTGCCTTGCCTGAAAAGTTAATTTTAAAGATATGTTAAAAGTGTTTGAGGCAGGTGGCATTATTTCCTAGACAATATGCACTCAAACTTCTATAACACTATGAAAACACAAACCAGGGAAATCTAAAAGTTACAGAAAGTGAGTGATAATGTCAGGATCCAGATAACTTAATTATTCCATAATTAATCAGATCTTACATGTAGGAATGGAACATGATTTTTTTTAAATAAAGCTAAATTATTGATTTACAATAGACTTTCTCCTTAGGAAATGTGGAAATAATTAGGAAATAAACAATCATTATAAATCCATAATAAGTATTGCAGAATAAGTATCTGACATGTGTAAATAAAGGGATTAATACAAATTCTCAATTACAATTTGGTATTTTTCTTCACTAGTACTAATATCCTATTGGCAAAACACATAGGTCAACTAAACTTTATAAGTCATAGATTGACTGATTGATAAAAATCATTTTAGGCAAGGGGAAATGCTGCAATTTGAGCTAAAAGTCACAAAAAAGAAAAAAAGACCATTTGTTAGGGGGAGTATTCAGACTGAATAAGTAATGATGAAAATAATACATATGGTAGCAGGGCTAAAAATAACCTTCCCTTCTCTATTCACCACGTCTTTAACCTGGTGATAATATAAACATTAATTATAATCTTACAGCATAAGATTGAGGAGACTCTATTATTACAGTTGTGTTGAAAATAAATATGCCAAACTTGGAGAAGTTACAGTGTGTTGATTTTGGCCCGTGTTTTCAGAGGACTGAGGTTTTCCAGGTAAAAAGGCAATCCTGTGAAAAACTGAGACCTGGGAAAGGGAAAGTTCCTTTCTAGGTAAAAGATAGTAAATGTGAGGTGTGATAGAAGAATGTAGCCTTCAGAACAGGAGAAGAAAGAAAGGACTGAAGGGAAGGGGAAGACATATTCGATAGGTGCATATCTCAAATTAACAAACCCATTTTGCAGCACCATTAGAAATGCAAGGAACCTCAGAAGGCATCTAGTTCAACCCGTAAATGAATAAGAATCATTTTTCTGTCATCTCAAACAAGCAGTCCCACAGCATCTACCTGAAGATAAACCAAGTCCTGTAAAAGACCTTAATTTAGAAAGGCCAAGGTCACCCACTGCACCCAGGCCAACTTGACTTTTGCCTTGCCACTGGATTCTGATGACTCTGGAGGAGAGAGTGAGGTTGACAACCTTGTGCAGCTCTGCCTCCCTTAAATCCAATCACTAGCAAGACAAGACATCATCTTCCTGTTGTCATTGGTCTTCCTTGAGAATGAAGGATAAGCAACAACAATACCTGAAGATCTACATCAATGGAGAATCCACTCCCAAAGGGACCTCATTCTATTCTTTGGATAGGTCTAATCCCTAGGAATTTGGCCTCGTTCCACGAGGTCAAAAACATTTCTCTTTGCACATTTCACTCCTTGTTCCTAGTTTTGCCTGTCAGGGATAAACCAGATAAATCTAATCCCTCTTCTACCTCAAAATATCTCCCCACTTGCACACAACTCAAATATATTTTTTCTGCATGATGAATATTCAGTTTCTTCAATAGAATCTCATAGGGTATGGTATATAGTTTCCTCATCATCCCAGTCACCCTCCTTTAGAAACATTCCAGTTTGTCGGAGTTGAATGTGTAATACAGAATGGAACATAATACTCTGGTTTTACCAGGGCAAAGTGCCCTGGGATTATCATCTCCCTTAATAGACACTAAACTTCTCATAATAGAAACTAAGATAGCCTTAAGGCAACAAGGCCTAGTGAATTGAAAACTGGCCTTGGAGTCAGGAAGATTAGAGTTCAAGGTCTGCCCCTGACACATACTGACTGTGTAACATTGTGCAAGTCGATTAACATTTTGATGTCTTATCTATTTCTCTAAGACTATAAACTGCAGAATAGATAGAGGGAATTTCCTTATAGGAGAGTTCATTTTGTCAGTGTAAACACAGATCCAGATCTTGTCACTAAATCATAATGATCAATAAAATATGATATTGATAAGGTAAACTACTATTATCTGCAAAAGGAAGGCCCAAGGGCAGAGATTCTAACCTCTGATACATAGACCTGCCATGCCAGGTCTTTGATTTGTAAAATGTTGCTTATACTTGTTCACAGCTGTTAGAATCGCTCAGAGAACTCACTGCAGCAATATCCACATAAAAAAGTTGAAAAATGAGTATTCAATCCAAAGAACAATGTTTTGTCTACCAGATACAAAAAATAAGAGTTTAATTGATTTTCACTGATTTGTCTTTCTGACAGTATTTTTCCTGACTCCTACAGTGGAGGATGACTTGTGAAACTGTTGTTAAGGAAGAAAGGTAAATGATTGTCCCCCTTCCATCCGTGCTGCAGAAAACTTTCAGACATTAAAATTAAAGCATCCAGATTGGGACTGCCAAGGACGGTCCCATAATTTAAAAGCTAGAAAAACATCATAATGACAGTATTTACTCTAACATTTAGAACTCAAATGAGCAGTTCCCATTGTCACTGTGAGCTCTCCTACTTATTCCACTCATTAAAAAGGGGGATGAATTACCACAGAACTTGTTCCTGCATAAAAGAAGGAAGTCAAAAACTTATTGCTTTTATAGATCTCTCTTTGAAAGAGTAATCGCCCCTTGCAATTTTTTAAAAGTTATGACATCGTGGATTTGCTTTTATTCTAATGCTAATTTGTTGTATTTTACACCAGCTCCAGTCCTCCATGATGGTGCTATTGAGGGCCACTAACATGACATATTTTAAAAGGCAACACAAGGCCCCACTTTTCCCAAAATATCTTTCCCGCTAGGTTACTATTTCATTGCCCTCCCTCCCTCATTTACATAAAACTCCCACCACTAATTTCACAAAGGTACACTAGACAACACAGGAGGGAAGTATGTTTCCTGAAGACTTGTCAAAACAAACTTTTGCCACCTATAGGGCAAGGAAAGGCTAGCTATCAATTACTCCAGCTCTTCCCTTTGGAGGGATTAATGAACAGTGGTTTATTCGACTAAACTGTCATATTGAAAGATAAAAAGAACTTTCTCACAAGGGACGAGATAAGATGGGTCAGTTTTACTCATTGCTTCATTCAGACTGCTCTGACTTACCCAGTTACATAGCTTTATCAAGAAATCTACAAACTTTTACAGCTTCCTACCATCAATAAACTCTAATTAAAATATCTCTTTTAATTGCTGTGGCTAAAAACCCCAGAATATACATTAATGAAAAAACTAATTATTTTTTCACATATATATGCATGTGCATATATGTGTATATATGGATATAGATAGACCTTTTTTCCTTTGCTTTCAGTATCCTCTTGTTGAATTTAAATGCATATTTTGGGATTGTTTCAGCGCCATAGAAGATCAAGATGTTTAACTAAAAACATTAGGAAGATCAACATGTTTAACTAAAAATATGTTTGTTTTTTATTAATCTTTTGGATGTATCTAAAATTATTTTCAAAATTGATAAAGAAGCTATTGGCAGAATAGAAGAAGATTAAGAACTGAACTTGATCTATCAATTGTGTAAAAAAAATTTTATAAAAATAAAAACATATACAAATATCTAAGGGTTCCCTGCTCTCAACTGTGCAGTTTTCAGTTTTATATTTTTACTTTTCTATTTCTTCATTATTGGAAAGCACAGTAATGAAGTCTGGGATGCACATGTGGAATTTGATGATTGCATCTTATCACCATCAGTAGTCTCTTTAAGATGTCAAATTCCAATAACAGAATGTCCGGATATTTAATACTAAATGAACTCTGCCTGTTCTAGACTCTATTTCGATCACAGGACCATAGATCTGGAGCTGTAAGGATCCAGAAAAGGCATTAAGCTAAACCCTCACATTTTATAGATGAGGAAACTGAGACCCAAAGTTATGAAATGCTGACCCATGCTAACACAGCTAGTTAAGAATCTGAGGTAGAATTTTAACTCAAATCTTCTTAACTCCAAGTCTGTGATTCTATCCACTATGCCATAAAGTAAATATACTAAGTATTTTCAGATGTTTTTAGAGACCCTCTACAGTAAAATACTGGAATGTAGCATAAATTTTCTTTTTCAAGTATCATATCTTTAAAAAAATCAGACTCTTTCCAAAATCATACCACATAAAAATAAAATATTAATCAGAAAGACATTAAACATAATTTAGTTCTTCAAGCCAACAGGATAAATTCCATTATTTTTGGTAATATATGATTTTCTAAACAAAATTAGTTTTCATCCCAATAATGGGGGGGAGGGGTGCACACGCATCTGCGCCCCAATTTTATCCAACCTATCTAAAATGTAATGGAAGAATAGAGACTGCCATGAATCAAACAGTGGTAGATATTTGAGAATACTTAGAAACATAAATCAACTGCCCCAAAGAGTCCATGCCTAATTCCAGAATTCCCAATTATTTTATGGTGTGACCAATATTTGATACTTAACAAGATATTGTCATAAAAACTTCCTAACACATTACACACCTTAAAACATCTCTCTAACAAATAAATTTCCCCTGAAAAGAAGAAAAGGAACAAATCTTCATTAAGTTTGGAAGTAGTTTATTATGTAGAAACTCAAAAGTCAGTAGATAAATTTGATTTGAGTTGCTTCAAGTAATTATTTATGATTATTTTCTTTATGTGCAAAATTAAACTTGAATTACTAAAACATGAGATTACCATTATGAATGAGAAATTTTATAAAATCATATATACTATTTACTTAAATTAACTTAAACAAAGTGAGCTCTCCATTATCATACAATCGTTGGGAAATGTGTGTTTTCTGACTTGTAGAATCACTTTAAAGAAACTTGACTTAATTTGACCAAATTTGTCACAATGCTAAAGGTTATGAAGATACATAGATGAGCTATATTTTGCAGCAGAAGTCAAATGAGATTTCAGTCTTTAAGTATTCCCCTGAGAATGTTGTCATTTTTGGTATAATTCTAAATTCTGGGCAGAGATTCTGAGCAATCAATCATATGGATAATCACATACTAAAAACCTAGAGGTCCATCTGTGGTTTGGCCTTAAACCAAGATGGCAGATGAAAGTTTTAAAATGAGCATATCTACTAGCATTTTGGATAGCTTCTAAAGAAACAAAAATGTGTGAATAATCTGCTGAAATGTATTTTCACTGTGTGGCAATTATAGTCACAGAAATATTTATATAGAACATAGCATTCCAATATCTTAAACAGGAAACATTAAAGGGTTTGCAATAAAAAGCGTCTTTCAAAAAAGCACTTACGGATTGTTGGTAGAAATATTAAGTAGTAACAGAATGAAATGACCTCTTTCAACTCAACTGCTTGGTCATTTGCCTGTTCCACAATAACTTTTGAAGAATTTGACTTATTTTTCACTGAGACTCCACGAAGGGGTCTCAAGATACACAAGTTAATTTTCTCAGTCTATTCAATTTAAAATATTGGATAACCACCATATTATAAGAAGTATGGGTGGACAGAGACACATAGATCCTATTCTAAAGGTATTTATGGAACAGTTGGAGTGAAAATGGTAAACAAAGACGTGACAATTGAAGAACAATGGAGTTTTTAGCTATGAGAGACAGTGGCTCACATTTTGCTTTCTTGAAATAGATTGATAGGGGCAGTTAGGTCATACAGTGAATAGAGCACTGGCCCTGGAGTCAGGAGGGCCTGAGTTCAAATCCAGCCTTGGACACTTAACACTAACTAATTGTATGACCTTGGAAGTCACTTAACCCCAATTGCCCTGCCTTCCTCCCTCGAAAAGAGACAGAAACACAAAAACAAATAGATTTACATATGATAAAAGTCTTCAAATGGACAGATTATCTGGGTTTTCATCAAATGGTATCTTTTATTCCCAAATTAATGGATAGTTTAGTCATTCATTTGTGTTCCCACTGTAAGTAATTTGTGAATATGAAATATTATGCTGCATTAATTATTTGAATTATCAAAATATAATAACAAAAGATAGCATTAAACTACAAGAAACCTTTGTAGATTATGAAGTACAATACAGATCATTATAAACTCACCTGGATATAGCTGTTTTGTGGGAGCACTGATCTGTGCTCGCTTTGTAACTTTATAAGCAGTATCTGAACCTTTTGAATTCCTCCTGTTTGTGCAGAATCCTGCTGTTTTTGATATTCCCTCTGGTGAATTATGAAAGTCTAATGCTTTTAGTACATCAACTGGGGTAGCTGGAAAAAAAAAGAAAAGAAAAAATTACTGGCTCTGATAATCTGACATAAGAAAATGCAGGTTTTCAGTATAATAGGTGGTTCAATATAACAATCAAAAGAGGCAAATAATAATCATGCGACATTGGATATGGTTGTCTGTTATCTTAGGGCATGATCTTTACATAAATGAACTATCAATATAAACACAAAGGAACTAAAATATAGGGGAAAATAATGAAAAACAATTTAGTGCTGTTAACAATATATCCTTTGTAATTTAACATGAACCATACATAAATAAACTTTTAGGGAGACTGGGAATTCAGACAATTAAGAGAGATAGTCTAAGATAATTTATTAATTATTCATATGATCCTTATTAATTCTGAGTAATGAAATTATTATAGATATGTTGTAAACCCATATTAGTCATCTTCCTATTGGCATCTACTTTATGCATCATCTAACTATTTAAGGTGTTATCAAACACTGAAATTAGTATGTTTAATGTTTTTTTCTGATAAATACTGTTTTTAAAAACTGCTATTCAAATATGTTATCATAGTATAGAGATGACCCTAGATTCTTAAAAGTTGTGCCAGTTAAACAAACACCTTTCACATCTACTATCATGTTGTTAAGACTTTACTACGGACATAAGTTAAAATGTCGGTTTTCATAGTACCCACCTAGCTAAGCAGAGAAGGGTTCATTACCAGTAGGCCTGCCATTTGACAATAAATTATTTGTCCATGGCAACCCATGAAACTAAGAAAAATGCAAAATGGCCATTAGTCCTGAGGAACCCCTCTCTGTTTCTGAAATGAGAGTGACTAAAGGGCATAGAAGGAGGCAAAAGGTGCTAAGAATTACACTTTGTGAGATTCTAATAAATATTAACTCAATTGTTAATACTGTAAATTTATTTAGTGACCAACTGGTGGCTATATTAATGAATAGACTGTATCATATTGATATTGAAATATATCAGAAATGGAAACAGGAGGAAAATAAGCATAGCTGTTAAATGGAAGCATGACTTCCAGATACTTTGTAGAGAGACAAATGTAGGAAGAGATGATTGAATTGCTTTTCCAAAGATGATAAGAGACATAATTTCATAAGACATTTGGGCATTATGGTTAGGAGCAGCATTTTCAAAAACTACCATGAAAATAACTGAATTGTATAAATTCATCTGTTGTAGATGATGAGGCAAAGAAAGTCTATGAAAATCGGGATAAGATACTCCAAAATAAATCAGATTTCAATGAAGAACTGAGCACAGGCAAAAGGTAAAAAATATGTTGGGAAATTATATTCAAAAGTGAGAAATCAAAGTATCCGAAGGCATTTAGGATGACTTAAAGTGTCTTCTCTATAACATCTTCCCCAATTTAATTAACTCATTTTAGTGTACAGAAAAAGACTGGGTGCTGAAGTGTGGAGGCATCACAATATTAGCTGCCTTTGTTCAAATATTTCATCACTATGTAGAGGTGGAGGTGACCCTGGTTCAAACACTTTAACCATGACATAGAGCTTCTTGAAGACTATACCAGCTGCGCATAATTACTGCTACTAACACCAAGATGTTAGCAAATCAGAATCAATGTCCAAAAAAAAAAGAAAGAATTTTTTAAAAAGGAAAAAGAAAGAATAAATGTAAAGGCATCTGCAGCTAACATATTGAAATAAATTTGAACACAAAAGAGGATTTTGGTAGAAGACGTTGTCACATGCACTCACCATTCCTAAAGGAAGTTTAATCAACATAAATCAATTCCATAGGAAAGAAACTACCTTACTCAAAACATATTTGAGCTTGTCACTAAGTAGCTAGTTACATAGCCAATAGTCAAGCCTAGTTTAGAATGTATTAGGTGTAAACTCTTACAATTGCTCAATTCAAAGGAAGGTAAGGAAAAAAATGAATATCTATACAATGACTACAAAAACATAAAAGAAAATAACAATGGTCTAACCATCCACAAAGAAAACAAAAACAAAAAAAAAGGTTGAAGAATGCCTATGGTCCAGAATAGAATTTGTAGTTCAACAAATCATCCTTGTAGGCCAGTGCAGACACCATGGATGAACACCATGCATGGACAGGAAGGACACTCAACTATGCCCAGAGTTGAGCAAGAGGAGAAGTCAGATTGTCTGTGGGAAATTTTCTAATGCTTTTAATTATCTCAAGGTTCTCCTTGAAACAAGTCATGTTAACAATTCTTTTCCTGATGCTGTATGACTGCAAATCATGAAATAATATAAAGTTGAGAGAAAGAAAATTGAAAGTCACCCAAAAGGCAAGGGTGAGGCTCATGCAGGGCACAAGAGAGGCAGCTTCAAGGACATCATCAGACAAATGTGTAAATGGAAAAGAAAGATGGGCCAGTCACGTAGACTACACAGCCTGTTTTCCATTGGTATTCGTGTGATTTTGTGAAACTGAGAGCAAAGCCTACAGAATAATTCAGTGACTGACTACCTGTGGGAGATTTATAAGAGGAAATTATACTGAACATATAGCTATAGATGGCCTGTTATCTACATCACAGGAGTGTAAACTTAGATTAATGAAGTCACAGGACTATCAGCCAAACCTTAAATATCTAGAAATATTGGCACAATTTTCATTTTATAGCAATTTTCTCTGATAAATACCTCATTTCTCAATTATATAGGAAACAAAGTTAAATTTATAAAAATAAGAATCATTCTGCAATTGATACATGGTCAAAGGACATGAACGGCAAGTTTTCAGAAGAAGAAATCAAAGTTATTCATGGTCATGAAAAAATGCAAATTACAACAAATCTGAGGTACCACCTCAGAACTATCAGAAATGACAGATGCTGGAAAGGAGGGAAAATAGGAACACTAATAAACTGTTAGTAGAGTTATGAAATGGCCCAACCATGATGGAGAACAATTACTATACCCAAAGGACTATAAAGCTACACATACTCTTTGACCCAGCAATATTACTACTAGATCTTTACTCTAAGGATATTTTTTAAAGAAAAGGGGCAAAAATGTACACAAATATTATAGCAGCTCTTTTTATGGTGGCAAAGAATTGGATATTGAGGGGATCCTCATCAACTGGGGAATGGCTGAACAAGTTGTGGAATATATTTGTGATGGAATACCATTGTGCTATCAAAAATTACAAGAGTGGTTATTTTGGTGGGGGAAGCATGGCAGTACCTACATGAACTGATGAAGAGTGCAGTGAGAAGAACTGGAAGATCACTGTGCACAGCAAAAGCAACAGGGTGATGATGATCAACTGTGAAAAACTTGGCTACTCTAATCAACACAATGATCCAAGATAATTCCAAAGGAATGAATGAAAAAATGATGAAAAAATGCTGTTCTCCTCCAGAGAAAGAGAACTGATGAAGCCTTCAGTGCAAACTGAAATATAATTTTTTCCTTCCTTCCTTCCTTCCTTCCCTCCTTCTTACCTTCCTTCCTTCTTTCCTTCTTTCCTTCCTTCCTTGTCACATGGCTAACATGAAAATATATTTCACACAATTTCACATATATAATTAATTGATATCATTTTGCTTCCCTTTTCAGTAGGCGAGGGAGCAGTGGGAGGGAAGGAGAGAATCTGAAAATCAAAATTTTTAAAGACTGTTTAAAATAAATAATACATTTTTAAAAAGGATTAATACATCAGGCACTGTGATAAAACACTATATGTAAGACATAAGAATAAAGTTAAGTTTCAAATAGTGTTATAGAACGTTACCGAGTCTAGAGAAAAGAAAGGTCAGGTCTAATTAAAGTGTTCAGAGAAGGTTTAATAAAGAAATCAACATTCCTCTTAGATAGTCTCATTAGTTACTTAAAATTGAAACAATGTGGAAATTTTAAAAATACGCTATTATGTAAGACCCTTAAAGACTCTTTTTATGGGATATCTTGCATTTTCTCCACTTGACATCAATAATGACTATGTGGTCAAGGCCAGGGCTGGTTTTAGCCCAGGAAAATGCCATCACCATAATCCCTCACCTCTATTCAACAAAGTAGAGAGTGACAATAATACCTTTTTTTAAAAAAATTCTATTTTTTATTTCATTCTATTTATTTTGAAATTGGATCTCCTTATCTTATCCAAATTGGAATTGAAGTGGCCATTGACAGGCCCCAGACCAATGCTGATCAGAAGTGAAGTTGTGACCTACTCTGTTTTTCCATCATGGACCATTTCACTCATCTTTAGGTAGTTTGGTGGCCTTCCACTCACAGGAGATCAGAGTAGTGGTGTGAGACAAAGCATAGATACCAAATCAACTGTAGCCCTAGTGAAACTCAGAATTCCTGAGCTCAAACAATCCACCATCCTAAACCTTATCTTCCCCTAACAGCAAGGATTATAGGAGGTTATATTAACATAATATAGGAGCATACAATAACTACACTTTCTATCAATTGCAACATGTATTGTAATAACTATAAATGGTACATATATTACTGTATGTATCTTTATATGTCATCTTAAGCATCTGTATATCAATATAGATAGTAACTTGCAGAAATTGCCTTGTAGGCCACCATCATACATAGTTGCTATTTATTTTAATTATGATGCAAACTTTTTGGAACTTCTTAAAGATTTTTATTGTAACATCCATTATAATCTCATATCCATTCAAACTCTCCCATGGTGAAAGTGATTCCATAAAATGAAATGAGATATGTTGAGAAGAGCATTCAATGGGGTGTAGAAAAGGCAACTGGCCTTGGGATCAGAAGACCTAGTATGGAATCCCAGATCTGGCAATTATTGTATGACCTCGCATAGGTCACTTAAATTCTCTGACCTCTAGTTTCATCATGTATAAGGTACAGATAATAATATTTACATTTTCTACTTGCTAGAGTTGTAACAAAAATACTTTTTAAACCTGTCAGTAGAATCAAATAGGATAATATATATAAGGGGCTCTGAAAACTCTAAAGTCCTATATGTTAGCTGCTATTACTGTTTAAATAAATATCATTAATACTAATTTATATTACATCATCACATTGCTTTTATGTGATCCAGTATTAATTGTGTCTATTGTTATTATATATTATCTGTGGTGATTCATTTCATAGAATAAAATTTCTATTGTTATTGATCTTCTATCTCTTCATCTTTCTGCTTTCCACTTTGAAAGACTAAGGAAATTTAGCAATATAATTCAACTCATTTATTAATCATCTACTGTCATGAATAATGCTAGGTGCTGGTGATTAAAAGTCAAAATAGAAAAGACGCTGCCTTCAAGGAACTTACATTCTACTGTAAGAAAACAGGATGTACACAGATTAGTATGTATAAAATATATACATTGTAGTGAGTTGGCACAGGACAAAGACAGAAAAACTGAGTTCAAATTCAACTTCAGACTCAATAGCTATGTGATCCTAGGCAAGCCACATAACCTTTATATTCCTCACAGTTTCCTCAACTGGAAAACATGAACAGCATTGGCATCTACCTCTCAAATATGACAATATTTGTAAAGTGCTTAACACAGTGACTAGAACATAGTAGATACTTAATAACTACTGATTCCCTTCCCCAAATCTGGGAGGATAGAGTACTAAGCTTTGGAAACATTAGGGAGAGACCTGTGCAGGATGTGGCAATGAAACTGAGCCATGAATGGGAGACGGGATTCCAAGAGTCAGAATTTAAATATCTTCCAGGAAATTGCATAGTTTCTCAGAAAAATTCTGAAAAAGTGGCAAATTAAAGAAAAATTATTAAAATAGCCATAGGAGTTTTAAGATTACAATGTGCTTTGCACACTTATCTCATTTGATAGACAGAATTTATCTTCTGCCTTATTTCATTTATATTTTCTGTTTTGATTTCCTTTTAACAATGGACATATAGCAATCTGTGCATAAATCATACACTTGGAGACTTTTTCTAAGAACACTGAAGGGATCAGTAAGTCTCTCTCTGTTGACCCTAAAGCAACCTTTAAATCTTCTCCTGAGAGTGTCAAGATGTCAGGGCAAATACAGAATGAGCCACATAGCAGAATTCTTCTGAAGAATCATAACAATATTATCATTTCGTTATTAAGACATAAGAAAGGGCACAGAATGATAAAGTGGATAAAGAGCTGTCCTCAGTGTCAAGAAGAGCCAGGTTCAAGTCCTGCCTGATACAAACTGGCTGTGCAACCCTAGCCAAGTTATGTAACTTCTCAATGCTCTAAGTAACTCTCTAAGATATAAGTTGCAGGGAAGCGATAGAGATGTTTTGATAAGAGTTTCCTTTCCTAACGATGCCCCAAATCAATGATATTAGAAGCATCGTCATTATTCCAATTTTCTCTTTTACATGAATGCCCCATGATCTAACTCTATGGAAAACTAAAGAACCTGAGTTCAAATGTCTAATGATGTAAAAATGAAAAGTGTCACTTAATGGATCTCTCCTCCGCTCCCAATAGAAAACTAGTTCTTCAAAGATCTGGAGTGGTTTTTGTTTTTATCCTTCTATCCCCAAACCTAGTATCCCCTCTACACATTGTAGAGACTTAATAAATACTTGTGGAAAGGAGGAGAGACTAGCTGACTTCCCTAGTGGGATGCCACAGAAATCTGACCTTGGTTCTGCTGTTCAGCATTTTTAATTCATGACTTAGAGGATACAAAAATCAGGACAGCTAATACAGAGGATGAAAGAATTGGGATCTCAAAAATGTTTCTGTAAGCTATGGTGATAGACTAAAGTCAATCAGGTAGAACTTAATAGAAATAATGTAAAATGCTGTACATATGTTTAAAAGCTCAGCTTCACAAGCACAGGATGTGGGAGAAGTTGCCTGAAGCAGCTTTACCAAATACTAACTGAAACACCAGCAACTTCTTTTAGGTTTTCCCCTTCCCTTGAAGACCTCATTGCAACAGTTTAGAAGATATTTGACATTGCATTATGGTTTTGACTGATAATACATGGAGGAAAACGTAGGCTACTGGTGATAATCGCCAACTTGATGATAATCATGAGTAGTTTCTAATCATATGAACTAATTTTAAATAGGATTTCCAATTTAATTATATGATCTAATTTTAAATAGGATTTTCACACTCAAAGAAATTATTTAAGGTCACTCAGTCAGCAATCTGCCCCTATGGTTTCAACCACAGAAGGATCATGTATTCATAAGATTAGTGTTTTCAAACTACACTGTATTTGTTTTTGTTGAAGACTATTATATTCTCTCCTCTCTCTCTCTCTCTCTCTTTCTCTCTCTCTCTCTCTCTCTCTCTCTCTCTCTCTCTCTCTCTCGCTCTCTCAAGCAATAGAAGAAAGATGGGCATATCTGAGAGCAACCACTAAGTGTAGGAGCACTTGTATCTCATAGGGATATCTTCCCTCAATCCACTGATCCCAATGTTTGGTTCTGGCTAAGTGTTAAATTTTTCCTAACCTTGAGCCTAAATTCATCTCTTCACAATTCTCACTCACTGTTTCTCGTGCTATCCTCTGAGACTGCATGGAACAAATGGAAGGAATTTATAGTTCCTCCTGCAGGTGACAGTATTTAAAATACTTATAGATGGCTATTGGGTTCTTACATGTTTTTCCTTCTCTAGGCTAAACATACCCCAGCTCCTTCAATTAGTTGATCCACATATGACATAGGACATTCAGCATCCTGGTTGTCCTCTTCTGGTCACTTTCTATTAAACAGTGGCACCCAGAAATAAACATGATATTCCAGATGAGGTCTCACAAGGGTAGAATACAGAGGATCCATCACCTCCTTAGTCCTCAACTACGCTCCTATTAAGATGGCACAAGATCACATTAGATTGTTTTGGTTACAATATCAAACAATTAACTCATATTGAGATCAGAGGCCACTAAAATCTCAATATTTTGTCCAAAATAACTACTGTCTATACATGTTATACCTATCTTATACATGTGAAGCTGATTGTTTTTTTAAAAAAGCATAAAGGGTTTGCATTTTTCCCTAATGAATTTCATATTATTAGATTTTGCCTGATGCTCACTTGTCAAGCTCTTTCTGGAACCTGACTGTTTTAGATGTCCCTCCCAGTTTTGTGTGATCACCAAATTTCATAAGTGTACCATCTATAACTTTATCCAAGTTACTGATTAAAATTTAAATGGCATCAAGCACAGATCACTGGGAGTACTGCTCTGAAGACTTCCTGTGACATTGACATCAAATAATTAACAATTACTCTTTGAAACTGGTCATCCAACCAGTTCTGAATTGATCTGATTACATCATCTAATGCATAGCTTGCCGTCTTCTCCAAAAGAATAGTATGAGATACTTTATTAACATCTTTGCTAAAGTCTATGCAAACTACAGCCATACTATTCTCCTATTCTACAAGTTTGGTAATCCTGTCTTTAAAAAAAAAGGAAAAAGAAATAAGATGAATCTCCTCGTATTTATGAAGCTATATTGGCTCCTTGCAATCACCATGCCCTTTCTGAATGTTTTCCAACAATCTCTTTAATTCTGTGTTCTAAATTTTTCTTAGGAATCAAAATCAAGTTCAATGGCCTATAGTCCTTGAATTCTATTCTGTTGGGGTTTTTTGAGACAATTTTTAAATTGAGACAATATTTACTTTATTTTGTATTTTGGCAATCAATATCTCTCCTTTGTTGATAGCCAGAATAAAGTGTTGGACCAAGAGATAGAAGAATCAGAGATCAAATCCTGCCCCAGATACTGACTAACTTTGTGGCCCTGAGCAAATCTCTTAACCTCTCAGTGCCTTATTTACCTCACCTATAAAAAAAGATAATGCTAGTACCTACCACCCAGGTCCATTATGAAAATAAAATGAGCTAATATTTTAAAAGTTACCTTCAAAACTTAAAAGGCTGCATCGATCCTCGCTATTATTATAGGCAGCTAAGTAACACAGTAGATAGCAAACTGGGCCTGGAGTCAAGAGCATCTGACTTCAAATCTATCTTCAGACACTTACTAGAATTGTAAGTCTTGACAAGGCAATTCAACTTCATTCACCTCAGTTTCCTTAACTCTAAAATGAAGATAATATCACCTACTCAGGATTTTTGTGAGGCACAAATGAAAATATTTGTATTACTTTCATTCTTTTTTTTTCTTTTTGGAGAGCAGTTGGGGTTAAGTGACTTGCCCAAGGTCACACAGCTAGTTTTTGTGTTAAGTGTCTGAGGCCGGATTTGAACTCAGGTACTCCTGACTCCAGGGCTGGTGCTCTATTCACTGCGCCACCTAGCCACCCCTATTACTTTCATTCTTAAATGAGAACATTTGGCAATGAGAACATTTAGCATAGCGCCTAGAACATAGTGAGAGCTACATAAATGCTAGGTGGTGGTAGTAGTAGTAGTAGTGGTGGTGGTGGTAGTGGTGGTGGTGATAGTAGTAGTAGTATCTTTAAAAGCTCACTGAATGTGACATCTGTCAATTCTTTTGCTACACAGACACCTCCCTAGTTTAGGCCCTCAAAACCTCTTGTCTGGACTACCGCAATAGACTTTTTGCAGAATTTATTTACTTATATCTAGTTTTGGCCATTCATTTCCACAAGATTTTGAGTTCCAAATTTTCTCCCCATCTCTCCCTTACCCCTACCCCAAGATAGCAAGCATACTGATTACTCCTTCCCCCAGTCTGCCCTCTAATATATCCCCCCATCCCTCCCCTTGTCCTCTTTTCCCTTATGTAATAGACTTTTAATCTTCCTCCCCTCCTCATGACTCTTTCCTCTCCAATGTACCTCTTCCATATAGTTAGAATAATGGTTTGCTTAATGCTTATGTGTGACTATCATCAACTCCCACCCATTCCCCCATACTCAAACACTGCTGACTCCCTGGTACTTATAGCATCAGCTATAAAATCTTTTGTCAAGCATTTCAGACTCTTCACAACTAGGACACTTCTTATCTTCCCAGTATGCTTGCACATTACTCTCTTTCATCCATTGTATGGCCTAGCCAGGATGACCTAATTGCTTTTACTTGCATACCACACTCCTTCTATCTCCAAGCTTTTGCAAGAAAAATTTTCCTCCTAGAATTCCTTCACTTCCTCTAAGAATGGGTCAAAGACCAACTCCTACAGGAGGTCTTTCCAAGTCCTATCAGCTGCTAGTGAATTCCCCACTAAGTCATCTTCCATCTCATTGTCTTCCCCATTAGAAGACAAGCTCCTTGAGAACAGGGACTATTTTAGATTTGTCTTTGTATGACCCAGCATTTAGCACTATATTTCTCACACATAATAAGCATTTAATAAATGCTTGTTGATGAACTGATGTCACCCTTAACACTATTTTCCAGGTTCAGCTCCTTCTGAGCTTTAGAGCTCCTAATCCTAGGAGACTAGTCTCAAGTCATACTTTTATATTCATCGCATTTTCCTTCCTTGGGATTATCTCCTGAATGTGTTGTTGTTGTTGTTGTTTTGCTTCAGTATAGTTGATGAAATCCCTCAGCACCCTGTGTCATCTTTATATTCAAAGAAAAGTGCATAATGGAAGAACTGGACAATTCACACATTGCCTTAGGAAGACAATCTTAAAGTCTACTTGAAAGGTAATGACTATTCCAGAGCACAGAAATTTTTCATAGCCCCTATTACAAAGCATTTTCCAAGTAGTGTTAGTTAAATAAATTACATCTTCACTCAGAAGTTAATGGTTACTATATAATGATATTATTGTTTCTCCCGTTAAGAATAAATTACTGAATAAAAATTTTAAAACCCTCCTCAAAACTCATCCTTTTGACTGACATCTTGGAGAACATTAAAGTGTTTGATTATTATACCACACATTGTATTGAAGCAATGCTTGGTATTAAATTGTGGTTTAGCTTAAAAATGCAGGAAGAAACATTAGTCTGGATTTTTGGAAACTTAAGAATTTAATTTCACTCAACAAAGTTCTCCTCCTATTGGCATTATGACAATTAAAATGTACAGTTTCAGAAAATAAACCAAATGCTCAAAAAGTTTTAAAGCTAAAGGACTTGCCTTTGTATGTTGGTAGAAATAAAATCACCAATATGCATCAAATGTGTACTTGATTTATGTGAGAAATCAATGTTATAGCTACATCTACTAATGGAGTAATGACAAGAAAACTTTTACTATCATTAAAATCAATTATGACACACCCCTACAATTTGGCTTTTAATTATTCTTATTCTGATCTGTTTCACAGTCTAAAGAGGACCACATGACCCTATGACCTACACTAACTCCTTTGAGTTAGGGACATTAAATAAACTATCTTTGAAAACAGACACCCTCATGTAGTTCCTGGACAGATTCCAATCTCCTACAGTTGCCTTCCTGTCCCTAAGTTTTAACTCCACACCCCCATCTTTTTCCCAGCAGTCCTAACTAACCACTTCATCATTGTACAGTGAATGGAAAGTGGCAAAGCTGTTTCTAGAATTCAGTACCTCACTCTATGCCATTTCTCTTCTCATTCTCAAGTAATACTAGCACTTTAGAGTAGTAGATGAGTGATCTATGGAGTGTTCTTCTTTAAATTAATATGCCTAAGGCTCTGGTAGTTAGGACCTAAGACACAGTGGTGGTGTCCACACCTCTAAAGTAAAGAATTGAGGCAACTGGAAAAATTTACTCTTAAAACATGATATCGACAAAAATTTCCAGATGAAGAAGAAATGTTCTCTTTTCCTCTTTAGTTAAGTCATCTCTATAATTCCCTATTTAATTTCAATTATTAAAACAAACCATTATTTTCAGAAATTCTTTAAAAGGATCTTTATCCAGATATGTGAACTATTACTAGTCACAGAATCAGTTTTAGAACCAGAAAAGACCTTAAAGGTTACCTAATTTATTGATTAATTACAAAATGTTTTAAACTTTGCACTGGGAAAATTATTTACAACAAAAATACATGGAATTAGAGAAAAGAAACTATATAGGAAATGCTAGTAATAATGCTATTAACTCTGGGGCCTTGGTATAATGCCTATGGGTTTCATCCGTATAACCTATAGCTCTGTATTCTTAAGTAATATAGATGGAGAACTAGAATTGATATTATAGAATCATCATAAATATATCTATTTCCACTGGGGATTTTGAAAGAGCACTATAATTTTGATGGTGAGACCTTCCAGATGTTATAATTTATGGAAAATATTATGTTAACAGCATCAAGCACAGAAGTACAACAGGGTTTGCATCCTCAATTAAATTCTTGGCTCTTCATAAAAGATGGTTTTGCTAATTAATCACACATTTAAAAAATACATTGATGAATTTTATCTATTGTCCTTACTATGCATTTTGATGAGCAACCAATCGAGTTAGTCCAACAGTATGTATGTGTGAACCTTGTCTACCTAAATACATGCATGCATTTGTATGTGTGTGAAGGAAAAGCAGGGAGCTCTCCTTGGAGTTAGAAAGACATGCATTCAAGTAGTGCCTTGGACACAAACTGACTGTGTGACCCTGGGCAAATCACTTAACTTCTCAGTAAACCTAAACAACTCTCTTAAGACTATAATTCAGAATTTGTCTCACTGGAGTTTCTTCTGTGTCCAGTTGCAAGATATAGATCAGGATGACTAAAGATGGCCATGGTTGCAGTGGGAGATCTCGGCCTTTTTTAGTCTACCTGGTAATAAACTTCACTAAACTTGCCTATGCTGGTCCTCATACAACAAATACACAATCCATCATCATGCCAATACTTTATGCCTTTCTAGCCTGGTAAAACCTGCCAGAGCTTTGCTCTGTTGGCACAGCTTTAGAGAATCTGGAGTCACTTACCATGATTATTATGCATAAGGGTAGGACTTCAGTGGTGGCAAGAGAACTAGAGAGATATTATGTATTTGTATTCTCTGCTAAAGCATCAAATATATCAAATAAAACATCAAATTTTATAGTCCATACAAGATATTCCAGTTA